>CM044004.1:81397916-81725416 GCA_024085815.1 Flaveria linearis | reverse complement strand
TGTATGTATATATGAATGTATATATGTATGCATGTATGTTTTTTTTGAGCGGCTAAGATCTTGGGTGTAAATCTAAACTTTCGGGGCTATGTCCAAGGTCGACTACTCGACCGCCCACAAGACTCAGCCCTCCTGTCACACCCTCAAAATCCGCTAACGGGGTTTTACCGTCAGGCGTGTAACATAACCAGGATCTCAGATAAGCATCAGTTACACCAAACGACTCGATAATTACAAAACATATAGATTGCTTAATAATAATGAAACAAACCAATTATGTTTAAGTTTTGCGGAAGCGAATACAGTAAAACATTTAACAATAGTTTTGGAACACGCAAACACGTGTCCAATCCAATTTATGTAAAGTAAATGCAAATTAAATCTTGAAAACAGTTTGTGGTGAATGCGGAATGACATGCGGTAGATGCTGTGCTCCTAAACGTGCCATATCAATGTCCTGAGAGAAAACATGCAAAATCTCAGTACAAGACTGGTGAGTTCACAGGTTTATCAGAAAACAGTAAGTATCAGTATTGAAATTCCCGGATTTTGTAATCAAAGCATACAATGGGTAGCTAATCCATAATGATCCCTATGCGTATGAAGTCGCGACCGAGCTGACATGTAATCAATAATAAAGCAGGCCCGACTGCGGATCACACACCACAACACTTGTAATTAGGCTAACGTTCACCCGTTTGACGAACGTTGTGCAAGCGCGACTAGCCCGGGTGGGGTATGTCAATCCCAGTAGTACTACTAACAATCATCTCGCTAAGTCCATATTAACGGTCCGAAGGGCAAAGTATAACACCATAGTATCAAGTATATGCGTTATTACAAAAATCCAATGTAATGTAACGTTTATGAAAACATCGTGTTTCTCTCCCTAAAAAGAGTATAATGTAAAAGTGGGGCTGTAAACTCACCTTGAATTGATGTAATGAAAGCAACAAGAGCTTCAAAGAATAATGCACGATCAAACACGATCAACACCTATGATTTATTGTAACTAAGTCTTTAAAATGTGTCCATTGCGCATAAATATATTTGGTTAAATTCGGGTCGGTTCAGTTTGACACACACGATTTGATATACAAACAACACCACGTATTAAATAACATTACCAATATTGATATTAATAATAATAATGGCATGATCATTATAATAATAATAATTGTATTTGTAAATAACTGGTGAAATTATAAAATATAATTCCTACATTTATCATGATTAATTAAAATTAAAATTATATAATGTCCATTAATAACTTGATAATAATTATTTAAAGTCCATTTTCATAAAAATAACTATTTATACATTTGTATTATTTATTAAAATATAAATAATTAAGGTTTTTAAAGAAATAATTTTCCAGAAAATAATTATATAACTTCTAAAATAAACAAAGTTTATAAAATATTATTTTTATAATTTTTAGTAATTTTTCTGTATTTTTAAAAGGCTCAAAAAGGCTTTAAAAAAATAAATGTTGGGGCCCGGGTTTGAACCCGTGACCTCCATCCCATCATCACACACACAAACCAGTGAACCAAAGGCATCCAGCCGCGGTATTCCTGGTTTGCAATTCCTTTTAAACAGTTTAAATCCAATTCCCCCAAATCTCATAAACCCTAGAACTGAAATCGTTCAAATTGAACACCAAAACGATTATGATAATGAAATTAAACATAGGGCTTTCAATCCCTATGTGATTTCGAGTGTAATGATGTGTTCAATTACCTGTTTAAGGTCGATTTGAAAGTGATCTTGTGGAAGAACAGTCACGACAGAGTCTGGGTTCAATTGAGACTCAAATGGTGACGTTAATCGAATTAATTGCACAGAAAGTTTCCAATAATACTAATGATCAAAAGCCCTCTGGAAATTTCGGGTTTTGAAGTTCGAGCAGGGGTGTTCGAACAATTGCAGGTCGCCGATGAGAATGGTGATCGAATTCGTTTTAGTTGTGTGTTTTCAGATGCAATTGAATGCGTAGACTGATTAGGAACATTTATAGGATGGTTTTGGTAAAGCTAATCGATTATATTAAAGTGTTAGTGCGATTTAGAAGCTGTTAAAGTGGCCGAAAGTTGCATGTGGGTTTAGATCGATCGCACTCAGTTTGTTTTCAAATTAAAGTGGGGTCAGGTGTTCGATTTTTGTTTACGAATCATTTGGGACCGGTTTCGTATTTTATTATCGAGTATTGAAGCGGTTTGGGGTTCGCCGGAGGACCGCCGGAGGCCGGCCGGATCCGGTGCCGGAGTTACGGGAGTGGGCGGGGGTTGGTTTGGTAATTTTTGAGATTACATATTTGGTCCCTGTGGTTTTCAATTATTATTTTATGTAATAAACTTCTTTCAAAGTTTCTAAAATGACAAAATGCCCCCTTGACTTATTAAACCCAAGTTTAATAAATTTTATAAATTATTATTATTATTATTTATTATTATTATTATTTTAAAGTTAACACGAACAAGTATACGAACAATTCGATTAAAACCACAATTAGATTGCGAAAAATAATAAATGTGTGAGGAGAGTTAACGAACTTTTAAGTTAATTAACGGACCTGAAAGTGACGAGTGTCACAGTATCCCCCAGTTGAAAGAATTTTCATCTCGAAATTCAGCTGGAGTTAGGTCTTGAAGTTGTATCCGCGAACAAATGCGGATATTTGGATTTCATCTGGTCCTCGCGTTCCCAGGTGAATTCTGAACCTCGCTTAGAGTTCCATCTAACGCGTACAATGGGAATTTTGCTACGCTTTAGTGTTTTGACTTCTCGATCCATAACCTCTACAGGTTCTTCAATGAAACGAAGCTGTTCATTGATTTCCAGTTCTTCTAGCAATACACTTTCTTTCCAAATCATACAATCCCCTTTCTAGGGAGAGACTTTGAGTCAAACGTGATCTCCCACATTGAATTCTAGAGGATTCCTACGAATCGCCTTCTCCTGATGGTCTATCTTGGTTTCATGCTTCGATAACCAATTCATATGGTATTAAGTATATGTCAAAAACATGATCTTCGTGTACTTTTGTGTAACCTCTAATTATTACCATTGGTCATTTCAACCGAGTAAATAATTTCTAAGCAACTAGGGTTAATGCTAAGTTCAAGAATAATTCCAGAAGAATCAAAGCTATTATCAACCCTGGTATCAAATAGATGTGTAGCTATTGATGGTAAGGTACGTACATGTAACAACATTGGGTCTTGTCGAATGTGGCTTGCTTCAGTCGTAAATGTATGACCTCGTGATGTATTACCTTGATTTATATGACCTTTATTCCACAATTTAACTGTTTTTACTTTCTAGCTATAGCCATTTCCTAATTCTGATTGTTTCTAACTTGTCCTGGGGTCCTAATCGACCTAGGGCACACTTATGGTAATGGTCGGAACTCCAACCTTCTTAATGTCCCCGTTTAACGCATGTTAGCTTAATCGTATTAACCAACATAGCTAAGTTCACAACATTGGCATTCTTGTCTACCTTACCGCTAGATTGCTTGTTCGACCCTCTAACTTCTTTCTACTACCCACTAGATTTTCCCAATATCCTTCCTAATTCTATTTGGTCTAATGTCATAAGGTATGACATCAACTTTGTCAATTCAGGGAGTTTGTCAGTATAAAGAGCACGACCTAACCCTACCATTGCACGATTTTAGAATTACAATTCTACTTTTGCATTTTATTCCTTAGGTAATAGTACTCAATCACCAAGGCTTTGAACTTATCTTAAGTCATTTGCATCAATTGAACTTATCCTGTTTGAACTTATCTTAACTTAGCTTGAACCTGGGTGTTCCACCAGGTTAGTGCCTTGCCCTGTAGTGAACACGTGGCATACTTGATTCATCAAATCCATGAAGACAGCTGGTGCGTTGGTCAACCCGAATGGCATGACCAAGAACTCATAATGTCCATATTGAGTTCTAAACAATATTTTCGGTATGTCATCTTCACGAACCCTCAATTGATGATAGCCCGATCGAAGATCGATCTTGAGGAGTACATTGATCCCTGCAACTGATCGAAAAGATTGTCGATCCTGGGAAGGGGGTATCGGTTCTTAACAGTCAAATTGTTCAATTCCCGATAATCTTGTCAAGTACATAGTGTTATCCATGATTTGAGTATCAAAGATATGGTTATTAACGAAGAGTTAATTAACCGGATTTGTACAAAGGAAACGATTGAGAAGGAATTCACTTGATCAAGGAGCGATCGAAGGAATCTATGTACAACAATCTAAAATCCGATGAAGTAGTATTATTAGAGTATGTCGCGTCTCTTGTCTACTGATGTCGTATTAGCCGGCGTTTTTGTCTTTCAAGACTCAATCCAACAAGTTGTGAATAAGGGCGCATATAGCAAATGCGACATCGACAGACGTATGGAATAAAAGTTGGGTTAACAACATAAGTCCTTAAGAGAGTTCTTATAAAGCCCTTATTAATCCAAACAAAATATAAGTCAAACAAATAATGATAGGGTGTGATTATCGAGGGTCTTCTCAAAGTACTAATATGTGATATAATGCCCACAGCGTTCTTAAATAAGTATACCATAGATAGTTTGTAAGACAGGCTATGTAATCATAACCAATAATGCATTTAAAGTATTCAATCAGTTCCTTAGTTACTGAAATGCTAAGTGGAGGAATGTCTCTTAGAAGATAAAATTAATGTCATGATTAGAAATATCATGAAGGCTCTAAGTAGGACAGGACTTAAGTAATAGCAAGTGTTAGTAATGTTTTGTTACCCTTAACAAGGACTTACTAGAATTATGATCCTAGCACCCCTAAGGTATAGAATAGAAACTTGTAATACTCATGATCTTTACCTCATGGTAAGATTAGCCAGACTTCTCATGCACGGCGAATTGCAATTACGTGTGCACCCGTAATGGTAATTTGCCTTGCATGTTCACCCTTAGCTTTACCTACCCCAAGTTAACATCATAGTATTATCCAGATTCATCAAGCACATATGTATAGAATCAGGTATAGGGACCAGAAACAGGCCTAGAGGAACATACATGTAATATTAAATCCATAGACTTAATATACTTGACCCATTTGCCTTATGGACTTGTGTATTGACCATAGTTTATCACTCATCCCAGAAATCCCCAGGTAAGCATAACTGGTCTCGCAATGAGATTTATACGATAGGCTTGCCTTAGCCCGAAGGCATTTTGCCAGGAAATCCAGAATACAGGTGTCTATGTGTCACACAAATCATGAAGAACATTTAGGTGATATCAAATGCACACAAACCCTCCCGTGACTCACAGCACAGGGATATGTTAAAGCAAAAGTTTTCAGGCAACCAAATTAAGTAAACATAGCTTAGAAATCTATGTGTGTGTAACTAATGCAAATTCAACTATAGTCTAAAATGCAATGCAAATGAGATGCAAAGTTCATTTTAGTTCGCTATAACTAATGCTCTGATACCAATCTGTCACACCCTCAAAATCCGCTAACGGGGTTTTACCGTCAGGCGTGTGACATAACCAGGATCTCAGATAAGCATCAGTTACACCAAACGACTCGATAATTACAAAACATATAGATTGCTTAATAATAATGAAACAAACCAATTATGTTTAAGTTTTGCGGAAGCGAATACAGTAAAACATTTAACAATAGTTTTGGAACACGCAAACACGCGTCCAGTCCAATTATGTAAAGTAAATGCAAATTAAATCTTGAAAACAGTTTGTGGTGAATGCGGAATGACATGCGGTAGATGCTGTGCTCCTAAACGTGCCATATCAATGTCCTGAGAGAAAACATGCGAAATCTCAGTACAAGACTGGTGAGTTCACAGGTTTATCAGAAAACAGTAAGTATCAGTATTGAAATTCCCGGATTTTGTAATCAAAGCATACAATGGGTAGCTAATCCATAATGATCCCTATGTGTATGAAGTCGCGACCGAGCTGACATGTAATCAATAATAAAGCAGGCCGGGCTGTGGATCACACACCACAACACTTGTAATTAGGCTAACCGTTCACACCGTTTGACGAACGTTGTGCTAGCGCGACTAGACTGGGTGGGGTATGTCAATCCCAGTAGTACTACTAACAATCACCTCGCTAAGTCCATATTAACGGTCCGAAGGGCAAAGTATAACACCATAGTATCAAGTATATGCGGTATTACAAAAATCCAATGTAATGTAACGTTTATGAAAACAACATGTTTCTCTCCCCCAAAAAGAGTATAATGTAAAAGTGGGGCTGTAAACTCACCTTGAATTGATGTAATGAAAGCAACAAGAGCTTCAAAGAATAATGCACGATTAAACACGATCAACACCTATGATTTATTGTAACTAACTCTTTAAAATGTGTCCATTGCGCATAAATATATTTGGTTAAATTCGGGTCGGTTCAGTTTGACACACACGATTTGATATACAAACAACACCACGTATTAATAACATTACCAATATTGATATTAATAATAATAATGGCATGATCATTATAATAATAATAATTGTATTTGTAAATAACTGGTGAAATTATAAAATATAATTCCTACATTTATCATGATTAATTTAAAATTAAAATTATATAATATCCATTAATAACTTGATAATTATTATTTAAAGTCCATTTTCATAAAAATAACTATTTATACATTTGTATTATTTTTAAATATAAATAATTAAGGTTTTTAAAGAAATAATTTTCCAGAAAATAATTATATAACTTCTAAAATAAACAAAGTTTATAAAAATTATTTTTATAATTTTTAGTAATTTTTCTGTATTTTAAAAGGCTCAAAAAGGCTTTAAAAAAATAAATGTTGGGGCCCGGGTTTGAACCCGTGACCTCCATCCCATCATCACACACACAAACCAGTGAACCAAAGGCATCCAGCCGCGGTATTCCTGGTTTGCAATTCCTTTTAAACAGTTTAAATCCAATTCCCCCAAATCTCATAAACCCTAGAACTGAAATCGTTCAAATTGAACACCAAAACGATTATGATAATGAAATTAAACATAGGGCTTTCAATCCCTATGTGATTTCGAGTGTAATGATGTGTTCAATTACCTGTTTAAGGTCGATTTGAAAGTGATCTTGTGGAAGAACAGTCGCGACAGAGTCCGGGTTCGATGAGACTCAAATGGTGATGTTAATCGAATTAATTGCACAGGAAGTTTCCAATGATACTAATGATCAAAAGCCCTCTGGAAATTTCGGGTTTTGAAGTTCGAGCAGGGGTGTTCGACCAATTGCAGGTCGCCGATGAGAATGGTGATCGAATTGGTTTAGTTGTGTGTTTTCAGATGCAATTGAATGCGTAGACTGATTAGGAACATTTATAGGATGGTTTTGGTAAAGCTAATTCGATTATATTAAAGTGTTAGTGCGATTTAGAAGCTGTAAAGTGGCCGAAAGTTGCATGTGGGTTTAGATCGATCGCACTCAGTTTGTTTTCAAATTAAAGTGGGGTCAGGTGTTCGATTTTTGTTTACGAATCATTTGGGATCGGTTTCGTATTTTATAATCGAGTATTGAAGCGGTTTGGGGTTCGCCGGAGGACCGCCGGAGGCCGGTTGGATCCGGTGCCGGAGTTACGGGAGTGGGGCGGGGGTTGGTTTGGTAATTTTTTGAGATTTACATATTTGGCCCCTGTGGTTTTCAATTTATTATTTTATGTAATAAACTTCTTTCAAAGTTTCTAAAATGACAAAATGTCCCCTTGACTTATTAAACCCAAGTTTAATAAATTTTATAAATTATTATTATTATTATTTATTATTATTATATTATTTAAAGTTAACACGAACAAGTATACGAACATTTCGATTAAAACCACAATTAGATTACGAAAAATAATAAATGTGTGATGAGAGTTAACGAACTTTTAAGTTAATTAACGGACCTGAAAGTGACGAGTGTCACACCTCCCCCAATGCGCACGAACCCTGTGGAATGGGTAAACCTTCGCTCCCTATCAGATTCGAACCCGGGATAAAACCCAGATCCGTCCCCTCACCCAGATGTCCCTCCAACTGACACAAGTAGGATTCGAACCCAGCACCTCCACTTTGGGAGGACAAGCTCATAACCACTGGACATATCGGTTGTGTTTTTTTAACCAATCCTTTTTTTTTCTTTTTACTAATTTTAAGTATAGTTAATTAATACATGTGGGTAGAGGTGCACAAACAGGGGGCTGAAAATTTTAACACGGGCGACAAAATAATTTTTGTCAGTAAAAATCAGGTGGGGTAAGACTTTTTACAGTCATTTTTTCAATTAAATCAAAGAAATAAATAAATTAAGATCTATTTAAATAAAATTATAACTAATTAAACTACAAAATCAAAAGAAAAAAGTTATGACTTACACAATTATTATTGTTTTAATTATTGAAGTCATCATGTTTCTTTTTTCCTAGCGTTCCCGTATGCTCTTATTTCATATTATCTGTGCCCCATAGGATCATTAATTATTTTGAATAAAAAATATACGACCCTGCTTTGGAGGATAAGTGTTATCTTAATCGGGCCCACCAATCACTTTTCCAGCCGGGACCGCACCTCACCCCCTCAGGAGGAAACCCATTGTGAGAAACCATTGGCTCAACTCTAAGAATTTTGCTCAAAATGAGACTTGAACCATGACCTCTCCTTATTTACATATCATGGGTAAATCTAAGATTTTTGCTCAAAATGAGACTTAATCCTTATTGACCTAACATTTGTCATTGTCTGTGTTAGACGTGACGGGAAGGGAACAAACATACAAACAGACAGCTTCGGTTTGAAACGCTAAGTAACTTGATTATAGGCTAGCTACCTATCGATATACTTTAATTACTTTACCATTCGAACATTTACAAACATATTATCTGTTATTAAACCTGTGAACTCATCAACTTTACGTTGACACACTTTAGCATGTTTCTCAGGTCACAGGAACGCACAAGGTTAAGAAACTCAGCTAGGAATGCATTCATGGCATACATATCATTCGATCAGTTTATTTTGTTAAACGATCATTGCTTTATGGTTTAAACACACGTTGACTTTGTTGAATTGTTGACTTACTATTTTCGAAACGCTTCCGCAAGTTTAAAAATTTATGTTTGATTCAAAGTCTGATTTCTTAATGAGTGTTTTACAACTATAATCTATGGTGTAACTGGTGCTATCTGAGATCCTGGTGTTTCACTTGTCAATCTGAGAAAATACTTGAGTGATGAATCACTTGTCGTTCCATTAGAGGAACTGGAAATCGATGAACAGCTTCGTTTCGTTGAAGAACCAGTGGAGATCATGGATCGAGAAGTCAAAACCCTAAGCGTAGCAAGATCCTATTGTGTGCATTAGGTGGAACTCGAAGCGTGGACCAGAATTTACCTGGGAACGCGGGAGGATCAATGAATAAGTATCCACAACTGTTCTAGGATCAGGCATCCACTTCTTAAAGTATCATTTTTAGGATATCATTTCTTTCAATTTCGAGACGAAATTTTATTCAACAAGGGGATGATTTCGCAACTCTCACGAAAACATAAACCTTTCATAAATTCTTTCATTTGAACTTGTTTCAGGGTTTCTTGAAAACCACCCTGGATACCCAATCGATTATCACATATGTTATTCTTCGCTAAATACAACGTTCTAATTTTCGAGACGAAAGTTTCTTCAACAGGGGATGATGTGACACCCCGTGTTTCGTATTTTTCCAGGTTAATGCCATAACCGTTATCTAACCTCTCTCCATTAAAATGATTTATTATTATCTCCAACTAAACTTAATAATTGTTTAATTATCATAAATCTCAAATAAACACAATTAGTTTACAACTATAATTACACTAGTTTAAACTAATGTACAAATTAGGGAACCAGGAGGGTTAAATATCTAAACTTTAATATTAAAAACTTGTGTTCATAACTTCTCTTCCACCTTTCTTGGCACCCACATAACCATCGATATCCCTTCTTCCCGAAACCCTATTTCCGCCCAAAAAGCTCCCTGTCGTCACCCTACGAAAACCATCATCATCCGAGGACAAACTCCAACCTCAGCGTCGGTTTAGTGATGACCGCGATCCTCATTGTGAAAGCCCTGTTATCACGACCCGCACCGTAACTAACTTTCTTGGCAAACTCCTCTGTAAGTTAGTGACACCATAGTTAACCGCGAAGTACTCGACAACTGTGAACGGCCCCGTATCATGTTCGGTAGGTGGTTTTTCTCGTTAATTCTCGATTCGGAGCATTACGGTTTTGGTTACGGTTTAAATTTTGGTTTCGTTGGGTTCGACGCAGGCTACATTAACTGGTTATATACGCGTTCTGCGGTGTGTGTGTGCGTTCTTAGATATATACATGTTATGTGATGTATATATATATGTTTTGCTATATATATATATATATAATTATGTGTGTGTTTGCTGCCATGGATGAATGCAAAACTCTTGTATATATATATGTGTGTGTGTGTGTGTGTCTTGTGTGTATGATCCACCGTGTATATATGTGTGTGTTGTTTTAATTTTTGGTTAGTCAAAGTGGGCGCACATGCATGGATTCATGGCTATGGTGTGTGGTATTATATATAATATATATATACATAAATACGTGAATGTATGCTTGTATTTTCTGGTGAGTGTGTTTTTGTGTTGTGTGTGTATGTATGTTGCAACGGTGGATGTGTGGGCATTACTTATTATGCATGTGTGCATAACTTTCTTGTGTATGATCTAAATATTGGGTATTATATTAAGGGTCGCCTAACTAATTATCAAAAGAAAACATACATGGATTTTCAAGAATTCGTGAGAATGTTTGAGTTTTGTACACGTGTGAATTTGTGTATGGTCGTGTATGCTTGCAAGCGGGAATATCACACTGGCACCGTAACCGAACCGTGATCGTAAACCGTTCATTCTATTCTGAGTAAATAAATTCCATTACTAATATTTAATCTCAATTAAATATTAAATGAAACTCAGGTCAATTGGAACCCGATCCTTTGTGCGTACCTTTTGATTGTTGCAACACATTCGAGGTGAGTCTTCACAGCCCCTATTTTACTTTCTTTCCTTTTCGGGGGAGAAAACATGCAAACATATTTACAAAATGGTTTTGGTATTATTGTTTATCGCTGTTACGTTAGTGCAAACATACTTAAAAGTCCTTACATTCTCGAACCGTTAGTAATGTGTAGCGAGGTAATTCTGAGTAGTACTCCTGGGTTTGACAAACCCGTCTGGGATAGTCGCGCTAGCTTGATTAGAGGTCAAACGGGTGTTATTGACCTAACATTTGTCATTGTTTGTGTTAGACGTGACGGGAAGGCAACAAACATACAAACAATCAGTTTCGGTTTGAAACGCTAAAACTTGATTATAGGCTAGCTACCTATCGATATACTTTAATTACTTTATCATTCGATCATTTACAAACATATTATCTGTTATTAAACCTGTGAACTCACCAATTTTATGTTGACACACTTAGCATGTTTTCTCAGGTCACAGGAACGCACAAGGTTAAGAACTCAGCTAGGAATGTATTCATGGCATACATTATCATTCGATCAGTTTATTTTGTTAAACAATTATTGCTTTATGGTTTAAACACACGTTGACTTTGTTGAATTGTTGACTTACTGTTTTCGAAACGCTTTCGCAAGTTTAAAACATTTATGTTTGATTCAAAAGTCTGATTTCTTAATGAGTTGTTTTACAACTATAATCTATGGTGTAACTGGTGCTATCTGATATCCTGATGTGTCACACGCCTGACGGTAAAAACCCCGTTAGCGGGTTTTGAAGGTGTGACATCCCCCCTCTCCTGTGCACAAAACCGGGTTTAGATCATAATTTTTAGAACTGGGTTAATATAAGCTAGAACTTTAACCGATAGGAGTCGAGTAGGGTTTTAAAAAAATATTATTTTTTCTTTCAGAAAGCCAGTACTAAAATCTCCTTAATTAAACAAAATATATAAATAGCATAAATTGTAACTTAATTAAAATTAACATAAAAATTAAATATTTTCTAAAGTCCTTTTAGAGCTTGCTTTATAAATTCTTTTAATTAAAATTAACTTCAATTTAAACAGTTTCTTTGCTCAATGCACACACTTTGACGCTAACAAAGCGTGAAGAGTTCATTAATTAAAGAGGATGTTAAGAAATTTATCGCTAAGTAGGTAGTTTAGATTCAAACTATTTCATTATTATGTATCATATAACACAACTACAAGAATCAAGGCCTATACCGACGATAAGTGTCGTGCCTATAGCTCAGGCTATCTATTAGGAATGACACTTATTTAGGAACATCAAATCTAAATCTGGATTCGGAAATTTATATACCAATATTTTCAAAAAATTCCGGATTGAAATTTTAAAATTTTCAATACAATATTTTGCACCTCCGTAAATGCTTTAGAGGATTTATCTGTTAGGGTTTGACATGGGTGTGTGAAATTTGATGACAGAAAACAAGTAAATGTGGACCTAATGGTTTAAAATATACATTTATATTGTTTTATATATATTTAATTCTTGTTATATGTATTTATTAAACTTTTATATACACGTACGCACATGTTAAAGAGCTTGTATATAATATAGATAACTAATAGTATATATTTAATGTTCTTATTTAATGATTTTAAAATTTAAAATGCTAATTTTAATTTAAAATATAGTTTTAAAATGTATTTCATTATTTAAATAATACGAAATAAGAAAAACCATTCAATATAAAAGATAATTTGGTGATGAAAATAAATACAAAAAGAAAAAAATAGTGACGGTGGAGAATAGAAGTAAGTTTGTGGAAGAATGTAGCATTAGTAAGTAGGCCTGTAAATGAACCGAACGTTCATGAACTGTTTATGAATAGTTCGGCGAGAAGTTCGTTTATGTTCGTTTATTTAGGAAATGAACGAACACGAGAACGAACATGAACAAAAAATTCATGTTCGTTTAATTAAACGAACAAACATGAACACATGCTTTGTTCGTTCGTTTACGTTCATGAACGTTCGTTTATGTTCATTCATATATGTTCGTTCATTTACGTTCGCTTATTTATATATATTAACATATTAATAAATTAAAGGGTATTATGTGTTAACATTTGAAACATAAGTGCATAAGTTATATTAGAAACTTATAAGTTTAGTGAGATTTTAGTTTTCACTAATACACCAAAAAATTACAAAATGATCATTTAAGGGTTTTTATATTTATTTTGTTTGTTTATTATGGTTCATTTATGTTCGTTTATTATTATTCATTTGTATTCGTTTATGTTTGATAACTGTTCATTTAGCTTCTTAATGAACAAACATGAACAAAAACGAACATTTTTTTTTTTAATGAACGAACATAAACAAAAAAAAGTGTTCGATAATGTGTTCGTGTTCGTGTTCGGTTACATTTAAATGAACGAACACAAAGATACTGATGTTCGTGTTCGTTCGGTTCATTTACTTGTCTATTAATAAGAAAACAAGTGTTTTTTTTAGAATTGGTGATGTGTTCGTGAATATTATATTGCTTAGTATCGAGGGTGGTCTTGTGACAATATTAGAGTTGAGTTTTATACTATATATACCCGGTTCATGACTAGTAATATTATGATTTTTAGAGGCGGGCTCGTTAGTATGTTTTTTTAAGTGATTTATACTTGAAATAAAAAACGTGTTTATTTGTCTAAAATACCATAACATAATTTGAAGATTTTTAAAGACTATATATTAAAGGGTATAATCATGCATCAAAC
Source organism: Flaveria linearis (assembly GCA_024085815.1). Taxonomy (NCBI): domain Eukaryota; kingdom Viridiplantae; phylum Streptophyta; class Magnoliopsida; order Asterales; family Asteraceae; genus Flaveria; species Flaveria linearis. The sequence continues at coordinate 81,711,613 of CM044004.1, read as the reverse complement.
ATATAAATCAAAACGTTAGAAGACTTTCATCGCTTAAGCTGCATCATACATGGCTGGCTCTTTCATTTTGTTCAACGCATCACCATCACTAACACATAAATGAGCTTTGATCTCTAGTAAATCACCATGATCATCAACATCATCTTTGTTTGGAGGATGATTATTAAGATAACCATCAACCCCATCCTCCGTTGCCTCGATATGAAGATCCTGCGCAACATCAGTCTCTGCAAACTCTTCATGAACATTATCCTTAGTTTCTGCTGCATCACCATCATCATCATAGCCATGATCCTTGTCAGGAACAATTAGACGATTCCCTTTATGCTCGGTTTGCTGCATTTGAAGATGATCCATCATCTCTAGCACGCGAGCATACAAATCACCATGGACTTGTTCCATCTCATCCTTCATTTCTTTTACATAAACATCAAGACATGATCAACTTCATCATTCTTTAGGCTGTGCTCATGCACATCAAGATTATTATCGACTCCATCGTTCTTAGGAAGATAAGTATCATTAACTCCTTTGTTTGGAATGTCATCACAAACTTCATTGTTGTTTGGATGATCACTATCCAATTGCAATGCATCCTTCTTCAGAAGATCAGAATCAATTTCTTCACTTTTGAGAGAAGGGTCTTGGACTTCTTCATTCTTCAAGTGTTGATGATCATGATCTTGATCCTTCATTAATAATGCATGAGCTTCATCTTCTTTGTTGGTAGATGTTGAATTTCAATTTGATAATCATCATCAACCCTTGGTAGATCATGACCAATATTAACTTCATCTTTTTTTAAAAGATACCCATCATCAATAATCTTAAGTAACTCAAGATCAACATGAATTTGATCATCTTTCTTTTGATCATCTTTCTTCAAGAGATCACCATGCTCACAAACATCCACCATCTCTAGTACATGAATATTAAGTTCATCAACAACAAGATGATTCACTAGAAGAGGGGATTCATCATTCTTTTGAACAAAAAGATTTTCATCAGCTTCATCTTTCTCTAGAAGATCATCCACTTCATCTTTTTGAACCTCGTTATCATCTTTATCGCAGTTTAAATGGTTTTCACCTTGATTTTCCTCCTCTATCGTTGATACATTAATATGATCATCAATAGTATGTGCCTCGCTAAATACTTGTGTTTCATCATCATGAACTTGATTATTCATCTTCAACACATGAACTTGATCTTTTTCTAGAAGATCATCTGCTTCATCTTTTTGAAACTTGTTTTCAACTTTATCAGACTTATAATGTTGTTCACCTTGATCTTCCTCCGTCATCTTTGATACATTAACATGATCATAAACCTTATCTTCCTCAAATAAAACTTGAATTCCATCACCATGAACTTGATTATCCATCTCCAACACATGAACTTCATCTTCTTAGGAGGATCACAATTACAATGATTATCAACAACCTTCGGTATATAGAGAATGAACTTGAAAGTAAAGGCACATATGATAGGGAAAGACTTGTTTATGTTAATATCCCTCCTCTTTTGTTGTGATAACCAGGATAATCACTTTTTGAAAATCCACTTTCTCCTTCAAAGTAAGACCGGCTTTCTGAGCCAGCAAAACGACATTCCAACTGTCATATGGAGGGTCATCTCTATGCCTCAAATGCACCTCACCACCTTCAGTCAACATCTTGCTAGCACTTCTAAAGTATGCTTCCACCAATGCCTTATGCATCCTGTCACACATACATAGTACACCAATCATGCATCATGCACAATGTTTGAAAAACCAGTGCCTGCATTGGTCTAAATAACTATGTAACCACATATCATAACATGTTTTCACTACTAGAAAATTGATCACCTACACCGATTAAGTAAACCACGTTTTGGAATAAAGTGACAAATTACTTCTAAACACCGACACCTATTAACTGAAGACACGCAGAAACATTACACCTGATCAAAACAAAAAGTTATTTTCTCAAACTTTCGAGTATGAAGAAATGATTTTTTTTTATTTCAACGGACTTATAAAATGTAGCAAGTACAAATTAATTTTTGAAACATATTGCAAGGCCAATTTGTAAAGTGTATTTGGTGGTGCACATAGTGAACTTGGATATATCTAAAGTCCTAGACTTCTATTATCATTTGATTATTATAAGTGCATATTTTTTATCCATACACTTAAACTATATTTACACATGATTTTGGTACTCAAGCAGTGAATTAAGAAGACCTAATGGAGTTATTGTTGTTGGATTTCAACTTACTCGATTAATTCGGGATCACGTTCGCATAAATAATCAAAATGACCAGCATGTGGGAAGTTGAAGATGATGATGTCAAACTTCTTGTTCTTGAGAATGGGATGAGTGTCCATCTTGTAGACATCAACATTATGCAACAATAAGCAACCTAAGTTCTCCAACTCATCAAGGTGTGGTATGCTCGTCCAATGTTTACAAATCAGCGACTCTATAACATTGTGCACTCTCTTTAGATAAAAACAACATAACATATGTGATCACAATTCAACGCATGATTAACATCATAACTAATTAAGAGATTTTGAAGTCAAGTATATAGCTTAATAATATTACCTCTATCGAGGTACGAGGTAGCAACGATGTTTTCAGCAGTGCGAAAGGCGCGAGCTAAACAAGCGGAAAAGGAGAAATCGCCTTCGCCCACGAGTAAGATCTTTTGAGAGCTCTTGTAACAGTGAATCCATTTCTCTTTTCCGTTTGATCTGTTCATGTCTTTCTTGAACACACACTAAAACACACATTGATTAATCTTGATCATGTGGTGTTATATATGTAAGTAGCAGGGGAAGTAAGGTAGATGTAGCATTTTGTGATACCTCTTCATCTTCTTCCATGAATAGGAGTTACAAGTTAATGAATGCATGCATCAAAGTTGCTATCTCAACTGGCTATCTCAACTACTAATTAAGTGTTTTAGTAAAAGATGCAGATGCCTAAATTTCATGACTTTTATTCATTGGGTGATAATGATTTAGAATTTCAAGTAAGAATGCGCGATTTATCAAGTTTGAACCTATCTAATGCATATGATCAATTGGTACAAATATTGTCACACACCATGTGATCATCATACTTTTAAATTTACAAATTTTGTTTATCACAGAACTTAAACATCAGTTACATATGTATCATTACGCCACAAACCCTTTGATTGAAATAACATCTAAACTTTTTTTTTGTTGTGGCTTATAAAACTATGGTAATCAGGTTTTAATGTGCACCTAAGTGAGAGTTTAGATTAAAAAAAAAAGTTGGACGCCCAAGTACATCGGCCGTTATAGCATCAAGTACTTTGACCAAACCGTAATGTTATCCGAACCAGAAATTCACACTGAAAACAGTTTGAAATGAACCAGTTAGGATTGAAACCGAACCGCCAGTTATAATCGGTTTGCAACTTGCCTCGTTCAAACTAGTTAAACCCGAATTAGGCCGGTCAAAAAACCAGAACCAAACTAAACCATCAAAAAATGTTTTAAGTTTTGTTGACCCAAACCAAAATGGAAAAAAAAATGCACACATCTCGGGAGTAAGCATTCATAATAAGCTTCCACAATCTCATCTTCATATATAATTAAAAAAAAAACTATATTACTTTAAAAATTTGTACATTTTTCTAAAGAAAAAGGTTAAAATACAAAGTGTATTTTTGCTAAAAAATGTGAGAAGACACAATGAGTTAAAGAAAAATCACAAAAAAATTATATCTCACAATCTAAATCGAATTTTAAAAAATAATTCGAACTTTTGTTTCTCTAGCCGTCCTCACTAGAAAAAAATAAACGAAAAATAAAAAAATAAAAAATGACGTTTTTTATTGTGTCATTCATGAAAGAAACAATGACGTCATTGTGTCATTATGAAAGAACACTGACGTCATTGTTTCATTTTGAAAAACACAATAACGTCATTATGTCATTATGAAAGACATAATGACATCATTGTGTCATTCATCATTGTGTCATTTCATCATTGTGTCATTTTGAAAGACACAATGACGTTATTGAGTCATTATGAAAGACACAATAACGTCATTGTGTCATTATGAAAGACACAATAACGTCAATATGTCATAAAAATACACAATGATTTTTTTTATTTTTTTCTGAAAGAGGACGCCGAGAGCAACATAGACTACAAAGTACTTTTTTAAAATTCAATTTAGATTGTAAGATATAATTTTTGTGATTTTTTTAGCTTATTATGTCTTCTTATATTTACAGTAAAAATACACTTTATAGAATAATCTCACCCTTTTCTAAAAACATCTCACATTGACTTTCCATCTTCATTTAAAACAAATAATACTTAGTTATTTATTTTTTTCCCTCACAATAACTTATAGGAATTAAAATAATAGATGTGATGACCCCCTAAATATGATGGATCATTAGGGATGAACAATTTTTATTGTGTCGGTACCGTACCAACTGGTACCGGTCAAACATAATCGCTACTAGTACCAGTATTCAATTTTTCAGGTTTTTGGTATCGGTACCCTTCGGTTTTAGTACTGTTCGGCGTTTTCAATGGTACCGGTACTAATAGGTATAAAATTGACAAAATCGGTATGATATTTGGTTTACACTTTAACCTATTCGATATTGGTATTTTTTGATACGATACCGGTTCAGTACTCATCTCATCCCTAGGGTTCATTATGTTTTCTTTAAAATTATAGGGGACGAAGACGATGATAAAGAACTTGATATAGGTGTAAAATTATATTTTTTTATATTTTCAATATAGTTTAGATATACAGATATAAACGGTGATCTTGATATGAATGCCAATGGGTTGAGAGCTAACCCTATTTTCTAGGCTAAAATGTCTTTTAAACATTTAGAGTTGGGTATGGCCTAGGTTATGCTTTTGAAGATATGTAAATTTAATGTTAACTAGGCATGATTCCCTGACGCGCGTTGCGCGTCTTTGAAGCGGAGAAAACGACCCAAGGCTGAGATAAACGTATATTGTTTTTATCATCATGTCCTTTTTTTAAAAGGAGGTGAATTGTTCCAAAGAACAGACATAAATGAACGTGATTATTGATCTCAACTTAACGTTTGGTTTCCGTAAAAAAATTTTTTTGCTCAGATGTGGGTTTTCGGTTACCATGTGTAACCTTTCGTATTTTTGTTAAATAAAAATTAACTTTGTTAAATTCTTGTAAGGACCTTTAAGCCGTTTGTGAAACCTTGAGGGCTTGTTATGTTTGTCTAGCTAATTTAAAAGTTATTTAAATTATTTAAGTAATAATAATAATAGTAATAATAATAATAATAAACTATAATAATAAGAATCATAATAATAATACTAATAAAAGTAATAATACAAGTAATTACAACTTTTGCGTATTATAATAATGTTCATTTAATAAAAATTTATAAAGGTTAAACAATTAATAAGTTATAAATAAAATTTATAAAATTTAAATAACTCATAAGCTTAATTAAGTTAAGGGGCATTTATGACAATTTAGAATCTTTAACCATAAAGTTTTTACATAAAATGTTAACAAGGGAAACAACAGGGACCATTTGTGTAATTTATTTAAAATTACCCAAACCGCCCCCCTCTCCCCGTCGGTCTCTCCACCGTCGGCCAAACACTCAGGCGAGCCCTCAGCAGCCAAAACCACTCGATTTTTAGCCAAATTAAACACCCGACAGTACCACGTGGAGGATTCGAACCAAAACAATTTGAAAATTTGAATCGTTCAGTGCGATCTAGAACCGCACTACTTTCGACCACTTTTCCAGCAAATCGATCGCACTAACCTCTATTATAATCCAATTAATTGAACCTAAACGATCGTATAACTATCCATAATCCATTCCTGATTTCAATTGCACCTGAGAAACACAACTTCCTCACATTCGATCATTACTTTCACCTTCGACCTGCAACCTATTTGAACGCCCTGTTCGAACGTTCTAACTTAGAATTGACAGAGGGCTTTTTATTATCGAGGTTATTGGAAGCTTCCTGCAAAGTGAATTCGAGTATCAACATCATTGCTATCCGAATCATTCACGACTTAGTCGCGGTCTATCCTACGTTTGTTCATCATCAATACCTTTCAAATCCGGGTAATTAAATACATACATTTGCTCGAAATCATCTGGGGAAGCAAGCCCCATGATAATCGACAGTAACAACAACGGATTGGGGTTCAATTTTGGTTTAATCGAATTTAGGGTTTATGTGAAATTGGGGGTTTCTCTTATTGATGCTTAAAAGAATTTGGAACCGGGTTTATTACGCGGCTGTATGCCTAGTTCACCGGTTCCAGCTTCCCTTGCAAACCTTGAGGTCCAGGGTTCGACCCCGGGCAACCTCACATATTTTTTTAAGGCTTTTTAGCCTATATAAAATATATAAAAAATTCTAAAAATTATAAAAATAAGTTTTACAAACTCTCCTTATTTTAGAAGTTATCTAATTAATTTTCTATAAATTTATTTATTTAAAACACCTTAATAATTTTTATAAAATATTATTTATAAATGTTATAAATAATTATTTTTATAAAAATGGACTCTAAATAATAATTTAAATCATTAATTTATTATTGGACACTATATTATTATGGATTAGTCATAATAATTGTAGAAATTATATAATTTATAATCTCATAAAGTTATTTACAAATATTATTTCTTATAACATTATACCATAACAAATGGTTTAGATTAATAATATTGATATTAATCTACATATTATTATTTGTAAATAATTATAAAGATTTATTTATACATTAAATCATAGCAATATTTATACTTAAAGACATTTCTAAAATATTTACATATATATTTCTTCTAATGGATTAAGAACGTAAATAATTACTTTGTAATGTATTATTTATCAAAAACCCCATAATCCCATTGAAACCCCAATTCGTATTTGAACGTTAATTTTAGCTTTAATTTAAACTTGTAATACATTTTTAGGGGCCTTGAAATGAATACTTTGGATTATCTTTTGGATTCTACTTTAATCTTTATCATCATCTTGTAATGCCTATATCAATGTGAGTATTTCATACCCCTTTTTTTATTTTCACACTTTGAGGTGAAACATGTTAACTTATATCATTGCACTTATAAACTTATCTGAGACTTGTAAACTTTATGGCAATTCATCATGTAAAGTTATGGTTAGTTGAACTTTTATGGTTACCATGTTATGGCGTTATATGTATAATCATTAACTATTGCTAGCCCAGCGAAGTCATAGATCTATAGGTAAGACAAGCCTGCTTGGTTGATCCAATACACTTAGCTGATCGTATAATGTTGTAAACGTTTGAGACTTGTAAAACATTGTCGAGGTTTGATTGTTGCATTGTTCATAACATCCCTAATCACTTTATTCACTAACTTATGACTTGAATTGACATCTTTTATATACTCTATGTATTGAAAACTATGGAATGCTCACCAACATTTTTATGTTGACCTTTTATTTTTAACATGTTTTAGGAATAACTCAAGTATGCGTTCTACTCCTTGAAGCTTATCACACTTAGGATTGGACTTAGAGAAATAAACGAATGATCTTGTTACTTTTATTCTGGATGTATCTTTGATTGAACTTTTACTTGTATTGTTACAATTGAATCTTGATTAATATATTTGGAATTTAATAATAGCGTTATGTGGCTGTGAACAATCGTGATTCCTCACACCTCGACGTTTCCGCCGTCTAGGTTGGGGTGTGACAGATTGGTATCAGAGCCCATAACTATAGGGATTTAGGTTATTAGAAATGGTGGCCTAGACTATAGGTTATGCATGAACCTTATAGAATAATGTTTATATTCTTGTAAATATATACATTGTTTCCATGCTACATAATGTTATGCCTTTTGTGCAACTTGATGCCTTAGCATAGGATTGGCTTATGTATGCTTAAAACTTAGTTACTTGTCTCCCTAAACTTATCTTTGACTCTCCCCGACAAATAATAGCTAATCTATGAAAATCTCATCAAGGTTTTGATTCTATGAACCAAAGAAATTTGTGTGACACATAAACACCCATTCTGGATTTCCTGGCAAAAGGCCTTCGGGCTACGGCAAGCATATCGTATAAATCTCATTGCGAGACCAGTTATGCTTACCTGGGGATTTCTGGAATGAGTGATAAACTATGGTCAATACACAAGTCTCTAAGACAAATGGGTCAAATTACCTTGACGTGTTCCAAATGGTAATGCGTTACCAAGTGGAACCATTCTCTTTGTATCTTAAAAATCCTTGAATCCTTGAACTGGTTTATCACCAAAGTTTTAAATTCTTCTCATTCTTAACCTACATAATGTTCCTTTTAATATTGAACCCATCCTACATTTCAACTCTTACGTTTAAACGCTCAACGTGTAACGTGTAACGGTATTGAACTCAGCGTTTCATATGACTAATTCTATACCTCGACCAACGTGAACATGACTCTTAATATATCCAAAGATATAGGGAATCTAAACCGTATAGTCTTCGAAACTTTAAACCGTTACTTACGGTTCTCAAATCCTCTTGAGGATGTGTCCCATAACTAAGAACATGCAATGCTGTAGGTGAATTCCTACATCTCGGGACACTTTGTCTAGGCAAAGTGTAAATAATGATCTGATTCGATTATCAAATCCGTTTATCTGACTTGAAACCCTTGAGGTGAGTGACCACTTATAAGTACGCATGTCTTCAATAAGGTTTTGGCTGACCTCATATCTTGAGAAGTCCATGTATTCCCTTCGATTGTGAATCGAATGATCACATCCTATTGTGATGTCGAATCATTCTTGTCCTTGATTTTGTCTCCCTGATTCAAATTATTCAAGATTTGAACATCATCATAACAAATCCTGTCACCTCAAACTTTGACCTTAAATTTTGTAAGCATGATTTTCCTTTTGGTTACATTGACGTAACTTGAAATTTTCTGAATTTCTAAGTGATATTCTTTCCTTTCGTTGTTAAGTCGAACCTTGAACCGTCGCATATCATAGGAGATGCAAGAGTTTTGTAAGTCAATCTATGACTAAGAACACTCGTACCTCCTAAACAATTCTAACTCATCAAAACATGGGTGATTCCCTTATTTTGATGATGATTCTTCATTCGTTTCGATAAATGGTTTCCAATTGTGTGTTCTATGAAATTTCATCCTCTGAATCGGGGTGATTTCCTGATCTTGAAAACTTACTTCATTATTTTTCCTTGGAACTTGCACTTCACGAATGACGTGATCTCACCAAAATAGGATTGAAACCCGTACTTTGGTGACAAATGTTAATCTTTGATTGTTTTCTTATTATTATGAAGTTCAATCATCAAGATAGGCGTAAATTTCATACCTTGATGATAATTTCATGAATTGTATTTTCTCAAATGAAACGACCTCACCAAAGTAGGAATGAATTCTTTATTTTGATGAAGAAGTTCATTCTGTTATATTTTGTTTTTGTAAAACTTCACCGTTAAGATATGAGTGATTTCCCTTACCTTAATGGTGAGTTACCTCGTTTTATTTCTGTGGATCCTCAACAATGAGTTGGGATCGAACTTTTTGATTGGTAAGTTAGTGGTCATATCTTGGGAATACACCATCAAGTTAGGAGTGAAAACCACATCTTGATGACTATTCTCATTCCTTGATCTCAAACTCGCCATGGTTGTAATCAAGTGACGAGAAGCATGTAGTAACTTGAAGGGTGAATCAATGTTGGTGATTCGACCTATCAAGCCAAACATGATCTCTGAACTTGAAAGAAGACCCGATCGCTTTAGGTTGATTTTGATTCCAAACTTGGAACATGTAAATTCTTAAATCAATTTCTTTCCCTTTATCTTCATGTTTTGACTCGATCTAGCTACATCGAACCATTTATTCCTTACTTATCAACTTTCATTTGAGATATCATCAACAAATGATTGAGTGATGGTAGCTCTCTTAAACAATCTTTCTTCTAAATAAAGACGTTATCAACTTGTGATCATGTCTCTAGTCATACGAATCATACGAATGTTCTCGACTGTACTTACGGGTTTGATGAATTACGTATGCAATCTGCATTTGAAAATTTGTTACCTTGTAAAACATGGTTACAAATACCTTTCTTATTGACTGTGTCACTTCTTGAATCACTTTCGAACCCGTAACCTTGGAAATCCTTAAAACTCTATCTTGACTTCGATCAACGAGACTCGTTATTAATTACATTGTGACGTGAAGGTTCATAAACCTTCGTAACTTGTAGTCATGGGTTTGGCATAAAGGAAAAGACGAAACTTGGTATGTGTCCAAGTGTCTTACCTTTACATATGACAAAACCTAACCTCCGTGTTCCCGTGAATTTCCTGTTTAACTTTTCATTCACTAAATGCTTCTTATTTTAAAGGTCTGATGACAATTGGTGCATTATAGAGTGATTGGCTAATTTCATATTGACTTATGTGGGATAATGAGTCGAGAAAATTACTTGTATCTGTTTCAAATATTCGTATACCGTGGTATGACGCTAAAACATCGATCGTTATTTTGAATGATTGATGCATTTTCTGTTTTTAATAATATTCTTAACATCGTCGTGAACTCATTCCAAGATCTTCGCATAGCGTATTATTCTTAGACCGATGGTTGGTCAAAGGAGAAATACATATTCACAATATATGCGTTAAGATCGTTTCATTATGTACAGTGACGTTTGGGATCCTTAATTCCCGACGGTTAACCCATCTTATCATTGTCTGTCTTTTATTGATTTCAAGACATCACATTATCACGAAACTACATTCTAGAAGTTGTGTCTTATAAGTCTAACATACCACGATAACTCGTCATCATTTCCAATGTTTCCTCTCAAAACGTCCCGTATTTCACTGGAAGAGTTCAAGATGACATGTATTATGTCAAGAGACTTGAAGGATTCCCTAAAGTGAAACATCTCATCTGTAATTAAACGTCTATCACTGTCCGTTTGTACACTTACCTTTCATTACAACTCCTTCTGTTCATTTAAGTTTCATTCTTAATTTCGGGACGAAATTCTTAAAAGTTGGGGAGACTGTAACCTTTCGTATTTTTGTTAAATAAAAATTAACTTTGTTAAATTCTTGTAAGGACCTTTAAGCCGTTTGTGAAATCTTGAAGGGCTTGTTATGTTTGTCTAGCTAATTTAAAAGTTATTTAAATTATTTAAGTAATATAATAATAATAATAATAATAATATAACTATAATAAAAAGAATCATAATAATAATACTAATAAAAGTAATAATACAAGTAATTACAACTTTTGCGTATTATAATAAATGTTCATTTAATAAAAATTTATAAAGGTTAAACAATTAATAAGTTATAAATAAAATTTATAAAATTTAAATAACTCATAAGCTTAATTAAGTTAAGGGGCATTTATGACAATTTAGAAACTTTAACCATAAAGTTTTTACATAAAATGTTAACAAGGGAAACAACAGGGACCATTTGTGTAATTTATTAAAATTACCCAAACCGCCCCCCTCTCCCCGTCGGTCTCACCACCGTCGGCCAAACACTCCGGCGAGCCCTCAGCAGCCAAAACCACTCGATTTTTAACCAAATTAAACACCCGACAGTACCACGTGGAGATTCGAACCAAAACAATTTGAAAATTTGAATCGTTCAGTGCGATCTAGAACCGCCCCACTTTCGACCACTTTTCCAGCAAATCGATCGCACTAACCTCTATTATAATCCAATTAATTGAACCTAAACGATCATATAACTATCCATAATCCATTCCTGATTTCAATTGCACCTGAGAAACACATCTTCCTCACATTCGATCATTACTTTCACCTTCGACCTGCAACCTATTCGAAGGCCCTGTTCCGAACGTTCTAACTTAGAATTGACAGAGGGCTTCTTATTATCGAGGTTATTGGAAGCTTCCTGCAAAGTGAATTCGAGTATCAACATCATTTGCTATCCGAATCATTCACGACTTAGTCGCGGTCTATCCTACGTTCATTCATCATCAATACCTTTCTAATCCGGGTAATTAAATACATACATTTGCTCGAAATCATCTGGGGAAGCAAAGCCCCATGATAATCGACGGTAACAACAACGGATTGGGGTTCAATTTTGGTTTAATCGAATTTAGGGTTTATGTGAAATTAGGGGTTTCTCTTATTGATGCTTAAAAGAATTTGGAACCGGGTTTATTACGCGGCTGTATGCCTAGTTCACCGGTTCCAGCTTCCCTTGCAAACCTTGAGGTCCCGGGTTCGACCCCGGGCAACCTCACATATTTTTTAAGGCTTTTAGCCTATATAAAAATATATAAAAAAATTCTAAAATTATAGAAATAAGTTTTACAAACTCTCCTTATTTTAGAAGTTATCTAATTGATTTTCTATAAATTTATTTATTTAAAACACCTTAATAATTTTTATAAAATATTATTTACAAATGTTATAAATAATTATTTTATAAAATGGACTCTAAATAATAATTTAAATCATTAATTTATTATTGGACACTATATTATTATGGATTAGTCATAATAATTCTAGAAATTATATAATTTATAATCTCACAAAGTTATTTACAAATATTATTTCTTATAACAATATACCATAACAAATGGTTTAGATTAATAATATTGATATTAATCTACATATTATTATTTATAAATAATTATAAAGATTTATTTATACATTAAATCATAGAAATATTTATACTTAAAGGCATTTCTAAAATATTTACATATATAATTCTTCTAATGGATTAAGAACGTAAATAATTACTTTGTAAAGTATTATTATCAAAAACCTCATAATCCCATTGAAACCCCAATTCGTATTTGAACGTTAATTTTATCTTTAATTTAAACTTGTAATACATTTTTAGGGCCCTTGAAATGAATACTTTGGATTATCTTTTGGATTCTACTTTAATCTTTATCATCATCTTGTAATGACTATATCAATGTGAGTATTTCCATACCTCTTTTTTTTATTTTCACACTTTGGGGTGAACATGTTAACTTATATCATTACACTTATAAACTTATCTGAGACTTGTAAACTTTATGGCAATTCATCATGTAAAGTTGTGGTTAGTTGAACTTTTGTGGTTACCATGTTATGGCGTTATATGTATAATCATTAACTATTGCTAACCCAGCGAAGTCATAGATCTATGGGTAAGACAAGCCTGCTTGGTTGATCCAAGTACACTTAGCTGATCGTATAATCTTGTAAACGTTTGAGACTTGTAAAACATTATCGAGGTTTGATTGTTGCATTGTTCATAACATCCCTAATCACTTTATTCACTAACTTATAACTTGAATTGCTATCTTTTATTACTCTATGTATTGAAAACTATGAAATGTCACCAACATTTTTATGTTGACCTTTTATTTTTAACATGTTTCAGGAATAACTCAAGTATGCGTTCTACTCCTTGAAGCTTATCACACTTAGGATTGGACTTAGAGAAATAAACGAATGATCTTGTTACTTTTATTTTGGATGTATCTTTGATTGAACTTTTACTTGTATTGTTACAATTGAATCTTGATTAATATATTTGGAATTTAATAATAGCGTTATGTGGCTGTGAACAATCGTAATTCCTCACACCTCGACGTTTCCGCTGTCTAGGTTGGGGTGTGACACTATGGCTGCATCACGGGTTGCAAGTGCAGAAAACCACAATTGTCGTCACCGAGTATGCCACGCCAATCACCATTCAGCCACAGTCATCATAGCAATGGTTGTAGCAAATGGATTCGAGAATCATAATGGAGCCAGTGACATTTGGAGCCAACGAATGGAAATGTCATTAACGTATCATAACCACGACCATCAACAAACCAGAAGCACACGAAAGTAAGACCCCAACAATTTCAAACAATCAACCAAATACCTCATCTCAAACAATCACCGCCGGTCACCACCGTCGCCTATCACCGCCGGTCACCACCGCCTCCACCTCACGCCACCGTATCCATCTCCGTCCATCATCACCATGAGGCATCATCACTAAATCCCCCTTCTTTTTGCCCTGTAAAACCCTAAAATCCATCCGACCACCCACCACCAGCCACCACCACCTTGTACCTGGGTCACTATCACCGCCATCTAGCTATAATATACCACAATCGAGCCAACATATACCACCAAACTCTCTGATTTAGATCTAAATCCAGCCGCCTACCACCGCACCACCTCAAATTTAGGGTTTTTAAAATTTTTAGGGTTTAATAGCGGAATATGAAGGGGATTTGGTGAGATGATGATGATGGTGCGATGGTGAAGGTAGTGGTGATGTTGCGATGATGGTGATAATACGGAGGTGGTGATGATGCGATGATGGCGATGGTGGTGATGCTATGATGGGGGTGATAATGCGGTAATGTTGGTTATGATGGGTGGTCATCGTGGTGCTTATGGGTGTTCGATGGTGGGTTGGTGGCTGGTGGGTAAGAGGGTCGGGTGGTGAGCCCGGTGGCTGATGGCCGACGGAGATAGATGGCGGCGATAAGGAAGAAGAAGGGGAGGGGGGGAGCAAATACTTAATAGTACACAACGCATAAGAGGTTGTACTCTACTGTACTACTGTTCATTGAATAGTGATACCACTTGCTTTATTAATATTAGGTAATTTTACTTCATAAGATTTGATAAAATAATTATTTTTTATTTGAAAATTTAGAAACATCATTTTTACTTTTAAAAGTTTAAAAAGTTGTTTCAAATTTAATTTAAAAGTTTATTATTTTATATTCTTTTGAAGGGAATTTATTATTTTTTGTAAACCTCAGGGAGCAAAATCGAACTCAACACTTAGTTTTTTCCCCTATAAAACCTATTTTTTTATCTTTCTTCTACTTTTAACCGAACTGGTTATTATGACGAAAAAATACCGGTTCATTAATTAACCGATTAGGTTAATTAGGGGTTTTGGATTTTCAAAAAAACCTAATCAGATACACCGTTTAGGTTATTAACCGAACTGATGAAACGAAATGCCGGTTTCGATTCCGGTTAAGTTTTTATTTCGGTTTAGTTTTCCTTTTTTTGAACGACAAATATACGACCCTGGTTCGAATTATAGGTCTTATCTTAATTGGGTTCACCTATTCGTGTCCTAACCGGGACCGCACCCAATCCCTTCAGGAGGAAAACCTCCTGACCTCAACTCTAAACATATTGTTTAAAGTGAGACTTAAACCCATAACATTTTCATATTTACATGTGATATGTAACTCTTTTTTTTTTCGATTTAGTTTTTTTTAAAGATTAATTTCTTTAATTGTAAAATCCTTTACCAAGTTAGTTGTTAGTGAGGTTCGAACCCTGACCTTAATGTTAGAAACCCATGTTAACACCATCATACCACAACGGGTGAGTTTTTTTTTTTTTTTTTTTTTTTTTTTTTTTCCGATTTAGTTAACCGGTTGTTTTGGCAACTCTAGTTTTGTCCTACCAATTGAATTAGAATTTTGGGTACCACAGTTTACCGAAAACCCAAAATCAACAGGAAAGCAATGAAGACAGCTGCGACGGTAATATTCATCTCCGACAACGTCGCCGGCGGCTTCGCCACCGCCATCATTGACGGTCTTCAACCAAACCCTAGCTCTCTCTTCGAAACATCGTTAGTGTTCTACCAACTTTTCTTTCTATGCAAGCTACTGCTTCGATCCGCTTAGGTGAAGCGAATAATCGATTATCTTTTGGTTCTTCATTTTACAGAAAAGAGTCGTTTGATCTGCCTCTGGATCGGTATGGGATCACGGATACCAAAGCATCCGGAAGCGTTACTCACTTTGTGGATACCAGTGGAGTGAATCAAGTAGGTGTTTCTCACTTCTCTTGATACCATATCAAGTTGTTAGTTGTCACTAATATTTGTTTGTTTAATTTAGGTATACATTTGTTAGATGTATGTTATGATTGAAGACTTAGAGTAAACTAATTCGAGTTTGGAGGATGATTTTATCATGTTTGCTTAGTTGAATGCTGGATTTGTGTAATTATGCTTTGTTTTTGACCTAATTGACTAATTAAGGCTAGAAACACAACTGGTATGTTTATGTATATGAGTTATAATCTAAAAGGAGTGGTTACTAATTGGATTATGACATTGGAGATGAATGTTGAGCTCATAATAGGTGGATTTTTGTTATGTGTTGTTTGTGGTTTAAATTAGTTAAAGATTGTAACTATGACTGTTCTGTTCTGGACAATGTTTACGTAACCGCATCAGCCATCGAATAAGCTGCTTTACCTGTACACCGGTCAAACCAGTTTCAATAACTGGTTGACGTAGTAAACAGCTTAAAAGCTAAAAAAACATGTATATGACTAATATAAAACATAATTTGAAACTACTTTATTTTTTGGTGTGGATTTGTAATGGTAGCAAAACAAGAAGCCAGGAATAAACAAAATATGGAGCTTGAAGTAGCAAATGAAACAGTAAACAAGATTTAAAAAAATTATTTTTTTTGAGATCTGGTTCTATATATGGAGGCTGAATTGGTCGAGCCCTTCACGCATCACGCCTTGGGTGCACCTTGCACCTTTTACTGCCTAGGTTATTGTTTGATTGTTTAAGTGATATGCAACATTTCATGTGGATGACAAATAACACTGTAAGATTTCCACCCTTTCATCAGGTGTCCATCCTGGTTTTAAAGAAGTATGAGACTCCAATATTGGCATGTGCCATCAGTGAAGTATTGTCATCATTAGTAGGAGAAGACACATCAACCATGCCTTCATTGATTATCCCATTCCTTGTAGATTCTTCTAAGCTTAAGCTGGAAAGAAAAAAATCACTCGATGAATATATTTATGGCATCCAAATCGGTCCCCAAACTGATATGATACAAGCCTTGGCCAGTAGACATGTAAAGGCACCCTCATCAATGCAGATTCATCATGAACCCCTTTCTTGTGTTCTTCAGTTGGTGCGTGTCCTGAATACGGCTTCATTTATTCTTATTGGGCAAAGTGGTCAACATAAAAATCGTGCGGATGACTTTGACGTACGTATCCTTTCTGTTTATCTCTTTTGAAATTAACGCAAAAGGTGCTTAGCTTGTTTTTTTTTCCTCTGTGTGTGTGTCATCTTGTTTTGATCTCAAGTGGCTCCTTTTGCTACTCTTGAAAGAGTATGGGCCTAAATTTGAAGCAGGAAAGCAGCATAGATAAAACACGGCAAACACGGACCAATCACTCGATTTATAAATGAGTGATTGAGTACCTTTAAGCTACACATAATGCATTCACTCGACTAAGAAATAAGAACATTGTATGCTACTAGCAGCTGGCCGAGCTGTCAGGTGCTAGTACTGCCTGACAGTAAGTTAATGCAGCTGCAACATTGAAGTTGTGGCACAAAACCAGCTCTTGCCTGTTCAAGCTTACACAGGAACAAGATTGATAATGCTGTATATATTTTATTCCTATTTTTCAGCGTCAAATGTTGTAGTTACCGAATGCTTATTGATCTTGTAAAACAAACCCATGCCTATCACCCTTAGCTTTTACCAGAGGCTGCACAATGGGTGTTTTGAGTAATGGGTCAAACTGGGTGATTCTTTGATCAGTCTGGAACGATTAATTATTTTCTTCTGGACGGAAGTCGGAACAGGCCGTGGTTTACCTGAAACACTTCTACCTCAATAAGACGATTTAGGAGGTTGTATGCATTAATTATAAATTTTGGACAACTTTCGACCTGCTCGGTCCACTTTTTTTTTTTTTTAACTAATACTTGTTTCAGTGTTTGACTGATTAGGGAGATAACATAACCTGAACTAACCCATTTATATGCTATATAAGTCAAACAAGTATAATATTAGTTATATAGCTATATATCTTATTGACTTTTTGGTTTTCTTTTTCTAGATTATCTGTGAGATAGGAGAAACATTGGCTAGCGCCACATCCCTGCAATTTGTGAAAGAAAAAGTAACATGGAACCCAACCAAGGTGTCAAAAGAACCGGAGAATGAGCCATGGCGTGCGCTATATGGTTAAAATAATGTTTATTTGAGATGTTCAGGTGCAGTCATATAGCATCATTATTTTACATGTACTATTGTAATCATACTTGAAAAGTTTAAAAATGAAATGTCTGCTTCGACTTTGGTGATTGCTAGAATTTTGCCAGCATTAATGCTAAATGTAACCGATAGCTTAACTTAGCTAAACATAGTGTGGACCATTACAGCTTGGTTAGCCCGGTTTAGTGATTAAGGTTTATGCACGCTGATCACGTTTTCCACTTGATAATTAAAAATCTTTCAACTGAATTGGTGATAAGTTAATTCTAGTTAAAGTCATCAGCTTAGAATAAATTAGTAAAGATCTTAGAGAGATTCAAGCAAGGCTTGTTTCTTGCAATGTTTGAGTGGTTACAGTTTTTAGTTAGGAAACATTTAGTTCTTCCCTCTAAATAGGCAATAGAATAAGTTATTAGAAGTACCAGTTTTTTTTAGACAAATTGAATTTTAAAAATCCAAACTATAACTTATTGGCCAATAATAATATGTACTAGTACCTATTTATAGTGAAGAACTATTTATAGTGATTAAATCCAATTTGCCTTCTTTTTATAGTATCCTGAATAAAGTTTAATGAACACATAATCAATTCACAAAATCATAATATGAACGCATATCGTAAATAGCTTGAGGCTTTGAAAAAGTGAGAAACCAAGAAAAATAGACTAATCTAGTCACTTCACGAAACACTTTCCGGGCAATTTAGTTATATTAATTAGGGCATAGGGTTACGATTATTTTAGAACCTATAAATATTTTTAGAACTATGAGAACTCCTCTCATCATCTTTCTAAAATATAAAAATAAAATAATAAAAGGAATTCAAATATACATGTGTACGTCATACGTAAGTTATAATATTTACATGTGTGTAACTAAACTAATAAAAATTTTAAAAACATATGAAACATTATGTTGATTGTTTTTATGTTACTTTGATGGATTTTAATATATATAAACATACATAAATACATGTTAAAAGAATAAAATTTATAAAATATGAGCAATTAATATTAGTTCTCGTAATTCTTAAGATATTATGAGTTCGAAATGATTCTAACTGTTAGGACATAAATGGCAAACAATTAAAAGTAGCAAATTAAAATATGCAATTTCAAATTTATACAAGCAATAAGATAAAAATATCACCAATCGAGGCAAGGAAGCACATACAGGCATTTGTTTAATAGAAAGATATTTATGACTAGGGTAGAAAACCACGTCTATTATATGGATTGTTTAATTGTATGGTTATACTTTTAGTAATAAAGATTTAAATGTTACATATTTATGAAATAATATATGGTTTCTAATTCAAATTCTATAAACATTATACAATTATCTTTAGAAAGGTTTTATAAAAGAATAAAGAAATGTTTAATTTATAAAAATATTTTATGAACAACCCTAAGTGTTTTAAATTATAGAACACTTTATAAAAATTTTTATAGAAATTATTTAATAGGACATAGACATAAAACAACAAATAAAAATAAAAATAGATAATGAAAATTTATATAACTAGGTATATTCTAACTCATGCGTTGCGCGAGCAGTAACCTGTTTTGAAACCATGTTTTTATCTAACACAAACGAATTGTTAAGGATCAGAATAGGTAGCCCGTTGTAACTGCAACCTAATGGACGTGCCACGCCAACAAACGGATACCTTTTTAGCTTCATCATGGCCTGTATATGTACCACATAACCCAAATCAGATCACAAAAAGCGGTGTTAAATATAAAATCGTATTACCAACATTTTTGAGGCACCATTGACACGACATGTCTCAGATGAGCAGTCATTCATCATCATCAACAAATTAAAACCAGACAACAGAGTTCTCAACCCGAAAAGTTTCGTCAAATTATGTAAAAGGCCAATGGATCCCATCATTGACATAAAAAAACACTCCACGGACCTATGTCTCAGATGGAAAACAGTCCATCATCATCGACGTCTTACAAATGACCATGGCAAACAACACCAAGTATACATCTATCATCATAAATATCGCCAAAAACCCCCAAATAGCAGAGGTCCTCATCCCAATGATGGTCTCAGATGGATAACAATCCGTCATCATCGACGTGTTACAAATGACAATGGCAAAGAACACCAAGTATACATTCACGTCATGAACATTGCTAACAAACGAAAATGACAGCGAAGCCGGAGCAACCATTGTCTCCGTCGCCATAAGCAAGCAAGTACACATTCCAATTTCATAAAGGCCTAGAATTCCTATAATACTCTTGGAGACAAAATCGATCAATGAATCGAAAACCCAGACACTGCCATCACCCCAACCACCGGCTCCTTCACCATCATCACCCCCATCACCATCATCACCCCCGTGACAGTGCGACGACCCCTTCATTGTCATAACCCCCACCGGCCATAACACCAAAACCCAGACGAACCCCATAACCTTTATGGCCCCGACAAGCCCGCTAAGTGATGACAACGACTCAACTGTTGTTGCATGTTGTAGATCGGGAAAGAAAGAAATGATTTGAGTGCAAAACCACCGCTGCCATGGCTAACCTTTTAGAGTTTCGCCAGTAGCAGTGACGAGCACTGACGGTATGTTGTACAGCGGAATGTTTTATAAAAGAATAAAAGAAATGTTTAATTTATAAAAATATTTTATGAACTAAATTATAGAACAATTTATAAAGATTTTTATAGAAATTATTTAATAGGACGTAGACATAAAACAATAAATAAAAATAAAATAGATAATTCAAATTTATATAATTGCATACTATGAAAAAAGCAAATGATGAATAGTGGAGTTTTTGGTTTTCGATTTTGGCCACAGGCACGTCTTTTAAGTATCAGAGGGTTATTTCCCTCTTCCCCGAGCCCTCTTCCCCGACCCCTCTTCCCGTCCACCACCGGCACCTGCACCGTCCCCATCTTTCATCGTCGTAACCACCGGAGGAGCCCTCTAACCCGTCCACCGCCGCTGCCTGCACCGTCCTCATCTTTTATGGTCGCAACCACCGAAGGAGCGACGGGGTTCTTGGTTATGTGATGATGGAGATGGAGATTAGATGGTGGGTGGTCGCCACCATGCAGGCGGTTCACGCGGTTGCTCGCGGTTCTTCGCCTAGGTACAGACAACCAGGCCGTTGGCCTCCCTTCGACTATGGTTCTAGGGTTCCGGTGGTGGTTACCGTTTTGATGGGGGCGATGGTCAACCGACGGTGGTTTGGGTCATCCGTGCTTTACTTTCCAAACCCTAGGCTACTCGCCACCGCCATTGCCGTACTTTTGAGCTACACATCGCCTCCATTGCTGCCGGAGATGCGTACGGTCAGTTGTGCTTTGTGTTTCCAAACCCTAGGCGGCGATGGTTGGTCGGCGATGGTGTGGGTGCGCCCGATACCGCCATTGCAGCCGGAGTTGCCTACGACCATCCCTGCTCCTTTTCTCAAACCCTACCAACGATGGTTGGTTGGCAGGTGTCGTCGACTCTCGGTATGCCCTACATGTACAGTACTAGGTGACAATGTTCTGGTTCTTCATGTACGGTGTTCGTTTTTTGATTCTTACAGATCTCTAATGTTTGATGTTGATTTGGGTATTCCATGTGTTCACGAATCAGCCTGATATTGGTGGCTTCGATTCGCTGGATCACACATTGTTGCTTTATTTTGGGTTGTTTGTTGGCTGTGATGATCCAACCACAACCATGTTGCTGTCCTAGCGTGGCAACCATTAGCAGATGTTTTGCAGCTAGAGGCGGCGAACAGGTTTGAGCCAATGTTTTTTAGTCGCTGTGCTATTTCGTCTTTAATTTGTGGGATTGCGCATTATTGTTAATGTCTAGAGCTTCGTTGGCAATGATGATCCAAACAAAAACATGTTATTGTCCTGGCGTGGCAATCATGTGTAGATGCTTTGCAGCCTGAGACTGTGCGTGGGTCTGAGCCAAAACAGTATTACGTCGTCCACTTAGATGTAATAAGTTGTTGGTTTCGTGGTTTAGCCTCATTTTTTGGTTTGGGGATATATATAATAAAATGGCTGTGATGAATTCGAGATAAAAATCGTTGTTCTGGCGTGGCAAACACGTTTGGTTTGCAGCCACAATGAGAAGCCGGATCTGAGCCAAGGGTTGGAACTAGGGTAGTACTGGAGATTATTGACTTTAGAATACTCGCGCAACGCGCGAGCTCGAATTCAACTAGTTAGTATGAATATTACCTCCACCGTAAATTTCCTTAAAACTCTAACATATAAATATATAATAAACCACATAACATAACATGTTGTATATCTTATTCTTTAGTAGACCCTACTTTCTAATTCCCAGGATCATGTTGTTTCATTGATTATATTTATATTTTAACAACAAATTTATTTTATTCTTGCACATAAACTACATCATATATATTACATTTGCCCAATTTATTCACCATCTTTGTTAATGGGATTATCTAGGTAACCGGATTTAAAGTATTCGTTGACCATTTAAAAAAGCCTTACCTCATTGGGTAGAGAATCATGTGTGGATGTATTTGACGTACAACCCAAAAAATCAGGGCTCTGTTTTTTTGGACTCAACCCTAGGTTCATCTTTACGTAGTTTGAGCTGGTGATACTAAACAGTAAATGTCGTTTATAAAAAAAGTGATATAATAAAATAATTTTCTAATTTTAATCGATAAAACAATAAAAATAGCAATAATAAGATTTAATTACACGATTGGTTTATGTGATATAACCATATTACAGTATTGTTCTCAAACTTGAAAATTTACTTCTGTGGTCCCAACTATGTGAGAAAATGTAGCACTGGCGGCAACAATGGCTGTGATGTTCCGACGTTGGTGGTGGCTGTTATGGTTGATGGTGGCCGCCGGAGTGAATGAAGATAAAATCAATAATTTACTGATAACATACCTTTATAATAAATTAATTTAATAAGCTTAGGAGTGAGAAGTAAGTTGATAAAAATATTCATTTTAGTAAATATTTTTTAATCACTCATTCTGATAATAATGTTTTCACCAACACTCATAAAATTGCATGTTGGTTTTAGGGTTTTTTTTTCTCCTCACAATGAAAGACATGAAAAACATAAAACCTTAAAACTCTTTTATCATGGATATAACTAAAAAAAATATAACAAAATATCAAAATTAACAAATAGAGCATTTAATGACTATGAACTTTGGAGAGTAGTGATTGCTTAAATATTTTTTTAACGATAATTACGACTTTGTTTCAAATGATATGTGTTATTTTAGTCGGACCCATCTATATATTTCTCCGTCGAGGCCACACCCTCAACTCTCTCATAAGAAAACTTACAACTGAGAAAACTATAAGCTCAATCTAGAACATTTTTGCCTTGATTGAGACTCGAATCCACGACCTCCCATTCGGGAAACATAGAGCTACCACTTAGCCAAGAAGGGTTTGTGATGACTGTTTAAAAACTTGTTGAAAGATTTGGACCTATGTGTTGCATAAGGGGTCGCCCATAGCCCATAACCAACACAGAAGAAAGTTGGACACCAACCCTATTGAAATTTTGATACTGATTCACATGAAACTAGACATTGTTAACCCTCAACGTAATTTGACACCGGAGCCAAAAAATAAAATTTAAGATTTTATATATAGAAACTATTGTAAAAAAATTAACACATATTTTACAAAGTTTATAGACCAAATACATATTTATGCAATTAAACTCATTACTCCTATATTTATTATAAACATATAGCAGTTTCATATTTTGTTTTTGAACTGGATATGTATAAACAATATTGATCCTTTTATATATGACATCAAACGGTTCTTATATCCAGTTCAACCGATCTGATCGGTTGACCAGCTAACCTCTTAGGCGTCTGGGTTTAAAACATTGGAAATGGGAGTGATATGTTAATAATTATATATGCTTACAATATATATTTCTTTGCATTTCAAGTTATTTTTGTTATAAAATTCATTTATTTATACACTTATTTTGTTTTATTTGAAATTTGTAGTTGTCGGATGAAAGTCGATGTATTTTGTGAAGAAAAGTCACGATTTGAGGAAGTTCAAAAGAAAAATGTTTCTGATATGACCATATCAAAGTTGTATATGACCATATCGAAGTCGTATATGCCCATATAAGCTATCAAACTCCAAGAAGCTCTTTTTTAAAGTTGAATATGGTCACATGGCTTCTTATATGGCCATATTTGAACAAAAACGGGTTATAACCCCAAAACACCCCATTTCCAACATAACTTTTATTTTTCTCTTAAACCCTAACCTTCAAACCCTTAGGTGATTTTGAGTATTCTCAAGAGTTTTTGGGAGATTTGAAGACAAAGATTGTAGATTTCACACTTTCAAGAAGGATCTAACATCATCTTTTCACTCAAAATTGGTTTGAATTCCTCTAGATTTACTATGAGAGCTTTCATGTTTTTAAATTTTGGTGTGTTTTTTGTAAGCCTCAAGGGCTAAGCTCTTACTATCACTTGAATTAGATGAAACTTAGAATAATTTAACAACTTGCACGTGATTCTTGGTGTTGTTATCTTAATGTTATGATGAAAGTTGATTATTCTTTAATGATTATGTGTATTTGTTCTAGTTTGATGAAAAGTTAACCTTGTGGTGTTGTAAGCATGTTATGTTGGAAAACATCATGTCTATTACAACACGTATGCATATGATTGCATCTTTTTGTGTGTAAAACTTTGTGACATTTGAGTAGAAATTGTGAATGAAGGTTAAATGTTTAGTAAAATTAGGCAAATGTGCATCTGTATGCTTATGTTTGACAAAATCATGGTGTATGTCATAAATCTCTATTGTCATTGGTTATAATTGATTTGTAATCATGATTTAATGTTCATGGGTTGAAGAGTAATTATAATTTTGTCTATTTTACATAAGTTGAGGTGGATATCATGTGTTTATCGTGTTAATTTTCTATAATTTTGTGAAACTAGATAACCCTAACGAGAGTTTAGTTCATCTTTAACATTGACATAATTGTATCATTAGTTTCTTATGACATAACTTTAGTTGGCTATTGTGTGTTTATCATTTTAGCTTTCTGAAAAGTTATATGTCTAGATATTTTTAACAAGGGTTTAGGCTACTTCCATCTATAATGTGTAAAAAATGGTCTCACCTCAAGTTTATGCTAGTTGTTATTGCTATGCTAAATGGAGGCAAAGTCCAAGTAGTATCTTTAATTGGATGTGTATCTTCACCTTTATTTTCTTGCTTTGCTAATTTTCTTCCTAATCATTTTTAGTTGAATTCAATATTCACAAATCCAAACTCAATTAATCGGTTAGATAGTGATAAAAGTTTAGTATCGGGAGTCATTGTGTCCACTGATCGATACTCGGTTCTTACCTGAAGCTATACTACTATATGATAGTTGCACTTGCATATTGTGTGTAGTTAGTCTAAAGGTGATAACCATTTCTTTCAATTAAAAAATTGTGTGATTTTTCACACCAAAAAGATATATATATGTTTACACATATCAGGGAGTGATACAAATAATTTTAGCAAAATGGGAATTAAAGTGTAAAAGGAATCAAGTTCAAGGGACGAAAAGGAGGACTACTCTACAGCGATGAAGTTTGAACTAGTTATACAAAAGGAGGGGGTGAAAGTAAATTTTTTACAGGGGTCAAACTCAATATAGATAAAAAAATTAAACTAGAGAGTCAAAAATTAACACTACTAAGGAAAAAAATAAAAGGTCAAACATTCTAGGTGACGATTCCAGTAATACATATTCGAAAAGACCCAATCATTTGAATTTTATTGGTCTATGCAGAATTCTAGACTTCTTTAGGGCCAAAATGGATAAAAGGATTGCTAGGAAATAGCCACCTCTTGTAATCTAGCAACAGAGACAAGTGACTACTTTTATTTGAACTAAAACACTTATGACTTTTCTCAAGTCATAAACTGTTACTAAAACTCTTAGTTTTAGCCGTTGTTTTGATAGATATAGAATTCTAAAGTTGTGGAGCTTTGCATTCTGTTACAAGGAAAAACGAAAAACGAAGTAGAAGATGGAATAGCTTCTAAATAAAAAAATAGAGTTAAATGCATTTTTTATCCTTGAAATTTTATAGAAATTTCCATTTGAGTACAAAAGTTTAAATTTTACCATTTGCATCCAAATGTTTCACAAGAATTACCATTTGAATCCATTTGACCACTCCTAACTAACACCTTTAACTTTTTTGTTAACTTTCTTACAGTAGGGGTATTCTTATCAAAAAAATTACAAAATAAAGAATCAACTCTTCGTGAGGGGTTTAATGTGTTTAGTATTGTTTGTTAATCACCACTCGATTTGAATACACCTATTACGTAACTAAAATATAACGATAACAATCTAAAAGTGAATCATTTCTTAGTTCTTAAAATATATACACCACAAAAAAATATAAATAACCAAATAAATTATATAACACAAACCATTTGTACTATAACCATAAAAGAAAAATCACTATAACTTTGGATGCAAAGGGTAAAATTTAATCAATTTGACTAAAAACCCAGCCCACGTGAAAAGTTTTACGTGTACAGTCTCATTTGGTAATTGCACTTATGATTTGACTTCATAATCTTTTGTTGTTTTGATTTGTTAATGTATTTTGATTTAGTAGTCATGTTACTTTTGCTTGTCTTGTTAAATAATAGATTTTTTTGGTTTAAAGTTTAATTATGATTTGATGATTGATATTTTATGATTATAATTCATAGACTGTTAATATCATAATGTCTATTGTTTTCTTATACTTCTATGATAATTTATCTTTTATGATTATGATTCAAACCGTTTGTGTCATATGTCTTGTTGTTTATTTATATTTATTTTATGGTATATATTTATAAATTTAGAATGAGTTACTTTTATATGGTTATTATTATATATTATTTTATCTAGGTGGATTCAAATAGCAATAATAATTATTAAAAGAGATTGAATGCATAAAACCTCTCACGTAGAGTTGATTTTTTATTTTATAATTTTTTTTACAAAAATACCCCTAATGTAGGAATGTTATCAGAAAAAGTTAATGTTGTTAATTCGGAGTAGTTAAATGGATTCATATGGCAATTTTTATGAAACATTTGGACGCAAATGACAAAAGTTAAACTTTTGAACTCAAATGACAATTTCTATGAAACCTCAAGGATGAAAAACACATTTAACACTAAAAAATAAAAGGAAAAAAACCTTTTGCAATATAATCAAACTAAATGGTGCTTAAACTAATTATGATTGATGTTGCAGTTTTTAGAAATCGTGTAAAAGTGACTATGATAATAACTCTTAGTTTTTTGTTTAAATAACAATATGATTAGTAGAAACATCGCAGTAGTAAGCAACATCAGTGATTTATGTAACATACAAGTTACCAAGAGCGAGATGTAAACCCTAACAGTTAGCAAATTAGGTCTAACAAAGTAATAATTAGCAAAATAGGTCTAACAATTAAGAAATTTTCAATTGGTATGAAAAGTTTACAATGAATTAAGTTGTCTCCCTAAAATCAACACATTTGGTTTGAGGCAGTGGATACCAAAGAGGACGAAAGCGGCCGACAATTATTCCAAAAGTAAGCATCATGTCATGACTCGTCAAAAGTAAGGTCACAACACCCTAATTCTAAGCAAGCAAGGAATTCTATGAAGCAACAAAGGCTGGCCGGAAAACTCCGAAACAACCCACAGGCTCAAAATGACAGCATTAGAAGGCTCTAGAACATCCCGCAAGATACTAGAAAACATGACATAATGGTTGCAAAAAAGGACCAACTAAATTAATCTTCAACAAGCATGAAAGGCCTAGAAACTACTACAAAAATCATGGATACTTGTGGATGATTTATGCATGAACTAGGCAATTCCATAGAATTGTCTAGACCTAGAAAATCTCTAATTCATAGAATAAATTTTTGTATAGATGTATCTACATAAAGAATGATCTAGAACCAATGTAACTTGTATACATAGGGTGGTGATGCATCATTTACACTCACCCAAGTTATTTGTAACACCAAAGCCTTATAAACTTCTGTTTCAAAGTAATACAAGCATCTTACTTGGATCGTCAACCAATACAAGCAATCATATTTGCAAACCTACAACCCTACATTCCCTTTGACAGTCTTCTAGCTGCTAAACTCATCCAACTAAGACCAAAAAAGCTGTCATAGAACCAATCTAAGTGCTACATGAGAGTTAAAGAAATCATTTCATTACAATTAGCTCCCAATTTTGAGAAGCTTGTCTTCAACAAGTATCAAATGGGATTTTTCAAACTAAATAAAAAATTATTGATTAACTTATATACATCACAATTACTATAAAATAAATGATTGAAAAATCTTAAAAATTACATTTTCTTGGAAGACATTGATGAAAAATAAAGTTGTATTGATACTTAGGCCTACACACACCAAAAAAATCTGACATATTCTTATTGTTGTCACCATCAAGCTAGGATCTAACAAATGGGTAATTTAGTTCTTTAGTTTTTTTAGCATTGAAAGGGCCTAACAAATTATGCATAGTTGAGCCATCTCTATAAGGTTTGTGTTGGGCCTATCTTTTTAGATACTCATATATATTACCCGAACGCTCGATTAATCTTCAATACCATTTTACAAAACTTAAGACAATGCCAATCAACTAACCCTGTTGAACATTTGTTCCTTATTAGGATGAGTGATTCCAACACTTAAAAACACACATCCAAGAACAAGTAACATGATGGATGTGTATTATCAATCATAAGAACAAAATAAATGAGTATTTATTAATTTCCTAGGACAAACATGAACAACTTTCGATCTTGAACACTTAAATGTGATACTTCTTTCTGTGTCGTTAACTACTTTTGAAAAATCAGCAATTACAGAAACATCTTGTACAAGCAAATATAATAAACCACCACTCGTAAGCATGATATCTACCAATTCTTAGTCATATACCCAATTGTTGCGGTTGTGAGAGAAACAATAATATCCCAATATGCACACCCACATCAAGAAATGTGTCTCTAATTATTGATGTTACCACGATAGGAAGTTGTAACGCATCAACCCAGACTATACACCAAGTTTTAAGAGTACTGATCCTATTAGAAAGCACATACAATTAGGAAGAACAACATATATCCGATATTCGGGTTCGCAGTTTGGAAGCAAATGCAAATTGTATAAACATAAACTAACAAATAACTAACAACAAACTAACAACCCGGTTAGCCATTTCTGTGAATGCCATTCACGGATCCAACGTGGGGTGCCACGTCCAACCATAACACACCAGCCAAATGATTAGGGCTGCCACGTAGTGGGCTCCCGTGAACACCTGCGTCTTTAACTGCCCTTGAAATATCAGCAATTATAGAATCATCCTGTAGAAGAAAATAAAACAGACAACTCACTCTTGCATTTAATGTCAAACGATTAAGGTGTTTTTGGAAAGCTGTCAAAAAAATTAGAAAAACAACCTAAAACTTTCCATTAACAAAGCAATGTAAGCAGATGTAAGTATGTGATAGGTCTACAGGTAGAAGATGTAACAAGCTCTAAGAAAAAATTCATGCTAAGAAGAGATGCAATAATCTAAGCAAAGAAAAATAATGTACATAGATTTAACAGTATCTCAATTGTAAAATCATGTAGGACAAGATATTACATCAAAAGACATCGTCTCATTACAACACTTAGCATTCTTAAGACTTTCATGAACATGACACATGCAGAATCTATCCAAACACATTGTATGACTATACTAGTTTCTCTCCTTTATGATAAACTCTTTACAAAAGCTCATCTTTATACAACAATATGACAAATCCAGTTGGTCCCCCATTCTAGATATTCTTAACCAAATCCAATAAAGCATTCAACCATACTAGAACACCTTGAAAACTAACTCATCCGATCTTTATCGTATACCCAATTGATGCGGTTAGGAGAGAGACAACAAGTGTCACAACATGCACGTCGACGTCCGGATAAGGGTCTCTAATTATCAATGTTACTACTTCGGGAAGTTGTAAAACCATAGAAATCTAGACTAAGCACCGAGTAATAGAACTAGTGCTATCTAAGAAAAGGGCGAAGAAGATCATCAAATATCCAATCATTGAATACACAGTTATGAAGCTTACGCAAACCACACATTTTACTTTTTTGGCCCCAACAATGACAAACATAGATGATGCAAAGCATGTCCAGCTTTGAGTTAATAACTCTTCCAACAAACAGTCATTCTCTACAGGATGGCACCCACCACTTTTTACTCCTTTGTAATAGACACACAAAAGAGCAGTAGAAACGACACATACAAAAAACTTCACATAGGAAAGGGGGTGATCATTTGGTAAACTTGCAAGTAAAACCAACACGTTCATGCAAAAGAAACCGACGCCAGTCAGAATAGTTCCAAAAACTCATTCTCTTTTGAACTTCGCCGCAAGGAAAGACACGAGTGCCACGGATGCCACAATGGGCATCATCTGAGATTCTTCATTAGTGTAAACTGACTTGTATTGATCTCCACAAAACGCTTGACTTGCAACCAGCAAAAACAGTTTACCAGCATCTACCAGCTTTTTAAGCCATTTATGACAATTCTATATAAAATAAACAAAAAGGAAAAAGTAGATTATCAACACAACACAATAAATATTAAAGTGCAACTACATGAAACATGGGATTAAAAATAAACACTACTAAGGAAAAAAAATAAAAGAGTAGCCCCCTCCCCCTCCCCCCCCCCCTCCCCCCCCCCCTCCCCCCCCCTCCCCTCCCCCTTCCCTCTCCCCCTCCCCTTAATGAAGCTTCACCCTGCCACTCCATCTTCTTAACAAAGTGAACATCATCAACAAGTGGCTATGTTCAAACATTCTAGGTGACGATTCCAGTAAGACATATTCGAAAAGACCAAATCCTTTGAATTTTATTGGTCTACGCAGAATTCTAGACTTTGTTAAGGCTAAAATGGATAAAAGGATTGCTAGGAATTAACCACCACTTGTAATCTAGCAACAGACACAAGTGGCTACTTTATTTGAATTAAAACACTTACGACTTTCCTCATGTCATAAGCTGTTACTAAAACGCTTCATAGTTGATGTTTTGGAATAATTTTAATTATTTTGGTTTACATAAATTTTATCTTTTCAAAAAATCAAATTTAATACTTCATAGTTGATGTTTTAGAATAACTTTTAATTTATTAAAAGATTTTTTAACTTAATTAAAAACTATATAGTAATATAAAAAAATAAATATTATGATTAGTAGTTAATGTAATAATTAAATAGGAGGAGAAGCGGAAAATTTAAAATTAGAAGGTCTAGAATTGTGCCAAGAAGAGATGCAACAATTTAAACAAAGAAAAACAATGTACATAGATTTAACAGTATCTCAATTGTTAAAATTGTTGGATTTAACATGTCAAATAAAACATTTTAACAACGGAAGCGGTTTGAGACATGTGCATAATGAAAACTTTTCAAATTTTAATCCCACCAAGATCCATATGTAGAAAATGAAACTTATAAAACAACCATAGGGTGTTTAGAAGTTATAACCTTTGTAGCAAAGTGGTTGTCCTTTGATGAAGATAAGAACACAAGAATGTTCTTCACCAATGGTATGCCACCAAGCAATCTTCAATCCTTGTGCTAGCAAACCACCACTATTAAAATCACTCACTAACAAGCTCTCTTTTAGTAGTGATTTTATGTATCTTTGCAAGTATGAAATCTAAACAACTAAAGAACAAACACAAACTACACAACAATATGTTAGTTTATGGAAGTTCTTGTGTGTTTGTCATTCAAGAAAGCTCCTTGTTCTTCTTTCTTCCTCACTCACGTTTCTTTTTCTTTCCACCCCCTTCAAAGATGAAACAAGTCTTCCTTTTATGTATAAGGTGCAAGGGACATCCAAGTACATTATACCATTAAACAAATATAAGGACATGAAGTGTGTAAGAGACAAAAGGCATGGCAACCCATGCTCCCTTCACTTCAATGGATGGCAGAGGAGAAAAAAAATGGACTTTGTCATTCTTGCAATTTTATAATACTACAAGTTTCAAGACTAGTTACACTTCTAGTTAGATACTTACATCCACTTTAACTCATATTTACTTACGTATGAGTTAGTTATCTCATACACATTTAAACATCTAATATTTAAATGTTATATACATGAGTGGATGCAAGACTAGTATTATATCTCATTTTATACTTGCAATAAATCATATAAATAAATGAATATTTATAGATACCCATCATTTATATTTTATACAACTTTATAAAATATAATACGATGCGTTATGATTCATAAACCATCATTTTACTTAATGATAATTGTGTGAATACGATACCGGGTGGTAAAAGTTAAAACCTAGTTTAAACGTTAATTGGATTATTTGCTTGGTGTGTGACCTATTGGGATCATATATTATTGGTAGTATTATTGTATGTGGTGTCTTGGGCATATAGGGTCCAACAATCTCCCACTTGCACAAGATTCTACAAAAATAATACAGACAGTGGTGGACGTCTAGCAACATCTCACTGCCCCCAATGATATAAGACTAAATATCATCCTCAACATCCATTTAAGTAAAGCCTCAAGCTTTATAGCAATGATGTATGGTTCGCTATCAATTATCCCTCTGTAATAGATATCTAGTTGAACATGAGACATGGATTTGCATCAATCTCATATAGTGTTCAACCATTATGTTACTCGATCAAGATTCAACTAATTCCTTTCAAACAAGGTTTGAGCACGGCCATGCATTTCAATTAGCTTGAATCATCGAGGGGCCCAAAGATATCAACCTTATAAAGGTACAGATCCCTTATTGACTACGCACGCCTCTCACTACACTTCACATTGTTCCCAACGAGAACTCTTATTGCTGCCTGGTCAAAGAACAGTGTTAGGTAATGTCAAAGAACAACGTTCCATGCAATCAAGCCCCAATGTGTATCTCAGGTCTAAGGATACAAAGATACTACCATTTTTTTTTAAGACACTCAAGACGCCGATCCATGAAGTGTTCTTGAAAGCGGTCACATCCAACATTTACCTTTCCATAAATGTCTGTGATCCTTGGTTACATCCTTTTATTAACCAAAAGATCCACAATAGTCTTCGTTCAAAGTTACTCCCATAACTTTGACTGACTATGGATATTTAGAATAACCTAGTTATTCATGGATTTTAAACGTGCTAACATGGAACACAGTACGCATTAATGTAAAAGACAACAAGTCAGATCAGATAAAATGATACTGCTATATAGTTCCGAAATATCCAAGTAATAAAATACAAATCATATCCAATCACTACACATACGAAGCCCTATAGAACTAGCATGAGCCTCATGTTTTGCTTGAGGCATGGGCTTAGTGAAAGGATCTGCTACGTTCTGATCTGTATGTACTTTGCTCACGATAATGTCTCCTTCTTCCACTATCTCCCGGATATAGTGGTACGCCCTTCGAACATGTTTGTTTTGGTGATGAGCTCTTGGTTCTTTAATTTGTGCTATGGCACCAGAGTTATCACAAAAAATCTCAATAGGTTTCTCGATGCTCGGCACCACCTTCAGATCAGTGATAAATTTCCTCATCCAAGCCGCCTCTTTTGCTGCCTCTGAAGCAGCAATGTATTCAGACTCCGTTGTGGACATCGCAACTACCTTTTGCTTGGAACTTCTCCAAGTAATTGCTCCACCATTGAGAGTGAACACATATCCTGATTGAGATCGTGAATCATCTCGATCAGTCTGGAAGCTAGCATCGGTGTAGCACCTCACGGTGAGCTCTTCTTCCACACCTCCATACACCAAGAACATATCCTTAGTCCTCCGTAGGTACTTAAGGATGTTCTTCACAGCAATCCAATGACTCTGTCCAGGATTCTGTTGATAACGACTCGTCATGCTTAGAGCATACGATACATCAGGTCTAGTGCATAACATGGTGTACATAATAGATCCAATTGCAGAAGCATATGGAATCCCTTTCATTTTTCTAATCTCTTCATCCGTACTTGGACATTGAGATAGATTCAAAACAGTACCATGTGCCATAGGTAAGAAACCTTTCTTTGCATCTTGCATTGAAAAGCGTTTGAGTACCTTGTCAATGTATGCACTTTGACTCAAGCCAATGAGCCGCTTTGATCTATCTCTGTAGATCTTAATTCCAAGAATGTAAGCGGCTTCTCCTAGATCTTTCATTGCGAAGCACTTTCCCAACCAAGACTTAACGTCCTTCAAGGTTGGAATGTGGTTTCCAATGAGTAATATGTCATCGACATATAAGATCAGGAATACAACGGTGCTCCCACTAGTCTTTATGTAAACACATGGCTCATCATTGTTTTTGATAAATCCATATTCTTTGATTTTCTCATCAAAAACAAGATTCCAGTTTCTTGATGCTTGCTTTAATCCATAGATGGATTTTCTAAGCTTGCATACTTTATCAGGATGCTTAGGATCGACAAAACCTTCTGGTTGTGCCATATAAACATCTTCACTCAGATGTCCATTAAGAAAAGCTGTTTTGACATCCATTTGCCATATCTCATAATCGTGATATGCTGCAATGGCAATCAATATCCTGATCGATTTGGTCATGGCTACAGGAGAGAAGGTTTCTTCATAATCAATTCCTTGAGTTTGAGTAAAACCCTTCGCAACTAGCCGTGCCTTATAAGTATGCACATTTCCGTCCATGCCGGTTTTCATTTTGAAAAGCCATTTACTTCCAACTGCCTTAGCATTGGAAGGAAGATCAACCAAATCCCAGACTTGGTTATCATACATAGACTGCATCTCAGCGTCCATGGCTTCTAGCCATTTATCAGATTCTTTGTTAGATATTGCTGATTTATAGTTAATGGGCTCAACTTGGTCCACTAAATACACATCATCATATTTTTCGGGTTCTCTACGAATCCGTTCTGATCTGCGAACATCATGTCAATTGGTTCTTGAACCATCATTGGTTCAAGTTCAACATTGTCTTGTTGAATAGTGGTCTCAACCTCGGGTGCTGCATTCTGTGGGTCTTGAATTTCTTCAAGATCCACATTATTTCCATTTGTTACCCTTTTCAAGAAATCTTCTTCCAAGAAGGTTCCTCGTCGACCAATAACAACTTTGTTATCGGAGGGGCGATAGAAATAATATGTCTTTGATTCTTTAGGGTATCCAACAAAGATCACTTTCTCGCTTCTAGGGTCTAACTTGTTTGAGGTCTCACGTTTAACGTAAGCCTCACAACCCCATACCCTAAGATATGATAAGTTAGGCTTCCTGCCTTTCCATAACTGGTTGGTACCATGTTGACTATGCGAGCTGCCGTTTCTAAGGCATAACTCCAAAAGGAGTGAGGCAAGTTTGTGCGACTCATCATGGATCGGACCATATCTAATAAGGTCCGGTTTCTCCTCTCAGACACACCATTATGTTGTGGCGTTCCGGGTGGAGTAAGTTGAGAAATTATCCCACAAGCTTTGAGATGTTCTTTAAAGTCGTAGCTTAGATATTCACCACCTCGATCTGATCGAAGGGCTTTTATCTTTTTCCCAAGCTGATTTTGTACTTCATTTTGAAACTCTTTAAAAGATTCAAATGCTTCATTCTTATGTTTTAGTAGGTAAACATATCCATACCTACTAAAATCATCTATGAAAGTTATGAAGTACCTCTCACCATCTCTTGACATTGTTCTAAAAGGACCACACACGTCAGTGTGTATTAATCCTAATAAATCAGTAGCCCGTCCACCTGTCCCGGTGAATGGTGCTTTAGTCATTTTGCCACAAAGACAGGATTCACATATGTCAAACGATTCCGATCGGTGGGCTCTAAAATTCCGTCGGTTTGGAGTTTTGACATACGCCTTTTGTTTATGTGGCCAAGTCTACAATGCCAAAGATATGACTTACTAAAATTTGGTTTCATTCTTTTAGTGTTGAGAGAATAAATAGAGTTATTACTACATGAGCCATGAATATCAACTTCATAAATTCCATTATGAGGCCTAGCCTCAAAATACAAAATATTTGATTTCATAGTTAATATGTTTCCATCATGGAAACCAAAAGAAAAACCTTGCTCATACAGTCGAGCAGCTGAGATAATGTTTCTAGTTAATGATGGTACATAACAAACATTATACAAATCCAAATACAGGCCAGTTGGTAACAAAATGGAGTACTCTCCTACGGCTTCAACCGCAACATTAGCTCCGTTTCCAACGTGGAGCACCAATTGGCCTTCCCTCAGCTGTCTAACCTTCTTTAGTCCCTGCAAATCATTGCAAATATGAGTACCACACCCAGTGTCAAATACCCATGAATTACTATTGAAGGCATATAACTATATAACAAAGATACCTGAAGCTGAAGCCCCATTGGGATTCCTCTTCATCTCAGCTGGTAGCTTAGGGCAGTCCCTTTTCCAATGGCCAGCCTCCCCAAATGAAAACAATTGGGGTCTTTTGTGCCTTGGTTTGTGCCTTGGCTACAGGTGCTTGCTTCTTTTTCTGCACTGCCTTTGGCTTGCCTTTAGGACTCACCCACGGCTTCTTAAACTTGCCTTTGCCCTTGCCTTGAGCATTTGGCTTCTTGACTTGACCCTCCCTTATTAGTAGAACCTGTTTGGTTTTGGAGGCATTTGTGATGTTCTTCTCGGCAACCCTTAGCATGCCGAGAAGTTCAGAAATCGACTTTTCAAAGCCATTCATGTTATAGTTCATCACAAAATGGTCAAACGATTTAGGAAGTGACCCTAGTATCATAATGATAGCTAGGTCATTCTTAAGTGGTGAACCAAGCCTCTCCAAACGTTCTACATAGCCCTTCATTTTTGACACATGAAGGCTAACAGGAGTTCCCTCTTGCATCCGGCAATTCACAAGAGAAATCATGGTGTCATAGATCTCTTGTCGGGCTTGATCTTGGAACATCAACTTGAGTTCCTCAATAATGTTGTATGCCTTTTGGTGCTCAAAATCTAACTGTAGATTTGGCTCCATAGTTGCCAACATAAGGCATGCAACAGTTTGAGCATCATCAGAATGCTTAGCCCATGCTTCCTTTCTTTCTTTGGAAGCATTGCTCGGTGGACACTCGGGGAGGGGTCCCTCAAGAACATACAACTTCTTGTCTTGCGTAAGGACAATCCGAAGATTGCGATACCAATCCAAGAAGTTAGAGCCGTTGAGTTTTTCACGATCCAAAATGGATCGGAGAGCGAAAGAGTTTGAGGTGGGAACGATTGCAGTAGTTGTCATCTACAAAGCAAAGTATTTAAGTTTTATAAATTTTGGATATTAAATTCTTTAATAATCAAGTACCCTTTGTTTTATTTAATAAAACCTTAATTAATTAAAGTCTAAGATCCACATCACACTTAACTTCTTGTGCTTGGCCTACGCACTTTCCACAAGAATTAAGTTGATTGGTAGGTTTTTAGGGAAACCAATTGCTTACTTGCAACTCTTAGATCCTTGGGATCCATTAACATTACTTTGTTAATCCTTGGCACGTTTGATCCCATCTATGCCAACCCTCCCTTGTGATTGGCCATGGCACTTTTCACAAGGTCGAGCCATAAGTGTCCTACTTTAAAACTTGTGATGTCCAACCCAACCAATGTGCTTGGCCTACGCACTTTCCACAAAGGTTGTGACAAACCACCTTACCTCGTTACAAGAATAATCAAGTGAATGGCATGGCAACTCTCCATAAGAAAATCCCGGCAACGCGCAAGAGTTTTAAATAGGATGGCACATTCTTATTTTTTAGAAAAGGGTGTTTTACATTTATGTAAGTGACGTTTTCAAAACGATTTATGTAACGAGATTTTTCATGCATTGAAATCGTTACATTAAATAAAACCAAGTTTTATTTTATCTTGCGTTTTAATATATCGTGACGATCTCATTTTAATATCCTAGATATTAGTACGTCGGTATTAAACGCGTCGAACCATTTTTAGCTAATAAATAAAATCCATTTATTTTTAGCCGATGAGTTGTATAAAATAAAGTCCATTTTATTTTATCTCTTTAAACTCATTTTGTACGTAACACAAAATATACATATTAGGTTCTTACAAGTTTCTAACTTGTTCAAATATTTTGTGTGAGTTTTTATAAAAGTCATTTTTTCAAAACTCTTTATTTGCCTTTTCCTTTTAGAAAAAGATTTGATGATTTTTGAGATCCTAGATTTCAAACAAACATCCCAACCAAGCAAATAAACATAAACATACAAACATATGCAAAGCTTAAGCCATGGATTTGTGGTGTTTTGTGAGCCATAACAAAACCACCACTAAGGTCTAAGGGGACATAAATCTTCAAGTCTTCCAACTTGACTCCCACTTGCTCCAAGACCTTCTTTTGAACTCCATCTTCCAAGTCTTCATCTTGTTACATTTTAAAGTAAAAAAAATACAACCTAATCTATTTTTACATACAAAAATGAACAAGATACAAGGCTAAAATAAATAATTATTACATGCCCAAATGAATAAATATTACAACCAAATTGAATTCCATGACATTCAACACATATGGTCTTATGGCTAGCTTTGCATATATATACACATAATCATCATATTTGACATGAAGCAACTTAGTTACCACCTTTTGAGCATGAAAAAGGTGGTGACTATAATATGTCATTTTTCTTACTTGAAAGATGACATATATTTTTTAATAAATGCAAAAAAATATGTTGCTTTGAATATATCATTTTTCTTACTTGAAAGATGATATACTTTTGGTTTTCATAAACAAACCAAAATATGTCTAACAAAAGTTTCAAATCTTACATAAGTGGCTCTGATACCAATTGTTGGGATTTAACATGTCAAATAAAACATTTTAACAACGGAAGCGGTTTGAGACATGTGCATAATGAAAACTTTTCAAACTTTAATCCCACCAAGATCCATATGTAAAAATGAAACTTATAAAACAACCATAGGGTGTTTAGAAGTTATAACCTTTGTAGCGAAGTGGTTGTCCTTTGATGAAGATAAGAACACAAGAATGTTCTTCACCAATGGTATGCACACCAAGCAATCTTCAATCCTTGTGCTAGCAAACCACCACTATTAAAATCACTCACTAACAAGCTCTCTTTTAGTAGTGATTTTATGTATCTTTGCAAGTATGAAATCTAAACAACTAAAGAACAAACACAAACTACACAACAATATGTTAGTTTATGGAAGTTCTTGTGTGTTTGTCATTCAAGAAAGCTCCTTGTTCTTCTTTCTTCCTCACTCACGTTTCTTTTTCTTTCCACCCCCTTCCAAAGGTGAAACAAGTCTTCCTTTTATGTATAAGGTGCAAGGGACATCCAAGTACATTATACCATTAAACAAATATAAGGACATGAAGTGTGTAAGAGACAAAAGGCATGGCAACCCATGCTCCCTTCACTTCAATGGATGGTAGAGGAGAAAAAAAATGGACTTTGTCATTCTTGCAATTTTATAATACTACAAGTTTCAAGACTAGTTACACTTCTAGTTAGATATTTACATCCACTTTAACTCATATTTACTTACGTATGAGTTAGTTATCTCATACACATTTAAACATCTAATATTTAAATGTTATATACATGAGTGGATGCAAGACTAGTATTATATCTCATTTTATACTTGCAATAAATCATATAAATAAATGAATATTTATAGATACCCATCACTTATATTTATACAACTTATAAAATATAATACGATGCGTTATGATTCATAAACCATCATTTTACTTAATGATAATTGTGTGAATACGATACCGGGTGGTAAACGTTAAAACCTAGTTTAAACGTTAATTGGATTATTTGCTTGGTGTGTGACCTATTGGGATCATATATTTTGGTAATATTATTGTATGTGGTGTCTTGGGCATATAGGGTCCAACAAAAAATCATGCAGGACAAGATATTACATCAAAAGACATGGTCTCATTCCAACACTTAGCATTCTTAAGATTTCATGATTATGAACAAATGCAGAATCTATCCAAACACACTGTATGACTATACTAGGTTCTCTCCTTATTCACAAACTCTTTACAAAAGCTCGCTTTTATACAACAATATGACAAATCCAGTTGGTCCCCCAAATTCCCGATATTCTTAACCAAATCCAATAAAGCATTCAACCATCCTAGAACACCTTGAAACTAACCCATCCGATCTTTATCGTATACCCAATTGATGCGGTTAGGTAGAGACAACAAGTATCACAACATGCACGCCGACGTCCGGATAAGTGTCTCCAATTATCGATGTTACTGCTATGGGAAGTTGTTAAAACCGCAGCAATCTAGACTAAGCACCGAGTAATAGAACTAGTGCTATCTAATAAAAGGGCGAAGAAGATCATCAAATATCCAATCACTGAATCTAGACATATTCCCTCCTTGTAAAATTACTATTAAAAAAATTATATTACCTATTATATCTTTACATTTAAATTAAATTAAATTAATGTTTGAATTCTAAATCAATAAATCTAATCTCATTTTAT
Organism: Flaveria linearis; assembly: GCA_024085815.1. Lineage (NCBI taxonomy): Eukaryota > Viridiplantae > Streptophyta > Magnoliopsida > Asterales > Asteraceae > Flaveria > Flaveria linearis. The sequence continues at coordinate 81,670,884 of CM044004.1, read as the reverse complement.
TTTTAATAATTTCAAATGTTGTATGTTTATATTAAATTAATAGTACACCATAACTGATTTATTATACGAAGAGATACGACGCCACGATCACACATAAGTATGACTTTAGACACATAGCCACTTGGTCTTGTTTTTGATATTTTAGTGATGATAACGTAACCAAGACTGCGTGCGATGTTTTGAACCCAATCCATTAAATCTTCACGATATATGAATTTGAATTCTTAGTTAAATCTAACTCAATCTAATAATTAGACAACAATTCAAGTTTTAAAATTATATTACACACACACACACACACATATATATATATATATATATATATATATTATTAGAATAAAAAAATTAAAAATAGTATAAAAATTTATTTGTTATTATCACAATAAATTTTAAGACGAATAAAATGAAAATAAAAGGATCAATTTGTACTTTTTAAAAGCTTGAAGGGAGGGGGTATGACAAGTAAAAAAATTAAAGGCGATACATATAGCAGTACCCTAAAAGAATGTATATGAAAGCCAAACTGTATTAAGAAAATTGGTTTAACAAAAATCAAACGGGTCTAAATAGGATGTTTTAAAAAGTGAACTGCCAAAGACATTTAAAAAAACAAATAGTTTTATAAATCACTAATAAAAGACTTTTAGAGACGTACGTATCTTCCAAAAATGTTATTTGATAATTTAAAACACTTAGTAATAAAAAAACATTTGTAATAGATTATACAAATATGCTTTTAAGGATTGATATAAGAAAGAACTTCATACAATAATAAACAAGTTTTAGAAGTATTTAAATTAGATAACTCATATTGTTATTGTTTCAAGCAGGTCATTAAAGTTTTATAATCTTCCAATTAACTACTTGTACTTTTTTCAATTGTTTAATTAACTTGATTTTTTTTAAAAATTAGTTTTTTTAATATTTTTAATTTTTTAAATATTTTAATTTTCAAAAAATATTTTAATTAATGAATAAGCTAATTAAAACAATACTAAAATTTTAGGGACCTGATCGGGACAAAAACCAAAATTATGAATAACCTGATTGGGACATAAAATCTATAAGTGACCTAATTAGTACAACTCTAAAACTTAGATTAATTTTTACAAGGTTATCTCTTAATATAAATAGTGAATAAAAAATTGGATACAAAGATGAACATTAACATTCACCGTAAACTGAAGGGTAGAATCAGAAATTGGAGTGACACAAATAATATTTAGTTTTTTTTCCTTTTTTTGCTTTAAATACTAAATTAGCAAAAACATGGTAGTACAAAGAAGATTCACTTATTCAAAATGTAACATACAAGTTGTTAAGAGCGACATGTAAACCCTTACAATTAGCAAATCAGGTCTAACAAAGTAATAACTAGAAAATAGGCATGGCTACCCGCGAAGACTCAAACGGCCGGCAATTACTCTGAAAGTAAGCATCAACGAGCAATTTTAAGAAGTACGTCTCTAACAAGTATCAAATGAAAATTTTCAAGGTAAATCGAAAATGAGTATTCTACGATAGATAAACTTATATACATCACACTAATCATAAAATAAATGGATGAAAATCATAAAAATTGCATTTACCATAATAGAAATTGATGAAAAATAGAGTTTTATCGGTACTTAGATCCACGCACATATCCTCGTGATTGTCAGTTTATCACCATCAGCATTAAGCTAGGATCTCACAACTGGGTAATTTTGTGCTTTAGTTTTTTTTGGCATTCGAGGAGCCTTTAGAAATTTTGCATAGTTGGGCCAGTTATGTAATGGTTGGGCTGGGCCTACCTTTTAATACGATCATAAATTTATCCGGATGCCCGATTAATCTCTAATACCATTTTTACAAACTTAAGGGCATTCTCGAATGCTAGATTAAGAGAAAGAGGTATCCAAGTTGTCTTTTTCTCTCCTCTGAGGATTCAAACTGGTTTGGTTTCCCTCAAATAGAGTGAAAATCATTTTTGATGGAAGTGGTTTACAAACAAATATACCCAGGAAGTGGTTTAGTAGCAAGAAAAAAATAAAAGCTAATAAACTATGGAAACCGGTCTGGGTAGGTTCCTAATCGAGACGAGGCGTAACAACTTAGTTTTTTCCAATACTGAAAAATATACTCTTAACACTTTTATATATATATATAATATATATATATATATAATATATATATATATATATATATATATATATATATATATATATATATATATATATATATATATATATATATATATATAATATATAGGGTTGTGCAGAAACCAAAATAACCGAACCGCAACCGAAATAACCGACGCAACCGAACCGATAAAGCCAAAACCAATAAGAAACCGACGGTTTGGTTTGATGATTTTTTAAAAAACGATTTTTCGGTTCGGTTTCGGTTTTGCTTGTAATAGAACCGAAAAAACCGAACCGAAGCCACAAAACCGAAGTTGTAAATTTAGAGGTGTATTCATACATTTATAACATGACTAGCCTATAAATTACTTATTTAACTTATCCTATCTAAAATAGATACATATTTAGGTTTCAAGAATAATCTTTAAACCTTTTTGTTTGGTAGATTAAATTATTTTATTAAATTATTTGCTATAATATTTTATTAATTATAATTAATTTTAATGTTAAGTAATTATAAGAATCTATAGATTATGTTTAAAGATCAACAACATAATGTAAGCCTAAAGGTTTTAGCTTAAAATTCATTACTTGGAACCAATTTAAAAAAAAAAAACTTGAAGCCCAAAAACAAAATCGAAAAAAAAAAACCCGAAAACCGAACCAAAACCAAAGTCTAAACCGAAAACCAAAAACCGAAAAAACCAAAACCGAATGGTTTTAAAAACCTAAAAACCAAAATATCGGTTTTTGATTTCGATTTTAAGGCTAAAACCGAACCAAACCGACCATGCACACCCCTAATATATATATATATATATATATATATATTATATATATATGTAGGTTTATTATTTTAAAAATAAAAATTTCACAAAATAGTATTCAAGTTTAGAAAATATTTCAATTAGTCAATAATGCATATTTTGCCCAAATTTGATCACTCAACCATTGAAACAAGTCATCGTTAGATTTTTTTGTGTCAAAAAAGAAACGGATGAGAATATGTGGGAATCACGATTTCCAACATATGAATTCGTTTTTAGTTCCATCCAGTGCCCAATCTCTAATTCCACGACACTCATTACTCTTATTGGAAATAGCAGAAGCAGAAATCAATTGACATTCAAGATTGATTGACCTTTCGACAATCAGTTTTCATCTTCATTCGATAATAGATCGATAATCTTCATTAATCTTCACGAAGATAATATTCTTCAGGCACCTTGTTCTTTAATCTTCATGATGAAAGTTCCTAGTAAGTAAATTGTAAATTTTACAATGCATATATAACTTTGTTTTCAAGAACAACACTAGTCACCAGAATAGTTTACATTTTGGGCCGATACGTGTTCTTGGTTTTGGATATGTGGGGATTTTAGTAACTGCATTAATGCATCGAATATATGAAACCTAATTTCCTTGTTATTTTATGTTATGTTTGGAGTACTTTTGTTTTGCTGCTTACAGAAGTTGATTGCACTTGATTTGCTTAATTTTATTAGGATTTTTATGTCTTTCACCCAAAGCTGCACAAATATTAGAAGTTTTATTATCTCATATGCAATGAGAGCTTCTTTGCTTCCATCTTATAGATCATTCAACACCAAATATAGTTTATCCTATATCAATTTTATAACATGTAATAGTGTTCTTTTATTTTATAACATGAATATTGTATTCATTTGTTGTGTTTATAATTTTGTGATAATAAGCATTATGTCAATAAACCTTATTGAATAATTAATTATGTTTATCCCTTGCATACTAGGGTTCTAAGGAGTTCTTGGAGTTCTCCAAGGTGGCTAAATGATTCAAGCATGGTAACTTTTACATACTGTCGTTGTTTAGGTAGTAGCTTATTTTTTTTAATTGTTTCCAAATAACTGTATCTCAATGACCTTCTCCAACACTTTTTATTAATTTTTTCAATGTTTTACATCTAGTTTCATTACTATTTGTTCTCCAGTATTATTTGTTTCATCTATTGGGATAAGAAATTAAACTGACACAATCAATCCTAAGAAGAGATTGGTGACTGTGAATAAAACTTCTTAAACTACATGTTTAAGGTACTTACCATAATTTTAACAAGCATTGTTTTTATTTTCAGTTATATTATCTTCAAAGGTTTAATAATCCAAGTGGGAATCAAAATGCATATGCTAGTAATGGTATACTGATTGTGGTTATCAAAGTTTAAAATTTAGTAAATTCTGGTGCATTATTATAGGTCTCTAGCCCGGATTAAAAAGCAAATTAATATCTATAAAACTCGAAAAAGGCCCAATTTTCATGTCGATTAGGGCCGCCAAGAAGGTTGAGCCGGCCTGTAGTTAAGGGTCATCAGTGTGTTTCATTAGCCTTTATAGTAATTTTAACTCACTAATGAGTCAATATAATAATATTGGTAAGTGATAATTAGGATCGTAAAGAATTTTACATATTATGTATATATACACGTATATGTACATAGGATAGGTTCACTTAAAAACCAATTCTAATTTGAGAACTTAATAACTACTCCTTTTTTTAAATTTAAACGACTATAACTTTTTATTTTTACAATACGTAATTTTTCACAAGTAATGAAATGTATAACTCATGTATTTAATGTAACATTATCCTCATATATTTCTCAATAATATATTTACATGTGCCATTCTAAATTTTATCTCATTATATATGGATCAGCCCCCTTACCTGTTCAGGTAGAGCATCTTCTGTTTTTTACTGTTTAATGCCAAATTTATGTTTAGAAGAGACATATAGTCCTGCATACCAATTTCATAGTATCACATTTTTCCTTTCAAAACACTTACATTCTTAACTTTGCCTATTTCTTAGCAAAAATAAAATAAAAGGATTTACCTATAACAACCTGTTTCATTAAATAAACCAAGAGAATACTATGCCCCGAGATGATTCATAGTAATAATGTTTTCTCCAATTTATTTATCCAATTGAACAAACTGTTATAAGTAACTGATTTATGATTTTTACTAAGGAATGCGAAAATATGAAAATTATGGTGATGTAAAGGTAACACTATAAGGAAATTTGGAGCGGTAAACACAAAGTTTTGAAATTATAGTACGATAAATATGAAATTAATCCTAACCTTGAGGACAATAAACATACACAAAAAGAAGAAAATATCAAATAGGAATGAATGTTTATGCTATATATATGTGCTTCCTCTTGGATTTGAAGTATATATGGTCAAGTGGAGTTGGTGTTGAATTTATCATTTAAAACATGATTTTTAAAGGTAGCAATAGCAGATTACAGGTAACACATGACATTTGTTAAGTTTTTTTGTGAGAGTAGCTTTATAAATTTAGTGACTAACTGCTTCAAGTATTCACATTTGTTACTGGCCCATGTATGCTTTCTAGTTTGAGTAAATTGCCATTTTCGTCCCTGTGGTTTGGTGAAAATTGCCACTTTAATCCAATAGTTTGTTTTTTCGCATCTGGGTCCCTGTGGTTTACAAATCTTGTCATATTCATCCAGTCCGTTAACTCCATCCAAATTTCCGTTAAATGAGGGGTATATTGGTCATTATACATATATGTTTTTATTTTTCTTTTTTTTAAACCTGATTTAATATATACTCTTTAAATACATTGCTATTTTAGTCCCTGTGGTTTGAGCGTATTTGCCAATTTAGTCCAAAAATAACCACCACACCACTACCCGTCACAAGAACCACCGAACCACCACCACCGCCCCATCATAAAGCCACCAACACCACACCAGAGCGCCCACCACCACCACGCACATTGGATCGTCGCTACCATGTAAACCCTAAAAATCGACAATCAATATTGGACTTGTAACATACTACTTCGAAAATGCATATCAAACCCTACTAATACCTCTACAATACTCGTTTTCAAGGGTTCCATATAAGTTTTCGAAGTGGTTTGTTATAAGTTCGAGATTAACGGTTTGTTTCTAGGGTCTACATGGTGGTGGTGATTTAGTGTGTGATGGCAGAGATCTAATGTGTGGTGGTGGAGATCTAATATGTGGTGGTGCCCGTCTGGTGTGGTGTTGGTGGTTTTATGATAGGGTGGTGGTGATGATTTGGTGGTTCTGATGGAGTGGTGGTGGTTTTGCGGCGTGGTGGTGGTGTGGGTGTAAATACGAGGTCCAACTCTAGATGGTTCTGGTCTTTTTGAACTTCGATTTACCGATGCTCTCTGAAGGTTCACACCTACGCACAATGAAAACAACACCAGTTAAGGCGTTCCAAGGGGGAAATATCCCTGGAACGACCCTCCGGCGTGAGAGTAAGTATTGGTTGAATGAAAATATGTGATAGAGATAATTAAGGGGGAGCTTTTGTGTGTATTCTTTTGTGAGGATCTCGATCCTCCTTACCTAGTATTTATAGTGTTTGCCTGCTGCAATCGTGTGCTGATTTACAGGGATTATTCCCCGACAAATCCATTACCTTTTATATTCTCCGTCCGTTACTGAATTATCGGTTATGATTGGGGTGATTCCGATGTAATTAAATGTGGGGCACATGTCCTGCTGGCTTACCCGTTCCGCCTACATGGGTCGGGCTTTCGGGTTCGGGTACCCGGTCTTGTGTGGGTTATTTGTACCCTACATCTACATGGTGGTTCCATCACGGGTGGTGGTGATATGGTGTTTTATGCCAAGGTGGTGGGATTTTTGGACTGAATTGGCAAAAATGTCCAAACCACAGGGACTAAAATAGCAATTTATTTAAAGGGGATATATTAAATGGGGTTTAAAAAAATAAAAAAATAAAACATATATGTAAAATGACCATATACCCTTCATTTAACGGAGAATGTTAGATGGAGTTAACGAACTGGATGAATATGACAAGATTTGTAAACCACAGGGACCCAGATGCGAAAAAATAAACTATTGGATGAAAGTGACAATTTTCACCAAACCACAGGGACGAAAATGGCAATTTACTCTTCTAGTTTTTACAAGATTTCAGTTACTCGTTGAATGGCGTTTGGTTAAGTGGAATTCGACATATTTCAAGGAACTGGAATTACGATTTACAAGTTTTGATTGACCAGATCCAATATTTCATTTTGTTTTTTTATTTTATCCTGACGAACTTAATTATGAGGGTTCTATTAAAAGTATGAACGAATGTAAGAGTTTGTAAATTTGTAATCTTGAGCCTAAACAGAAGAAAGTTAAAGATCAACTCCTAACAGTCATACATTATTTATTTTCTTTTTCTTCGTCGAGAAGGTAAATCACTGTCGTATCACAAACTACAATTTGAATTTTAACTTTCTAAAGAAACTTGAAACTAATAAACACATCCTAAAAATCTTCAGATTTGATATTCCTAGACCATATTGTTATAATGCAATTGGACAAGTTAAATTTAACAACCCAACAATGAGTTAAAAAAACAGTTAATAGCTAAAGCTTTTGTGAGGCTCTTTTAATTCTATGCTTCACATCTTCAGCAAGACGTTACAACCGTTATGCATACAGCCTGAGGTACACAACATAGACACTTATAATATGTGAATTGATTAAAGAACTAAAACAGTTTTGTGAAGAGAAACAGTTAGAACAAAGCTTGTTGATTAGCAATTTACATTTATCGTGTAATGATGATATATCAATGTATGTATGTTCCATGTATGCCATCAATTGATAGAATTGTTGACCAGCTTGCCCCAAATTATGATTTTCTTTGGAAGCGATTAAGTTAAACGAGTAATAGTTATGTTATTATGATATTAAAAATTAAAATACCCGGCCAGGACGAGTAGTATAAAACTAGTTCTTATGGTTGCTAAATAAGACTATTGAATTTACTTCGAGTGCGTACACCTCAGGTGTATCGACATTGTTGTTACCGATTCTTACTATTAAAAGAATTGGGATCTATAGAACGAATTTAAATTTCAAATGAATTCAGTGACGAAACATTCATAAAGAAATTGAAATTTATCATTCATAGCAACCATCGCCGCCTCCATGACTACTGATCACCGTCATGATTTTAGTGACAAAACATTCTTCAGTTTCTAAAATTCTGGGTTTAACACTGTACAAGACAAAACATTCTTCAGTTTCTAAAATTCTGGGTTTAACACTGTACAATTTTACTTAAAAAAACTAGTTTTCGTGTTTGTATGAGTCGGGTCAAACATAAAAGAATTTGTGCGTATTTTTATATACGCTTTGAGATAATCTGCATTTCGACGTTCGCTTTGATGTAAGTTTATTGAGGTTTGAGTACAATACATTTCAACGTAAGAAAGATTGTAATCTATGTGTTTTTATGTATGTTTGATTTGGTTTACGTTACGACATAATTTTGTTTGGAAAAGATGCGGGTCATGTATATTACTTTTTTGTTCAACGGTATAAATTCGAGTTAATTAATTTACGGTTCAACGTGAATTTAGTACGGAGTACAAGTCGAGTCTGCCTATACTTTATCACACCGCGTATGATGTCGTTACAACAAACAACCGGCAAAAAAACTAGTTTATTAATACATCATGAGATTAAGAAATGTTTTATATGAAACATCAATTTCATATCGATATATATTCTCCCTAATGAAGGGATATGCTATGTTTACTTTTCAAGACATTCCATCGTGTTATTCATTTAAAATATAACTAGTGGGATATCAGTTCGCGCGTTGCGCGAAATAGCGTTACGTTTTTTGTTACGTTGGTTATCTTTGTTCAAGCCACATAATAAAAAGCCTTTTTGACTATTTAATATGCATATCCTAGAGAGCTGTCATGTTTGTTTACAAAAAGTAGTTTTGAGACTGGGTCTAACCTAGTAACCTCATCAACTGTCATGTGATTGTTATAGAGCGGCAACAGATTGTTATGGTGCATGGTCTCAATTTTTTGGGAACTTCAAAAATGACGGCACGTGTAGTGCTAGTCATTCTTTGGTTTCTTATAAGCATAAGAAATTGGCTAATACCAAATCAAAGTTACCTTATTTCCTCTTGAGATCCGAATGTTCCCAGATTCTGACAAATACGTCGTGTCTAACCAACCCTTTGCTTCATCACCCAAGAGTCTAAAAGGAACAGGATACGGGACTTTGAAGGGAAGAAACTTAAGTGAAAACGCTGCTTTATCAAAACGGGAAAGAATCCGTTTCCCATCTTTAATAGTAGCTGCAGCCTGAGTTTACACCATATGTCAAACACAATAATCAAACCTAGCTTAAGTGCAATGGTATACAACGAAATGGATAAACAAAACTCATACCTCTACTTTAAGCTCACCTATCGCATCAGAGAATTTGACGATATTGGACACTCGTGGATCGTTAGTTCTAAGATAAATTTCTTGAAACACACTGAACAAATCAACTCCTACAAATGTTCTCTACAAGAACCATAAAGCTTTTGATTAATACCAAGCTAAACATTCGCATAAAACCTTAGCATAGATAAGTTGAGGTATAACTTGGATAGGGAGGCGCTTCCAGGTCTTGTTGTGAAGATCAACTGCCATCGGCCCTCGATTAAACTCGAGCTAGTCTGCAGAACTGAGCTCATAATTAATTGGACAAAATAAAAACCTAAAAATCCCTACTTTTCATGTTGATGCCTTATGCCTAACATTTGTTTGAAAAATTTATCTTGTTACAAGTTGCTTCAACAAAAGTTAATATATTTAAGTTTCGTAAACGCTATAATCCGTCTAAAAACAGGTTTAAGGTCCAGGGTTTAGGATCACACACCGGATCAGGGACGCCTTTCGCAGCTTCTAGAACTGCAACAGCTTGTTCAACAGCCTGCATGATCATCAAACTACAGTTGAATTAAACATTCTCAAAGAATTTAGTCATCAATGATCATCAACCAGTGTCAATTGAACCCATAATCTATCCCCAAACATGTTAAATTGTTCACTTTCATGATGAATTATGTTGTTAATCCCACAATGATTTCAAATTACCTTGAGTTGCTTCATCTTCTCTAAGACCAAGCATTGCAGGTTCAAGATCAGCTAAACTTGCAGCAATAAACCCTCTGTATTCAAACTTAACATGAATTGTATCAGCCAATTGAGCCAATTTCCACCCAACATCCTGCAAATGATCGGTGTCGTCACCGGTCGGAGGTCCGATTCCGGTTAACCGGAACGACGGTGGACCGCAGCAACGCCGCCGCCGTCGATGACGTTATCTGATGCCGCCGATCGTCTCCCTCCGCCACCGCCTCTCCACGGTCACTAACATCATCCTCGCTTACAATATGCTCACAAACCTCAACCTCTTCTTCATCCTCCTCACTCTCCACCTCATCATTATTATCAACATCATCATCATCATCTTCGGATCCTCTCGAATCCGATTCGATGTCTTTTACGGGAACCTGAACATCTTCATCGTCTTCCTCCGCCACAACACGCGATTGCGATCGCTGCACTGATCTTCGCGAATCCGACGTCGTTTCGGATAACCTTTGGCGTTTGATGGTGAGTGGAGCCTCTTCTTCGTCTTCTCCGATGGAGAATCTCGCCATTGGAACCCTAATTTCGCCTCTTCTATTGATGTTTGCAGCAGTTGAAGCCATTGGAGCCGGAAAACGGAAATGACCAAAATGTAAGCACTAGTGTCGAAGGAGGGGGCCGATCGACGGAGAAGGGGCCGGTGGTGCGGTGGCTCCGCCGAGGGGTCCGGTGTCGAAGGAGGGGGATCGAAGGAGAAGGGGGGGTGTGGTACTGTAGACACTATTCATTTACTGTTCTTCAACTTGGTTTTTAAACATATAGGATAATTTCCGTATACGAAAGACCCTAATTTTTGTTGGTAAATATGTCAATTTCATATCAACCCTTACTATCATTCACTTACAATCAATAATTTAAAGACCGGATCGGAACGACCGGTCCGACGTGGAAATGTGGAATCGTAGGGTAGCGGAACTGGTTCAGACCAGTTCGTTTTGCAGGGGTTGGACCGCTTGTTCATTCGGAACCGGTGGTCGGACCGGGAACCGGACCGGGGGTCGGATCGGATTTTGAATCTTTATTTTATTATTATTATTATTTTTTGAATTTTAGTGGCTAAAAACGAAGGGTTAAACAATCTATACTATATAATAAAAGAGTAACTAGGATGCCACATGACACTCTTATGTTACTCCTCAAAAAAATTTCCCGCCTAAACTAATATATTATTTTTGTCAAGATTTTTATTTTAAGAAACTCAATTAATAGTAATAATTTGTTTTGTTTTAAATTTAATTTTTTTATTATCAACTTAATTGTGTAATCATATTTTTTTTACTATACATATTTTTATAGCTAAATAAGATTCAATCTAAAAAAAACTAAAAAGAAAAAGATATTTATTGATATATTTATTTATTTTAGATTAGTGTGATTTTAACATAATTGATTTTAATTTTAAATGATTCAATTATATATTATATTATATTATTCAAAAAAGTATTTAAGTATTTATAATTTATAAATATAACTTTTATTTTTCATTGTTATAATAATACGTAACTTAATCATACGAAATATTTATACATTTATGACTTATATTGTTTTTATATTTTCAACCCGTGTATTACACGGGTTTACTAAAACTAGTAAGTTAATATGTTGGACATAAGATTATTGTTAAGTTTAATATATAATTATAAAATACACACGTAAATTACTTATATTGAATTATATATAAAACTATATATATAATATATTATATATTTAATTATGACATCACCCGGTTCTTAAATGCGATCCGATGGGTTTGACCACCGGACCAGTAAGGCGTCTGGTTCGATGTCCAGATAGACGTCCGATCCGGTTCTGAAAACATTGTTTAAAATCATATAACTAAACATGACTCATACACTCGGTGTGAACGAGCCATCGGGCGTTATAAATGTGTTATAATCAAGCTCTAAAGTAGTTAAACGTGGTGTAAGCTTGTAATTACGTAGCGAATAGTACTAGACTAGCTATAGTAACCCCTGTGTTACACGGGTTGAATGAGTAAAAGATTAATATAATAAAATTTATTAATTATAAAATAATATTTTAAGATATAATATCACTGAAATTATGTATTAGAAATGACTGCAAGTTATAAAATAGCGATATCAACTTTTTAAAACTTTATTTTTTTAAAAAAATAAACGTTTTGTTCTAAAACAAACCGTATAAAATTGTCATTTTTAAAAATTTCTTATTATAACTCTTAAATTAAATTATTTTGGTTTTAAAAAAATAACTTTTTAAAATTACCAATTTTAAATATTTTGTATTTTTAAAAAAGTCTTATGCTTTAAATAAATTTATTATTTTATAAAAAAATATTTATTTAGAAATAACATTAATAAATAGAACTCTTTATTAATTTATTAAATCAAAGAAGTGTTAAATAGTATTATTAGTAATTAAGGTAATTATTTAATAGGAGAGAGAGGCGGGAAAATTTTGGTGAGAGTGATTGTGGTGTTGACACGTGTTATCCCATATACCCTTTTATTAGAGTATGAAAATTTGTAACAGGTTAAACTCCTGATTAAAAAGTTGAAAGGTTAGAACTTGTAAATTATCTCTTTTATAAGGGGCAATTGCATGTCTATATGTTTTAAACTTGTAAAATTATATATTTTTTAAATCATTTTTGAAAATCATTATATGTATTGAAAAAACTTATGTTTTAATGAAATATGTAATTCTGCATATATAGATATCGATATATCATCATATATGCACACATTTCTTTGTTTAAAACGACAACAATATTATTAAAAACGACCATCAAGAAACTAGCCGGCAAAAACATAATCAATTTACAGAACAGGTAATTAGAAGGCTCAATCTTTTACAAACATATTTAGACCCGATCCAAAATGTGATTATTTCATTACATGCTTCAAATGTTATCAGAAATAATCACCCCGACTTGACTAATTTATCTGAATGTGCTTCATATCTTAAAAAAACGTGTATGTGATTCACGGTATCTAGACAATTTTCTTAATGCAAAAACTTTTGTAGATTTTATGTACGACCCTCGACCATATACTTGGAATCATATTTGATTCATTGTATCTATTCTTTCTTTATTATGCAAATAAAAATTCAAAGATATAAGTTCTATGCGATCCATTGTATCTTCTATTATCATAGATCATACTTTAATTTACCCATGCGGAAGTCATGTGGGTAGTGGGTAGTGCCTAGTATATTTTCCTACCAAACTACTCAACATACCAATTTAATAATATGTACACACCAAGTGTATATTACAGATTTGATAATAGAACATAACATATGTATACTTAAACTAAGAATATCATATGTTATAAGCATCTTAAATAGTTAGAATGTTTTTTGAGGTAGAATGTGTTGGAATGTAAATTTGTGCTTCTTATAATAGTAGTATGACAACCCGTAGTGGGGGTGTGATCACGTTACTTAGCTCCCTATAACGCGAGAAACAACCCAACCACGTACAGCGTTAATCCCCTTAGTGACGATTGGGACGAGATTTTCTACAGAAAAAGTAACCAGTGACAGGTTAAAATTAAATAAAAAAGGTTTCTTTTACCTTTTTAAACAATGTGAATTTATTATTTACCAACACATAAAGATACAATTCTTCTCCAAACAATTTCCATTTCTAACGTTTATCATGAATACATTTATTAACAATTTCAACAATTCTTTGGATTAATTTCTCTACAACCCGAACCAACGCATCGACTCGAATAAAATGCAATATTAGCTTTTTCAAACCAAGCAATTAAGCAAGAGATTTGAGAAAAATATGGAATATAATATTAATGTTAATATTTTGTATTGTTTAAGTATTTTTTATTATCTTTTTAGTGATTATTATTTAATTTTGATGGGATGTTTAAAAAATTGATATTAGTATTTATGTTTTCTCTTATTCCTTTAATTAATACTAATGTTTATTTGATAATTTGTTTTGTTAAATATTGAATTTATGAATGCATGTCTTAAAATAAGTAAGAGTAATATTTATAATTAATGATTTAAAAATGTATGATCACCATCACTCAAGTACAATTATTTTTTATTATCACACATTCCCTGCTTGGTAACACTGTTCTATCGGTATAACACTAATACTATTGATGCTTACTCACATAATATGAGAGGTGATAACGAGTGACACGTTTTGTACATGTTTCAATAACAGGCATACTCATCTATATATAATACTAAAAGAATAATTTAGGGGACACTTGTCACATTCTTAACCCCTAAGTTTGTTTTTCCCGCCTCTCTTTCTTCTTAAATAGTTACATAAATTAAATATTAAATAATTTTAATTCTTTTTAAGATTAAAGATATTTTTTAATAAATTAAGAAAATATTTTCTTTAATTAATGTTATTTCTAGAAATACTTTTTTATAAAACAAGAGTTTTTCTAAAATATCAAAGATTTAAAAAAAATGAAATATCTTAAAATTGATGTTTTTAAAAGGTAAACTTCTTTATAAACTAAAAATAATTAAAATTCGAGTTATAATAAGAAACTTTTAAAAATGATATTTTTAATACAATTTGTTTAGAAAAAAATAGTTAAATTTTTTTAGAAATAAAAATTAAAATTATTACTTATAATTATTACTCACATGTAATTTTAATCATATCTTATTTTAAAATATCATTTTATACTTTATAAACTTTCATCATAATTAATATTTTATTTTTAACTCGTGTAATACACGAGTTTACTAAAGTTAGTGTTATAAATAATAATCAACAACTAATCAATTTTATTTTTTCAACCCGTGTAATACATTTAGTTTTATTTTATGTTTTTGTGTTATTTTAATAATTAACTCTCCACTTCCCGTGTAATACACGGGTAACCAAAGCTAGTAAAATATAAAGTATACTAGCCTAACGTCCCGTGTGTTACACGAATTGGAAAAAACTAAAATAACGAATATTTATAATTAGAAATTAAGAACTAATATTAATAATTTTCTAATATATAAGAATAATATATAAGAATGATATATAAGGATGCGAAATTTAAAGAATGCTAAATTTTCATTAAAATAACTTTTCGCTATATAAATCACACGTGGCAATAACTTCTTGAGAGTGTGGCATGTAACAACATATAACTTAAAATCCAATAATTTATTAAAACATAAAATTGATAAAATGTTATAACAAACTTAGCTACAAATGTGAAGAAACATACCAACTTAAGTTGTATTGTGATTGTATATAAAATTAAATTATGAAAAACTAATCTCTTAACATTATGTTTAAAAATTTAGATTCTGTTTACCATAATTTTGGTTTAAAATCATTGTACATATATTACAAAATATATTTTTATTTTCTCAAAATAAATTTTTAGTAATACAAATAATGGTTTTCATTTTAACATTTATTTGAATATAAAATAAAAATGATATTAATTCAAACTTTAGAAACTTTTTATTTTAGGGAAACAAATTAAGAGAAATTTTTGGAGTTTAAATGAGTGTTTAATATGATGACAAGTGGTAATATTTGTTTAAGAATTTGACATGTGTCAAAGGGTGTTTAATATGATGACAAGTGCCAAACACTTTTCTTTTATTATATATAAAGATTCGAATAAATGGAGTTCCTTCATTTTTTAACATATTTCTTGAATCATGCGGAACACTCAAACCAATTTATATTTAGGATGTTCGGGATATGATTTCGTATATTTGGACAACGGCTTTTGTGTTTACAAATTTCACCATATTCAAATTGTGTATTTGGTTCGATTAGACATGTTACTAATTCCGTTTGATTTAGTTGAAGGGTAGGCCCTAAAAAATTCATAACCGCATAAACAAAACCAAACAATCCGTTAATCAAACCGTTAAAGTGTAGGTTTCTTTCAAAAACCGACCTGGGTCCAATATAGTATATTGTTATTTTATTTTTCAAAAAAAACATAATGTTTTGGAAATTTTGAATATATGTTGCAGTGTGATTATATATGCATATGTTTGATACAAATTTTATTTAACCAGTCTCGCAAAGCGCGATCAAACCCGGTGGTCCGAGTATAATATATATGTTTAGTTCTATTCAAAACATCATAATTTTTTTATATTCAAATACTACCATTACGATATGCTTATTTTTACCCGTGTTTTGATATAAATTTTTCTCAACCGGAGCGAGGCGCGAGTAAATGCTAGTTAATGTTATTAAAACGTCGTCACTCTAAATTGTATTTTTATGTGCTTTTATGTATAGTAAAAAGTGGAAGCAAGGGTTTTATACTCCCAAAAGATTTATAACTTATAATTATTATGAAGATAATTGATTTTATGAAAATGTTAATGAATAAAACCATTGAGAAGTCTTTTAGAACTTATTCCCTTTTAAAATTAGATCAAAATAGTTGTTTACTTTAAAGTTTGATCAATTTAAAGATAGTTTTAGTTTTGTATCTAAATATGAAAGGGTAAAATGAATTGATGTTAAGGGTCAAAAGAATATGTATTAGTTTAAAAATTCTATTAAAAATACTGTAATTTAGATCTTGTTAATGTTATATACTTTTAGAATTAAGAATACCTAGAGACGTGTACTTAGCCATTGAGTCATCCACTCATGCTACTATTCCTACAAGGCTACAAGAGCTGCTTTTATAGTAATATTTTTTTAATTAAAGTTTATAAAAAAATTTGAGTGAAAAGAACCAACCAGCTCTTCCCCAATCAACTCAAGGTATACGGGTATCTTTTGATCCACCACCTCAGGCCTTCCTACATCAATGGAATCCTCTTTTCGAACACCCACCAAGTTGTCTGATCTTAGGAGTTGTCTCCTCTCTGATGATCTTTTTCATAGGAGAAATCTTCTAGAGATACAAATAAATCAACTATTTCATCATAAAAAGATTTTACTAATGGAAGAAGCGATTTTTAAATAGTTTATATTAAAACATTAATTTCATCTAACTAGTGTTTTTCCCCCACGCGCGTTGCGCGTGTGATGAACGGGGCTCAGAACCGGATTTCAGTTATGGCTGCTAACCATAAACGATAGCCACGCCAAAGCAAACGGAAACCATTTTTGAATATCATCATTGCCCGACCCATTTAGATCAAACACAACCCGACTCAACACTCATGAGTAATGGGTTAAAACTGCTTAACTGTCACCTTTATAAGAATAAAACAAAAAATTGGCTTGCATACCTGCCATGGAGTACATTTATTCCGTCTTTTGTATTATTTGGCCATAAATCAAGTTCTATAGCCCGAACGCCTCTTTGAAGAGCCTTTATGATTGGTACTTCACTGGAATCACTACTAAGTTGATTTCCAGTAAGGTATGAGTTGTGACCGGTGTATATAAAATAATGTTGCAATGGAGCGGTCATATCATGATGTGCCTGAAAATGGTACGTGTTGTTAAAGAACATAACGCCAAACATAAAAATGTAATGCGCTGTACACCAATAGACAAGCAAAAGGCATAAAGATCAAACTTTGAGTGTGCTGCTTTTTTTTTGTGGGCATCTAACATTCTTGCTCAGTTGCTCTACTTGATGGATCATTAATTACTGAAATGACTATGCGATTCACTTGGTATAAAGAACTAAAGCTTTTTTAAGTTGTTCATCATGTTGATCGCATATTCTGTTTTGGGATCCTAATGGTCTATAATCGTGTTTTAAAATCTTTCTACCGAATGGTTCGACTCTGCTTAGTACTTGTATTAAAAGCTAATACAAGTCACAACAGCTTGATAGTTCATTAAACTTACATGTATCAACATTCATCAAACTTAATGATATAGTTGTATCATACTATCATGTGATAGTGTGTTTTACAATCTGCACATTCACTATCTACATATTACCCCACTTAAATCTTCAAAAAACTTGGTTAAAAACTAATCTTTTTCATGTGGGTACCTCTGCCTCAAACTCCATCATCCTCAAGAGTCAAGAACCTCAACTTTGACTTTCTAGGTTGAACTTACAAATTTCCAACTCTAAAATTGACCTAAAACTCTAAAAATTAAAAATTCCACCAATAAATGCAATTAAACTCACAGCATATGATACTAACTTCAAGCTAAAACTATCACATCACCAACATGACTTATAAAAACTATCAAAAACCAAATGCAGTTCTATATTTGACCAAAGCAAAAGTCAAAATACAAAATTGAAAGATAACAACACACACCTGAGTTCTTATGGCCCATTAATGTCATCAAGTAACAGATAACGAAAGAAATCATCAACATTGAAAACATATCGGGTCGAATAGGACCCTGACGGGTTAACGACATACTCAGATAGACAAATTATTCAATAGAATATTCAGCAAACCCGAAAGAAACTTAAAATGTTCTTTACTCGTTCAATCACCAAAGCACTCAAGAACTTCCAAAATCAAATAACACTACTATTGAAGACAGATAAATCCAAACATGCCTTAAAAAAAAAATCAAGTACATACGTATTGAACTATCAGTTAAACCCTATCAAAGCCGTATCCACTTCCTCGAGGAACTTACAAGCCAGAGTACAAAATGTAGCGGAAACAACATTAGAAACATGTCAACAACAATTATTCTAAGAACTAAAGTAGGTATAGAGATATAATCTCTACTCAGCGACATTTACAAACATGTTCACCTAAGAAGTAACCCCAACATAAACAAAACATACGTAGATATTCAATTACTCAAAGAACTTGAAAATCGCTTCAAGAAAATAGGGGGGAAACGAAGTTAACCCTAATCGGTGTCTACAACTCCGTTACAATCGCATAAGCAGACATTCAAACACTCAAAGAACTTTGAAATCAAATCAAGAAAGTAGGGGGAAACGACTGTTACCCTAATCGATGTCGTACAAATCCGCCAAAATCACATAAGAACATGAAACAAACAATCAAACATCGTCAAATCAATATTCCAAGAAGCAAGAGTAGAAATCGAAAAGAATGATCTCAATTAAGCCACTCGCAAACATTGATTTATAAGGTCAAGAAAACCATACCTTAACACCAACAGAGGTTTACATATCAAGTTCAACTGAATCGCTTGAATCCTCCATGATCGTCGTCCCAGAACGAACCACAATCTAACCCTAATCTCACACCTTAGCTTTCTGCAGCAGCGATTCGAAGCTCCGACACTCCGAAACCGCTTTTCTCCTCCACGACGACGAACAATCACCGACCAAATCGGAAAACCTCACGGCAAAATCATCAAACTCCAGATCTCCAATCCGGCGTTCATCTCTGTGCAAACGATCAACTACCTCTCAAACGTAACGACGTCGCACGGGAGGATGAGGCCGCCGGAGGTCTGGAAACCGAACTCCTCCTCCGCCTTGTGGAGCAGCGATACGAACACGTGGAGTTGAGGAAACGCGTCGGAATCACGAACCGCCGGCGTTCGGCTCCGACGTACACCGCCAGCGATCGGCTGCGGTGGTTATGGTGGTGGTGGAAGGGGGTTTGGGGACGATGGAGGTGGAGACGGAGGAGAGGGATTCCATTGTAGATGTTACGGTGGTGGAGATGGATGTGGTGGTGGTGGTGGTGATCGCCGGCGACGTGAAGGATGAAAGACCAAAGATGGGCAGTGGAGATGGATGGCAGTGGAGAGCCCTTGAAGAAGAAGAAGGGGAAGCACCGTATTACTATTCATTGAATAGTGATATCAGTTGCATTTTTCATATTATGAAATACTATAAACTAACATATAATTTTTATCAGACTCCATGAATTTTGGTATTTAATTTGATTTAAGTTCGCATAAAGAGGTAGGCTTCACTATTCTTCTTGTAAGAATCAAAGTTAGAGTTCCCTATTGGATAAAAGTATTAGAATATATAACTTATTTAAATGCTTATAAACACTTCAGCCTAAACATACTAGTAATATTTTTCTAACTTCTTTTTTCAATAAATATATTGCAAGATCCTTAGACACGAGTAAATTTAAAACATCACGGTCCTTCGTGACATATATTTAATCCATCAATATATCTTTTATTAAAAATAATACGATATCTTTTATTAGAAATAATACGATATGAGAAAAATATAGCAAAACAGTTCACATGATATGCATGGCTACTATGTGAAGATTATGTGTTTATAGAAATGAAAATAGTTCAAGGGAGTCATCAACCTCTCTCAATAATTATTGAAGATATTAAAGAAACGACGTATCTTTGGATGAAGTATAGATAAAAAACGTGTGGAATTACTTGGGAATTAATGTAGCATAATTCTGATTTGGGGGTATTTCGATGTAATTATTCTCTTTGCGACTTTCTTCTAGCTCCTTGCTGGAGAAAGTTTTCTTAGTAATTTAGCATTCTATTGATGTGATTTCCTCTTGTTTGTTCCTAAAAAAAAAAAGAAATAATATGTTATAGCACCAAGATTCAAATACGTAATCTGATAGATAACTAAAAGCAACCGAATATTATCTAAAACATTATAAAGTGAGAGCATACCTCAAATTTGAAATGTCATCACATGATTCCGTAAGGGTAAGTTATAAGTACTTGCTTGGATAACACTAACAAATGAAATCAATGCCGTAGCTTTCACAATGCAATAAGGTTCACCAATGGTATTTCATACTTTTTTTGTAAATTCTATCTAATATTGTTTAAAATTATTTTGTTTGTTTTTGGTATTGTCACTTGACGTTACGTAAAAAACATCTGAATAAAAGTGTTTGATAAATATTCTTATTCTATTCCATCTCTATTTTATTCTATTCTTATATTATATTTATATAACATATATATAGTTTGATAACAAAATATCTCCAAAATTATAAACAACTTTATATCAAAATAATAATTCACGTACAATCTTTAAACTTGCACATTTTTTTCATAACAATTTAGTTTCCATATCACTACAAGAAATGTCAGTAATAGCGGCGCCTATATTAGCGGCGACACGATTATTAGCGGCGACAGCAATAGCGGCGGCACTATTAGCGGCGACATGTCGCCGTTATTGCTCGTCAATCCGTTTCCAATTTTTTCCAACAGATCTGACCGTTGATCGTGCAACAGATCTAACGGACAGGGTCTTTAGCGGCGACTTTAGTCGCCCCTAAAGACCTGTTTCCTTGTAGTGTATGTATAAGTGTTGCCATTAAAATGTTTAAGAAAAGCTGATTTTTACTAAACAAACAAATTAATTATAAGTTTTGATATATTAATTAAATGGGTTGGTTAATGCGATGATAATTGTGTAAGTGATTGAAAGTTTTTCCAAGAAAATTTCATATTACTTTATTGTTCTTTTTACCAAACTAAACTATAAATCATCAATTTTAGTCTATTTCAATATGACACTCCTATAATTAGAAGAAAAAAAATCATATTTTTAATAGGTGAGAATGTGAGATGCAGTGTGGGATAAACAATGTGTTTAACTAGGATGTTTATAAATATCCGAATCCAAAACCGAATCCAAAATATCCGAAAATCCGAAATTCGGAAATTTCTAAAATATCCGAATTATTTTTATAAAAAAATTAAAAATATAAAATAATTAAAATAGTAAATATTAACTAGAAAATTTAGATGTTTCCAAATATTTTAGATATTTTAATAAAAACTTCGGATATTCAAAAAAAATTGATAAAAATATTATATTTTTATAAAATTAATTAATAGCAAAATCCGATAAATTTTGACTATCCAATAAATTTTGACTATCCGATAATTTTGGCTATTACAAGGAAAAATGATTTTAGATTAAGAGTGGCATCGTGGAATGTAGGAACCCTAACTAGTAAGTTACTAGAGTTAATTGATGTGCTAAGGAAACGTAGGGTCCAGATAGCGTGTCTCCAGGAGACTAGATGGCGGGGTGAGAGAGCAACACAGTGCAATAGTTATAAACTATGGTATTCAGGGTCTGATGGAACGAAAAATGGAGTAGGGTTTCTAGTTACTAAGGAACTCCAAGATAATGTAGTGGAGGTAAGAAGATACGATGATAGAATTATGCCGTTAAGAATAGTAATAGGGGATGAAGTAGTGGCAGTAGTTAGTGCGTATGCTCCACATGTTGGACTAGGAGAAACAGAAAGAAAAAAGTTCTGGGAGGGTTTGAATCACGTTATGGGTGACATACCTAGAGACGAAAAAATATGCATAGGAGGAGATTTTAATGGGCATATCGGTAAGGTTAATGACCACTTCCAGTTGGTGCATGGAGGCTTCGGGTATGGCCTTAGGAATGAAGGCGGTAAGGAGCTTCTTGACTTTGCAGTAGCGCATGACTTAGGAATCATAAATTCGTTTTTTAAGAAAGAGAATCGCACCTAATCACGTTTAGTAGCGGCGGGAGACACACGCAGATAGACTATTTATTGACGAGGAGAGAAGATCGTAGCTCGTGGAAGGACTGTAAGACAATCCCAGGAGAGACAGTTGTGACACAACATCATATGTTAGTGGCGGATATACGCGTGAAGAGACCAATTGTCCAACAAAACAAGAGAATTAGACATACGATCAAATGGGGCCAGCTCAAAGACGAAAACATCACCATTTTTAGAGATAAGGTCATACCAATGACCCATCCTGGACCACAGGAAGACGCAAACCAAAAGTGGGAGGCCATGGCAAATACGATCATCCAAGCAGCTAAAGAAACGCTTGGAGTTACAACAACGAGGACGGTCGACCATAAGGAATCTTGGTGGTGGAACGAAAATGTACAGGAGAAGATACGAATTAAACAACAAAGTTTTAGAGAGCTTATACGCTGTAACAATGAGGAAGAACGCCCAGAGCTAAAAGATAAATACAAGGAGGCTAAGAGAGAGGCGAAGAAATCGGTGTCAGATGCAAAGAACGCGGCGTATGAAATGATGTATAACGACTAGAGACGAAAGAAGGAGAGCATGACATGTTTAAGTTAGCCAAGGCAAGAGACAGCAGAAGACAAGACCTGAGAATTGTGAAGTTTATAAAGGCTGCGGATGGAAAAGTTTTGGTGAACGACAATGATATCAAGGGGAGATGGAAAACTTACTTCGATAACCTTTACAACATAAAGAACCCAAATCAACAAACTGAGATAGATAATACAACCCAAACAACACAACAAAACAATTGCTATTGTAGAAGCATCACAGTAGACGAAGTTACGAGAGCGATGAAGAAAATGGGAAGGCTAAAGCGGTGGGGCCAGACAACATACCGATTGAAGTGTGGAAATGCCTGGGAGATGAGGGGCTCAAATGGCTAACAGATTTATTCAACACTATCTTTACCACAGGGAAGATGCCGAACCAGTGGAGAACTAGTGTCATAGTCCCCATATATAAGAAAAAAGGAGATGTTCAAAGTTGCGAAAACTACAGGAGAATAAAGCTATTAAGTCACACGATGAAATTATGGGAAAGAGTTATTGACACGAGAATTAGACGGGAAACCCAGATAGCGTCAAACCAATTTGGATTTATGCCAGGACGCTCTACAACAGAAGCAATACACGCCATAAAGAGGATAATGGAGAAATACAGAGAAAAGAAAGGGACCTCTATATGGTATTCATCGACCTAGAAAAGGCCTATGACAGTATTCCGTGTCAACTAATTTGGGAAAGTCTACGACTTAAAAGGGTACCAGAGAGGTATATCAAAATAAACAAGGATATGTATGATGGGGCAAAAACGTGTGTGCGAGCCCCGATCGGAGACACAAACTCATTCACAGTGGAAGTGGGACTCCACCAAGGATCGGCACTGAGCCCATTTCTCTTCACAGTAGTGTTGGATGAGATGACTAAGTCTATACAGCAGCCAGTTCCGTGGTGCATGCTCTTTGCGGATGATATTGTCTTAATATCGGAATCTAAAATGGTGCTTAACGACAGGCTTGAACAGTGGAGAGCAGCACTAGAGCGCAAAGGTTTAAAGATAAGTCGCTCTAAGACAGAATACATGCATTGTAACTTTAGTGGTGAGGCGGAAGAGGACACCCAAATCAATATTCAGGGTATGGCGGTCCCACAAACGTCTAGGTTCAAATACCTGGGCTCGTACCTATAGGAGGACGGAGAAATACACAGCGATGTAACGTACCGTGTTCAAGCGGGATGGTGCAAGTGGAGAGCAGCATCAGAGATCCTATGTGATAAGAGGTTTCCAACAAAACTAAAGGGAAAGCTATACCGAGTGGCAGTACGTCCAGCTATGTTATATGGAACAGACTGCTGGGCCATAAAGAAATCGCACGAGAAACAAATAGAGGTAGCGGAAATGCGAATGCTGAGGTGGATGTGTGGTCACACAAGACTGGATCGAATAAGAAACGAAGTGTTTCGATAGAAGCTAGAAGTGGCTTGTATCGCAGATAAAATACGAGAGAGAAGATTAAGATGGTTTGGGCATGTCAAGAGGAGACCAATGGCGGCACCAGTTAGAGCAGTAGAGAACATCATCTTAGAGGGTAGGAGGAGTAGAGGAAGACCTAGATTGACTTGGGAGGAGGTAATTAGGCGAGATATGATACACTTGCACCTCTCTGAGCACATGATCGAGGATAGGAGTGAGTGGAGGCGTAGAATTAAAATTAAGGACTTTTAGTTCGACCTATAGGCAGGAAGGATATTTGAAGTCTGGTTGCGGGACCTGATGTCTAAGTAGTCCATATCTGCCCTTTAACGGTGATTATACCTGCTCCTATGATATATGTATGCTATGTGTTGTATGTTTTATTGTATACTGTATGCTATGTGTCGTATGATTTATTGTATGATGTTTTGCAATCGGTTTGGCTTTTTCTATACTGTATGCTATGTGTTGTATGATTTGTTGTATGATGTCTTGCTTTCAGTATGGCTTTTGCTATCGAGTCGGGGGTCTCTCTGGAAGCGGTCTCTCTACCTAACAAGATAGAGGAAAGACTCGCCTACACCTACCCTCCCCAGACCCTGCTCTCGAGTGGGATATACTGGATTTGTTTGTTTGTTTGTTTGTTCGATAAATTTTGGCTATCCGATAAATTTTGGCTATCCGATAAATTTTGGCTATTCGATAAATTTTGAATTCCAATTCGAATAGCGAAATCCACCATCCAAAATTTTCGGAATTCTGAATATGAATACCCCTATGTTTAACACATTTACATGATGCAAATATGTATACCTTACTTATATGTGCCTAGAACTCTAGGTATATAATCGGTTTTGATTAGACATTCTGTGTTTTTTACATGATGCAAATACGTGTCAAATAAATGTGTAGATTTATTAAATGTGTAAATTACTATATTGACCCATGTGGTTCAGACAGTTTAATCCTTTTAGTTAAAAAAGATTTTTTTTTAATATATCAGACGCCAGAGATTATATTTTATAATAGGCTTGGTCTCAAAGACTAACTTTGTTAATTTATTATGTTAACTATGAGGGTATTTAGATTATTTACACCTTAGGGCCTATTTAAATAAATTATAAAGTTCTTAACAGATAGTGGGCTAGGAAAAGGTTCAAGCGATAACCCTCTTTTATTGCGAGAACTTGCGAAAACCCATCATATATATGAATATCATTATTTTTTTGTTTAAATAATATTATTACACATTTAAAAATTATGATCTTTTATGTATATGTGTAAATTTACAAGTTTAAAAAAGTTTACATTGGTGTAAGTTTTGTGAAAACACATATATTTAATGTTACAAGTAAAACTTACACCAATGTAAACTTGTTTACACTTACGAATTCATACATATGCATAAAATATCATAATCATGTATATGTTCAATAATGTTATTGCAAAAAAAAAATTATGATTTTACTAATCTTGACGGGTTCTCGCAAGTTCTCGCAATAACACAGTGTTCTCATTTGAACCTTACCCTAGTGGGCTATTTATGTAAATACTCAAATTACCAAAAACAACCCCCAATTTTTTCCTTTTCTACTAAATGAGTTTTTTTTTTTTTGCATATAATTTTTTTATTTTTTAAAGCTGTTTATTGTTATTTTTATTTTTTTTCTTGCTTTGATGATTATTATTTAATAAAAAATATTTAAAACGAAAAAATGTGTCTTTTCCAAAACTTTTGTTTTTTATAAACGTCTTTTCAATTTGTTTTTCAAACTTTCTTTAAATCATTTGTTTTCAAAAAATATATTATTTCCTTACATCGTTCTTTTGTTTAAACCCGTTCGTTTGTTCAAAATTTGCTCATTTTTTAAAACTTTTGTCTATTAAAATAGTTCCATTTCAGAACCGCGTATTTCTTAAGCTTCTTTTTTCAAAACCTTTCTTTTTTATAAATATTTGTTTTAAAATGTTCTTTTTTAACACCATTAGTTTGCTAAAATTGTTGATATTTAAATTCCTTGGATTTTTTAAATCACTTGTTTTTTGAACTTATATTTTTAACGATTATAAATAATTTATACAATACCGTATATATTTGCAACGACTGTATTTCTAATGATTATTTTTGCTATGACTAAGTTGCTAGCCTTTTCAATTCTGACATTTAATCAAGTTAGATTTTAAGAAAAAATTAACTTGCATAATTAAATGAAAGATTTTAAAAAGGACCAAAAGATATTAAAATTTATTATTTTTATTGTATAATTAAATGAAAATTTTCTAATGAATGGTTTGAAAAAGAAGTATATAAAACAAAAGCGTTAAATAAGAAGTATTTACTTTTATTTTTAAAACTAAGAATATATGCCGCGCGTTGCTGCGGCTGTTCGTGTTTGAGTATTTTGTTTTAGTAAGCGACATAGTAGATAATAAACCAAAGTTCTGCTTGTTTTTGGCCAGTAACAATAGAACCAAGCAGAAATAACACATAATAAGATAAAAAAGAACAGTATTTGCTTTATACCAAAGAGCATCAATATATTATACTAGTTTTAGAAAACCCGTGTATTATACGGGTTGAATAAATAAAATATTAATATAATAAAACTTATGAAAAATAAAATTATATTTTAAAATATGATATGACTGAAATTACATATAAGTAAGTACTATAAGTAATAAAACAGTGATATCAACATTTTATAACTTTGTTTTTAATTTTTTTAAAAATAATATTTTGTTCTAAAACAAACCGTATAAAAATATCATTTTTTAAAATATTTTATTATCATAACTCTTAAACTAAATTATTTTGGTTTTTAAATAATTTACTTTTTAAAAATAGTAATTTTATAATATATCATATTTTTAACAAAGTTTGATATTTTAGAAAAAAATATTACATATAAAAATTTATTTATTTTGAAATAACATTAATAACAAATATTTTTCTTAATTTATAAAAAATATTTTAATCTAAAAAGATATTAAATAATATTATTAGTAATTAGGGTAATTATTTAATAGGGAGAGAGGCGGGAAAATTTTGGTGAGGAGAATTGTGGTGGTGACACATGTCATACCAAGTTACTCTTTTATTATAATAGATAGATATCATGTGATTACCTCCAAAGTATCAGCAAAACTTTTTTCAACTTGAGATATTTGTTTCTTTGCTTCAAGTGAGATTTTTTCAATCTCATTCTTATATACTTTCTGCTGCCTTTCATGTTGTGCAATGAGAGATTCTACTTGTACATCAAGCTTTCTGACTAAACTTTTGTAATCAAACTCTCCCTATAGCAAGAGAAGTTCTTGCTGTGCCTGTAAAAGATGTTATAACATTAATATGTATCTCTACATATAGGCCCGACAAAATGGGCGAGTCGGGTCGGGTTAGGCGTTGGGTCAGGATGGGTTCGGGTCAGGATGGGTTCGGTTCAGGACGGGTTCGGGTCAGAATAAGTTCAGGTAAGAAACGGGTCAGGATGGGTTCGGGTCAAAATGAGTTCGGGTTAGAATGGGTTAGGTCAGGACGGGTCAAATCCAAAAAACAAATAATTAAACCAGTAAAAATAAGTAAACTTAAAAAAGAACAAAAAAAGAAAAGGCCTTTGATGGGCCTCACACGCCCACCGTCAAATCTCGTATCCCCTATTAACTTACACACCTCTTCACCCGTTCTTCCACTCACAATTCAGTGTGTGCAAAAACACCATCATCACCAACACCCTTTGCCGTAAACACCGTCGGTTACTCCGATGGCGATCTCCGGCAGCATTTGGAGATCTCGCACTTGAATTTCCGATCGAAACAGCAGATTTCACGCTCCACCGTCACGTTCTCCGACCGCCATCGCTGGAGTTACATTCAGACTGTTCGTCTCTACCCTCTCCGTCGCCGTCGTCTTCTTATTCACTGTGTCCTTCATGTTCACATCTTCAATCAAACCGAGTACCTTGGTTAGCTACAAAATTGGTGATGGCAGTCGATGGATTAAGAAAAGTCGATTGGAACTTGAGGATGGTGATGGTCGATTATGGAGATGGCAGATTGCACAAGTCCATTGGAACTTGGAAGGAAGTTGAAGGATGACCCGCATTCAATTCTATGACCCATCCTGACCCGCAAGGGTTTTCTTTGGTTGTCCTGCATTTCATATAATCTCCATTAGAATGTTTATCTAATATTACAACATTAAAGTGTAACCTTAATCTTTTTGTTACATAAAGAACACTTCATGGATGATGTAACTACAATGACAAGTCAAAATGGAACTCTAAACTTACTTGTGATGTAGAAGAACACCCGAGACTCCATCTTCACCTCTGTTTATCGAATACTTAAATGTGTAAAAAGGAAGAAAATATATCTTAATGCTAATAAATAAATTAATTAAACTCACATGAAAGGCTCATTGACATGATCTCCTGAAAAGTGTGATGTTCCTCCAATGGAATTTTACATAAATTTACAAAATATATATCATCTGAATAAATATGTTAGAATTTCTACTAAATATGTAGCAAAATCAAACACACCGCCCATGTGAAAAGGAGGCTGACTTGTGCTCTTTCCTTGCCAGTATTCACTAGCTAACAAAAACAAAACAGAAACCATTTAAATTCACTAATATGACCAGAGAATTACAACTAAGTTTCCATTCAAAAAAAATTACAACTAAGTTTAGATTGTATACTGTGTAAACAAAAACAGTGGTTGGAAGACTACTATCACGATAATTATGAGGTAAAAAAGGTGAAATTTGGCGACATGACACTTTAAGTTCAGGGTCAGGTTCACCATCATAAACTGTCCATGCTCGTGGAAATAACGCATGGTATGTGGAATTATGACCACTTAAGTTCCATCCCCATGACGATAAACCTTGATCTGATCTGAATCAAATACATTTACATATAGTCATTACCTTAAGCTATCAAAAATACACAAAGATATAAAGAGTTGCATATTGCTGTGTTATGTTCTTACCCTGTCCCATCATGTTGACCCGGTGATAAAACTGATGCATATTTTTAATTCCCACCATCTCGTGTTATAAAAATCTGAATTGAAAGTATAAATCTTTATAAATATACAAATCAATTATGAAAAATACGACATAAGATTATAAGTTATAAGAGTGGATCATTACAGAGAATTGATTAGCCATCATAGGAGAAGGTTCACATGCACCAGGAATTATCTGAAACTCCCTAAATTCTCCTCTAAACCCTCTGGTTATGCTGCCACTTCTGCAAGAAAACAACATAACAAAACACATCATGCCGTAAAACCATTAATTATAAACCGAACCCATTGTTTGCAAACAACTTACCCCATCCCACCAAGAGGGACACCTTGGGTCGCCGATGGTTTGCCTTCACGATTAAAAGGATCAATAGGCGCTCTCTGAAAACAACATTAATCACCACTTCAAGTCTTTAACAACGACATGATTCACAAAACAATGTAGTTTTAAGAGTTTGATGAAATACCCTTTCATGAGAGGCCTCTTCCCTGACATATGACCATAATCGTATACCAAGACCAATCTGCATTTAACATATCATTTGAGATTATTATGGTTAATATGTTCATTATTAATAACAAAGATCACAAAGTTACCATTTTTAATGCTTCCATGAAGGTAACACTAAACTCTTTAAGAATACCAGCATGGTTGTTCAATTTTGGCAAGCTGAGATATGGAACAATGAATATCAACTGTGAACTGACAAAATATTAATACGGGACCTCACCATCAAAATGGCATGACTACGAGAAGATTCAGTATTGAGCTTGGTGTTAGCAGCAAACCGATGTGCTTCACCTAATCGTAGCAGTTCAACAAAACTTTGTTGATCCCTAACCTCTATTAAGCTGGCACCAGGGAGTGTAATATCTCCACTTTTTGGATCTTCCACAATACTTAAATTATCATTGGCTGGACCAAGAAGATCTTGTATTGTCTCCATCGGTGGTCGAACCGGGAACCAAAACGCATCCACAACCTCAATGCTCAAGTTAATACCAAGCAATTACATGACAATATACCTTCCATCACTCCTAACATACATCATAAGAGATCTAAGGTGCAATGAGGAACTAAAAAGTGATGATGAAAGATTAAAACACAAATGACCAATACAATCCATAGCAAGCCATAAGAATAGCATTACCAAAATATAATACGTTAACCATAGACTTTTCAATAGATCTTTCGCTTATTTAGTTATTTTAGTGTAGAAAGTTTGTTAAAATGTGTCCTTTATATAGTTGGGAAAAAGAATTGTATGCTAGACATCAGAAAAGTCCCATGTTTGATCACTGACCATTGAAAGTTCACTAAAACAGACATAACATTAATCAATCCCATGAGATAACTAAAGTTCACAACAAATGTATAACAAAGCATGATTAAACAACCCAAACATATAAAGATAACCAGAAAAGGAAGAACGGAAGAAAACAAATTTTACCTTGCTGAGACTGCCCAATTGCTTTCCAACCAAATCAGTAACCTTGCGAGAAGGCCGGCCACGCCTTCTCGAACCCAAAGCACCCTCACCAGCACCACCATTAGCCACCACATTCGGTCTCCCAACCCTCTTCGGCCTTCCTCGTGGCCTCAGATAATTTCCAGACAACGGCACAGTCACCGCCCCAAACCCAATCCTCTTGGGCCTTCCCCGCCCCCTCTTCATCCTCACCCCATTCGGCTTCCTCCCCCACCGCCCAGACCCCGCCTCAACTCCCTAAACCTCACCACCAACCACCAGAGCCTGATTTTCACCACCAGAACCAACCACCTGACCACCAGAGCCACCAGCAAACTTCGACGGACGCCCACGGCCCCCTTTCACCACCACAGGCGTGTTCTCCGGCTGCGGCTGCGGCGCAACCACCACACCATCATCACCCAACCCAAGTGAACCAAAGAGAGGCTCACTGCTGGCGTACACCAGCGACGGACAGACGACTGACGTCAGCTCGCCGAAGGCGGAGGAGGACGACGGTGGAGATGAAGTGGTGATCGGAGTGAACGTGCGGTTGTGGTGTGGAGATGCATCGGTGGAGAATGAGAGGTGCTGTGAAGATGGATAAGAAATTGACAGGGGATTAGGGTTTTGTTGGTACGGTGGCACTGTAGCCACCGACCAAAGTCTTTAATATGTATTATAATAATGTGTTTTTTTATTAATAAAAATAAAAAAAATTATTAACATGTATTGTATAATGAAATAAAAGATTTTAAAATGGTTGAAAGATCTTAATTTTTTATTGAAAAACGAATGATTTTTTAGAAGCTTATAAAACAACAAAAAATCTAAAAAAGACGTATTTGTTTATGAAAAACACGTTTTAAATTGTATATTTTTTATGTATACTATTAAAAACGTATTTAACTTACGGTTGGGTTTGTTAATTTAAATAATTACATAAATAGCCAATTAATGTTAAAAATAACAATTTTCAAAACAACCGCTAGAGTAAGAAAACCAAAATATCCTTACACTTAACTAACAAAGTTAGGGGTTGTTTGATTACCGCAGACTCAGTAAGATCTGACTGAGTCAGAAACTGACCTAGTTAGAACTTCTGACTGATTTTTTATTTGACTGAAACTTGATTGTTTGATTCGGTATCTGACTGACTCTACCGAATGATAAAAATAATTATATTACCCTTATATTTTAACTGATGTTATGTAATAATTCCCTTCATAAATTATTTTAACACATAAAAGAAACCATCAAAAAAACAAAACCCACATCCTACACTCTTCTTATCTCCTCATCCCCTTTATATAAACTCTTCACATCCTCTTACCACCACTATCGTCACCACCACCAACGGCTAACATAACGAAAGACGTAGCGGAGCAAGGGTCGTTCTCCGTCAAGGACTACCAGGACCCACCGGCGAAGGGAGGGAACGCACGAGCGACGGAGGGAGGGAGGGCGGAGCGTCGGAGGGAGGAGTGCCGAAAGGGATGGGGGTTCGCATAGGGGATCGCGCGGTGGGGAGACCGCCGGGGAGGGGATCGCCAATGAGTGGAAGACCCTACCGAGGGGAGACCTCCGGATCGAGGAACGCGGTGGGGATCGTCGCCCTTTTCTTCTCCGGGTAGGACGACGGGTGGGTTTGTGGTCTGAGTCAGGGACTTTCAAATCTAGGTCTAGGTCAACAAACTTGGACCCAATCAGATCTGATTTCAACCACATTAAACAGGCTGATCGGCTGACCGAGTCAGTCTGTCAGCCGGGTCAGACCAAAACAAATAGCCCCTTAGTGGTTAGGGTTCAAAACTGTTATAAGATACAATCGCAGGGTCTAATACGTCAAAAGATCCATTTTTAGATCAAAAAGTGTTAAAATGGCCGAAGCGCAAGGGCCAAAATAATAATTTAATCTTTATTTTTGAATTGTAACACCTTGAATTTATTAAAAGAAATTCTCAATTTTTGTAGAATATAAGAATAGAACTCATAATCATTGATTGTAAGGGACATCACTTATCATTTAGAACTGAGTTCCTTCAATCACGATTCCCCTACGTTTTATAATGGAAATAGGTTTATATGGAAACCGAGTAATATATTAGAATATGTGTTGTGGGATACAGCCTATGATCAAGTTATCCTTTAATCTTGTGACATGCGACGCTAACTGGACACAGGATAAAATCACTGATCAAGTAGCATGCCCCTGTTATGAATCAGGTGATCAGGGGTTTACTCATGCCCTCACGACTTCCCTAACGCCTTCTCGATTGCGCTCGTTTGTTGCGATGTGCGCGACCAGGATAGCCGGCCATGTGGCTCGCGCCCTGACCCGCGGCTCCAGCAACACATAGCCTTATTTGTTTCTAGATCGTTCGACATGTACAATGAATCATCGGCCAAAAATAAAAAGATAAAGCTCTAATTTCCACTCAAAATTTAACAACCCACTGAAAAAACATTTTGAACCTCTAGAAGGATGTTTCACTCTGACCTACACTTTAGATCGTACTCTCTTATATATATCATCATCCACTAAAGACCATAGTTGATGATAATTAAAATATTAAAAATTACCACATAAAGTTTCAATATTTCCCTCAAATATTCAAGTAAATCCATGGTTATAACTAAAGTACCTTACTTCCATTGGAGATAATCTTAAAACCTTAATTAAAAATGAATGGTTTAATTTAAATAATGTATTAAGATAATTATAGATGGAGGCTAGTAACAAGATGTTTTGAATCAGACTAAAAAATTTTCGGTATTAATTTTTAAATTAATCAAAGAGATTCTCATATGAAGGCTGACTAAGCGAAAACATCATGTATGATGCTATGGACATGAAAAATGAGTTTGTAACAAGTTTTAAGGTCTATAAATCAAGCATTCACGTAACCATTACTCAGATTGGATAGCTAGGGTTAATATATATAATAATCAAAATCATTAATTAATTGTAACAAAATAGGTGATGAGTTGTAATTATGTTGCTTGAAATTTAGATGAATAAATAATATGTTTGGTTGTGATTACAATTTTTAAAGTTTTGGTGATCAATAGATCCCCAGTCATCATTTGAATTTTTTATTTCATTCTTACTCAGTGAATGTTTATCGGGTTTTCCCATTGCAAGTCATCATCATTATCTCTATCGTCAATCAACACCCTTCATGTGTCGTTTTTGTTTTTTCCTCATCCTCCTCACGGGGGGCGATACCATGAGCTCGTGCGTAAGCCTTTCAAAAATAAAATGGTCATAAATAAACAGATAATTGATAACAGTGTTGTGTGGATGATTATTCATTTTACCAAACAAAAACCACGCAATAATTGATTATTTTTAAACGCAATAATCAACTGCAAAACACGATCCCAAACACCGGTTGAATGTTATTTTGGTAATTAGCAAGAAAAATATAATTTATTTTTCTAATAATCTAATAAGGTGGTAGGTACAATGGTCAAAGGCAGATTTGCGGGATATAAGAATAAAGATTAGTGGGTTTGGCAAGATATTTTTGACTCATTAAGAATATCGAGGACTTCTAATCATTCTCACATTTCGTTTTATTTATTTTTATCCAAATTACATTTCACCGGAAAATTTACGAGAACATACCAATTCTTTGCTAAGACTACTCTCTTTCACAATCCAACCCAACCAAATTATTTATTAAAAAATTAATTTATTTCTCATCCATTTATACAACCCAACTAAAATCAAACTTCTACTCTTATTAGCAACTCAACCCAAACAACTTTTTATTAAATAAAATAAAGTTTTTGATTAATATTTATTCTATTAAAAATTAATAAAAATTAAAAATAAGTTTTCTATTTTAAAATAGTCTTTAGCATTCGAATAATATTCAGATCTTGAAATAATTTTTGGATCCATGATCGTAAACAGAAAAGCAAAAGCATGCTATGGATTTGAATTTTTTTTTTGAATTATACAAAAGTGAATGTTTCATGATAAATCTTTAAATAAAGTGTGTGTGTATATATATATATATATAAGACCAATTAAATGCATAATATGTCAAGTTAATTAAAAAGGTTAATAAAACCTTGACTTTCTTCCACCGACTCCTGACCGACTTATGGTCGATAAAACGACCCGACTGCCCTTCATGTTTGGGTTGTGATATTTTTTTAATTCTTTTTACTCCCGACCGACTGAACTAAATCTTGCCGATGGGAGTAGCCTTAGAGTTGAGAAGAGAAAAAAGAAGTGTGTGAAAATATATTAATGTTATATTCTATAAATAGAGAAAACAAGTAATGAATTATAGTGATAAACTTTTGAATGTGATAATATGATATTTATTTTTAAATGATATGATTTATAAAAATAGATATATAAAACAAATCCGAATTATCAATACGAGAATTTAAATTTAGAAAAAATAAAGAAATGAATTATCTAGATTGCATCTCACAACCGAACAAGAGTCGGTGTGGTGACTTGGTTGGAGCTATTAAATGAATTTTTATTTTTATTTAATAACTTTTATATGACCGACCGACACATCATTCCTCCGATGGGAGTAGTCTAACTAATAGCATTCACAATTCATCCCCTATTCTCTTACTTAAAATGACATTATACATCACTATATTTTTCTCTATTTTTTCAATTAAATAATATCTTTATCATATCTTTATCATGACATTTTCTCTCACATCCACTCACAACCATTTTAAAATATATTATAAAAATTTATGAGGGTTGTACTGTGTTTCTCCATTTTGAGGAAATACCATACAATCCCCATAAATTTTTGATATCTTTCACTCACAACCACTCTCAACCATCCTCTATAATATAGGACACTCACATAAAAATAAAAAACAGGCTGTGAATAATAGTTTGTTTGCCATAGGAAATGAAATCTTTCACTCACAACCACCACTGTTCATCAGCCATCATCACCATAATCACTTTTATATTTCATTCATTTATTTTTCCTATTTAACAAATAACATAAAGTAATGATTCGTTCTATTCTTAAAAATTAACTAAACAGGACAATAAAATATTAATGATTTATTTCATTATCTCATTCATTCTATTTTTTATTTATTTTATTCATTCTTCTATTTCATTACATCATATCAAAGAGTCCCTTAAGTATATTGGCATACGAATGATATATATAGTCTTGTAATAATAAGAAAAAACTACATAAAACATAAATTTTAAGAAAACTTTTTGACAATAAAGACGAAGACGGATTTAAGACAACAATGGTGGAGACAATAGACACGATGACAAAGCTATGGTGTCACACCCTCAATTTCCACAAATGGGGTTTTACCGTTAGGCGTGTGACATACCAGGATCTCAGACACGGTCATATCAAACGACACTATATGAGTTTAAAAATAAACGTTTGACTTAAATCAGAGTAAACAATAAATAAGTTAAACATCAGTGCGGAAGCGAATAAACGAAATATAAATAATACTAAAAGTCTGAAAATGCTATATCAAAACAATATTTAATGCAAGATAATGAATCTGATGAATGCATGTCCTGAGTGCGTTCCTTAATCGTGCATCATAAGCTTAAGCGTTCCTGTGACCTGAGAAATCATGCT
This sequence comes from Flaveria linearis, assembly GCA_024085815.1. Taxonomy (NCBI): domain Eukaryota; kingdom Viridiplantae; phylum Streptophyta; class Magnoliopsida; order Asterales; family Asteraceae; genus Flaveria; species Flaveria linearis. Next base: position 81,634,279 of record CM044004.1, on the reverse strand, counting down.
AAAGTGTGTCAACATAAAGTTGGTGAGTTCACAGGTTTTATCCCAAATAAAAATGTTTGTAACTGTCCAACTGTCTGTAACTGTTCGACTGTTTGTAACTGTTCGACTGTTTGTAACTTTTCGACTGTTTGTAACTGTTCGACTGTTTGTAACTGTTCGACTGTTTGTAACTGTTCGACTGTTCGAATGGTATAGTAATTAAAGCATATCGATAAGTAGCTAGCCTATAATCATGTTACTTAGCGTTTCGAACCGAAGCTGACTGTTTGCGTGTCCTATATGTTTGTTGTTTCCCCGTCACGTCTCGCAAGACAGTGACAAATGTTATGTCAATAATGCACTCGTTTGACCTCCAATCAAGCTAGCGCGACTAGCCCGGGCGAGGTTTGTCAGACCCAGTAGTACTACTCAAAATTACCTCGCTAATCTCGATTACTAACGGTTCGAGAGTGTCAGGACTGTTTGTGTGTTTGCACTAACGTAACAGGCGATATCAATAATACTAAAACCATTCATAAAATATGTTTGCATGTTTTCTCCCCAAAAGGAAAGAAAGTAAAAAGGGGACGTGAAACTCACCTTGAATTGATGTAATGAAATGAACAAGAACTTCAAAGAATAAGGCAATGCACGATCAAACACTGACAGGATCTCAGCCTCTAGTTTGATCAATTAGGATGTATTCGCAGCGGATTTAGTACAAGAATTAGAACAAACAAGCAAGAACACAATAGATTTAACAATAAAACAGTAAGTTATAGAGAAAGATGGAAGTTTTGCAAAAGATAATATTTCATTCAATACATGCTTCGACTGCGGCTGTAATTAGCAGCGGCTACAATTAGGTCATCTTCCTTATATAGGGAAGAATAACCTAATGCTGATGTTATTGTCACCGTTATTAACAAACTACTGATAGAACACTTAAACTACTGAAGATGTCACAACAGCTGATATCTTCTTACAAAATACTAAGTGTTCTACTTATTACAAGTACTGAAAAGAAGCTACTGAAAAGTACAACGACTGAAGAACAAACTCTTCAGTCGTTTACAACTACTGAACTACAACTACTGAAGAATAAACTCTTCAGTAGTTTACAATCTACTGAAACAAAATTACAACTACTGAAATGAAAATACAAACTACTGAATGAGAAAAACCATCACAACAACTGAAGACAACTTCTTCAGCTGTTGTGACAAACTCTGAAGCTTCAGCACTTGGTCTTCAGACTTTGATCTTCAGATGTTTCATCAGCTGATGACTTCAGTAGTTGTCATCAGCTGATGTCTTCAGTCTTTGTCTTCAGACTTTATGCATAAGTTGTTGATCTTCAGTTCTTCAGTTCTTCAGCTGTTGATCTTTAGCACTTGAGTCATCAGTACTTGAAGTCTTCAGTACTTGTATTCTTCAGTACTTCAGACATCAGCACTAAAAGTCTTCAGTACTTGTATTCTTTAGTACTTCAGACTTCAGTACTTGTGGTCTTCAGTACTTTAGATCTTCAGCTGTTGTTCTTCAGTTCTTTGATCTTCAGCTGTTGAGTCTTCAGTCTTTGTCAAACTGCTGATGAAGCCTTCAGCAGTTGTTGTGATGTCATGTGGGACTTAGAGGTTTTCCTGATATTGGCTCATTAGTTCTTTTGGTCCAACAAACTCCCCCTGAACCAATGCAGCCAAAACCTCTAAGCAATTTATTGGTCCCACTTATTGATGGCAAAATGTTTGGTCTTTTTCCTTCTTGATCAGCTTAGAAGATGACCCATGTAAGCACTGGCCTGGGAAGATGTCTCTGAGATTTGATTGGCATAGTATGGATGGGAACCCTGTCTTGGGGAACTGGACACAAGGCTGTTGTCCCATCCATGAGACCTACTTCCCATGTATGAGCCTGTAGGATTCTCGGGTGTAGGCTCTGAGGAATGTAATTTGTTCTTCCATGGTAAGCTCCTCAGCCTCACCATCAAACAATCCTTCATGGCCATACAGCTCTGAGACATACTTGGCCTGTTTACCATTCTTGAGCTCAACTGTTGTTATCTGTCTGTAGGCAAATTCATCTGGGTGAATGCCTCAAGTAACAGATTGAGCTCATCTTTCTTGAAGTTCTCAAGCCTCTTGTAGACTAATCCTTTTCTGACCAACCTATTTTCCAACATCTTTTGGGGTGGCTGTTTAGTCTCACAGGCTTTCTTGAAATCTTCTACAATCTCCCAGGGTGGAATTACAATGGCCACTGTTATCACTTCATCTACGATCTTCTTAACTTGGCCCTTGTATCTCACTGGTATATCTATCTTTTTAATCCTCTGAGCCACCCTAGGATCAGGCCAAGTCCTCACTCTCTCTCTTTGATATTGGAAGGTTGCCTGAGAGTGAAGAGTCTCAGAGCTTCCTTCTTCATGTTCATTATAGAAGAAGTGGTAGCATAAGCTTTGTCTATGCTTTTCAGCATCTCCTTATCATGGCGTTTCTACTGTTCTTCTTCTTCTATCTTAACCCTCACAGCATCCATCTGTGAGGTGGGAGTGATGGGTTTAGGATTGGCTTTAGGTAAAGGTATGACTGCAGAAAGAGGCAGTCTATCCTCCTCATCCTCCTCTTCTTCTTCCTCTTGCAGCCTCAACACCCTTCTCTTCTTCTGCAAGGGTGGATCATCGGCAATAGGTTTTGATGGTGAAGGGGTTGGTTTTGTGGGTTGTGTTTGGGTTGTTGGTGTGGGAATTTGGGTAGGCTTTGCTAGCAACATAAAGATAAGGGCAAGTTTAGTCTGTTTGACTAGCAAGGTCCTGTTCCCAGCACCGGCTTTAGATAGGGCTTCCGCGACCAGTCCCTTGGTAAAATCACCAGCCAAATAGATCTTGGTGGCTATAGCCAAGATTCTATCCCTGGTCCAAGCCTTCACATCTAGGACTGGTCTCCCCAGATACTTCGAAATAAACCTAGTCATAGCATCGAGTCTCTTTCTCTCCTCTTGGCTATGACTGGTCCATCGGTATTCAATCTCCTTTATTTCCAACTTCCTGATTTCCTGATCTAGCATGGCAGTGTCCTTGTCAAAGCCTTACCTGAACAGCTGATTAATGATAGAGTCCATTGATCGGCTATGCTCAGCATCAGCCTCGTTGACCAGGACTGCTAGATCAGTATCTCTCACCACCTTCTCTCCCTCCTCTCCTTTCTTCTTTTTGTAAGTGATACTGAAATCTTTTTGGATTTTAGCCACTTCTATCTGTTCAGCTCTCTACTCCCTCACCTTCTCCTTCTCCTTCACCCTCTCAGTCTCCTCAATCCTCTCCCTCTCGTTTTCCTCCTCTCTCCCTACTTCTTTCTCTCCTCTACCCTCTTCCTCTTGGCTTGCACTGATATCTCCTCCTTTTGGGTGCATTGGTTGGGGTTTGACTATCAGCAAGTGTCTTAGCTACAGCAACCTCCACCATGGGTTGTATTTGTGAGGGAAGCCTCTCATCAAGGGTTTTCATCACAATATCTGTGATTATTGGTGTGATGAGAGGCAGTGATTTTCGAAAGATAGCAACTAGTTGCTCAGGAGGGTTTTGTTCCTGAGAACTAGTGCCAGAAACAGAGGCAGGTGGCTAAGTTTGTGGGAGTGGTTGAGTGTATGTGAGACCTTCAGGTGAAGGTGCCATCTGTGGGTGTATGGTGGCAGATGGACTTTGTTCTTGGGAGAATTTGGCAAGTAGCTCTTTGAGTCTACTCACCTCCTCCTCAAGAATAGTATTTTGAGCAACTACATCAAAAAAGAAGCTCAGGTCATCATCAGTTTGCACTGAATCACCTGACCTCCTGACTAGGTCAGGATGTACATGCACTGAGTGTGGCTCAGTAGTTGCATGTGCCCCTTTTTCTTGGTTCTGGGGACTTCCAGCCTCCGGATTAGATCCATCATCGGCAGTTGCCTCTGGTGAGGTCTTATTGATGTTACCAGCTTCTTCCTGCTCAAATGCTGATGCAGGGGAAGTGGTAGCCTCACCAGAATATCCTATCTCCCTAGCCACACTGGGAGATGAGACATGTGATTCTCTGTGTTGTGGGCTCCCATCAATACTTGTGTCCACCCTCTCTTTGGTTGGAGTTTTCCCAGTTGTGATTGTTTTCTGGGTAGAGGGTGGAGTGTTAAGATGAGTTAACACTTCTGCAATTATTAATGTATGGCTTTTAGGGGCGGTTGCAGTGGGTGATGGGCTAGAAGCAGAGTGCACATGGGGAGGAATGTGCTTTTCAATGGCAATCTTCTCAATTGAGAAAGATTCCAGATTTGTGGCAGCCCCTGAAATGGTTGCATCAGGCTCCTGTTGAGAGGAAACCTGTGCGGTTGTGGTAGGTGGAGTCGTGGTCACTGCTGGGAGAATCTGACCAGCAGTCACTTCCTGCATTTGTGTTGCAGGGGCATCCTCAGGGGACTCATCTCCCTAAGTAGCCTTTTTGGGTTTTCTTTTGGGTTTGGGTTTGGTGGGGACTTTGGATTGTGAGGTAGAGGTTGTGGGTTCCAGCTGCGTGGGTTTTCGCAGCTTGGCAGCCTTTTTAAGGGTTTGGTTGGTGTTGTGCCTGGAGTATACCTCAGCTAAAACAGCCATGGCAGGGACCCCTGTGCCAACAAGTCCCTCAGCATTGAGTTGGTTCTCTAGCATGGCCATAATGAACCGTGGATATAAAATCCAACGGTTTGTAAAAGGTTTTATAGCCATGTCCTTGAGTTCCAAGAAAATTATTTCAGAAAAGTTTAGTGGTTGTTTCTCAAGGATAGAGTATAATACCTGCTGCCACCTTGTGGACATTTGATCCCATGATGATGTCTTCGGGGCTAAGCAAACATTTACCATATGAAATATAAGGCGTTGAGGATCTGGGAAATGTTTCTTCAACAAAGTGGAAGCAGCAAGGTCACCCTGATAGTCATTGGCAGTGAAAGAGAGATCAAGGGTGCCTTTGGGGTAAGAGGTTGGGAAATTGGCATCCTCCAGCTTTAGGGTTTATCGGATTGTAGCTGGAGTAATGACCACTGGGTGGTTGTTCACGGACGACCGGAGAGAGACCTCGCCATCGTTCTCTCCGGTTTGAATGGTTATGTTCGTCCAAAATTCCGATAGGGAATCGGTGTATATGGTGGGGTTGATAAGGAAGGCCGTTTAGTATGGTGAATCGGTCATCAGATCGACGACATGGTGGAATTTTGACCAGAATGGCGATTTCGTAAGGTATGCGACGCAGTTGTGTCGAGGTTTGAGTTGCATGGTCGCCATTAATGGTGTATGGGAAGTTTCAGAGGTTTTTGAAAGTTAGGTCAAGTGAGAATGAAAAGCTCTGAAGGTTGGGTATTTATAGGGTATGGCAAAGGCTGAAAGAAAACTACTGAAGATTTTAGTGTTAGTCATTAGTTGTTGAAACTACTGATGACGTGGTTTGAACCTTCAGTGGTTGTAACATCTGAGGACTTCGTGTTAGTCTTTAGTAGTTGAAACTACTGAGACCTTGGTTTTGTCCTTCAGATGTTGTAAACGGCTGAAGACTTGTTGTTAGTCATCAGTAGTTATAAACTACTGAAGACATGGTTTTCATCTTCAGACGTTGTAACAACTGAAGACTTGGTGTTAGCCTTTAGTAGTTGTAAACTACTGACATCAGTAGTTATGAACTACTGAAGACATGGTTTTGCTTCAGTTGTTGCAAACAACTGAGGACTTAGTGTTAGTCATCAGTAGTTGTGAAACTACTGAAGACATGGTTTTGTCCTTCAGATGTTTGGGTATGAAACAGCAGATGTTGGTATCAGCTGAAGAGTAAAGTTACTCATCAGCTGTTTCTGTCAATTCAGTTGTTTCATTCTAACCTCCACATTTACTCATCAGCTCTTTGGCTGACTTTCAGATGTTTCATTGGCCCTTCAGCTCTTGTGAATATTTATTCCTCAGCTCTTGTGATTAGATGTTCATAAGTGCTGATAAATTATTCTTCAGAGCTGGTGAACAAATTGTCTTCAGTACTTATGTGTAAGATTACACATCAGTACTTGTGAACAGAATTTGTTCTTCAGTACTTATTTGTGTGAAAATTATACATCAGTAGTTATAACCACATCAGTAGTTGTAACTACATCAGCTGTTTTCAACAAATAATGTACTTCAGTACTTTGAATCATTTTAGTCTTCAGTAGTTGTGAAAATGCTGAAGATTAAATGATTCATCAGTACTTATATTTGACCTTTGCATACCAATGCTCATCAGTACTTGTGAACTGAGAGCATCAGTATTAGTCAAATTATTCTAGCTGCAGCATACCAAGCCTTAGTACCAAATTTTGGAATGTGGCACTATCTAAAGGCTTAGTAAAGATGTCTGCAAGCTCATTAGCACTAGGCACAAACTTTGGATCAATCAGACCTTTTTCATAGCAATCCCTAATAAAATGATGTCTGATCTCAATATGTTTGGTCCTAGAGTGCTGGACTGGATTTTTAACAATGCAAAGAGCTGAAGCACTATCCATTAATAATGGAGTCTTAGTCTCTGTAATGCCATAATCCAAAAGTTGGTTCTGAAGCCAAAGTACCTGAGATGTACAACTTGCAGCAGCAATGTACTCAGCTTCAGCAGTGGATGTAGCAATTGATGTTTGTTTCTTACACTGCCAAGAAACTAAATAGTTGCCTAGGAATTGGCAACCACCAGAAGTGGATTTTCTGGTGACTTTGCATCCTGCATAGTCACTATCAGAGAAAGCAACTAATTTGCAAGAATGCACAGTTGAATACCAAGACCTAGTGATTAGGTACCTTGCAGATATCTAAAGATCCTTTTGACTGCAATCAAATGGGATTCTTTAGGTGCAGCCTGAAATCTAGCACAGGCACATGTTGCAAACATGATATCTGGTCTAGAAGCTGTAAGGTACATCAAGGACCCAATCATACATCTGTAAAGGGTTTCATCAACCGCTTTATCTTTCTGATCTACATCCAGTTGTGTGATGCTGCTCATGGGAGTAGAACAGAGCTTACAGGTTTGTAAATCAAACTTATTCAACAACTCTTTTATGTATTTGGACTGATGAATAAAGATTCCATCAGCCATTTGTTTGATTTGCCATCCTAGAAAGAACTGTAATTCCCCCATAGCACTCATTTCAAACTTTTGCTTCATGAGCTTTGTGAATTCATCGCACAACTGTGGATCAGAGGATGCAAAAATGATGTCATCTACATAAATTTGAACAAGGAGCTTATGCTGTCCCACAGTCTTTATGAACAAGGTTTTATCAATGGTGCCTCTAGTGAACTTATTTTGGAGAAAAAAAGTTGATAGTGTCTCATACCAGGCTCTAGGAGCTTGTTTCAGCCCATAAAGAGCCTTATCAAGCTTATACACCCAATCAGGATGTTTATTGTCCTCAAAGCCTGGTGGTTGACACACATAAACTTCCTCTTTTATTTTACCATATAAGAAGGCACTTTTGACATCCATTTGATAAACCTTAAGACTGTGAAAGGCAGCATAAGCTAAGAACAATCTAATTGCCTCCAGTCTGGCTACAGGGGCAAAGGTCTCATCATAATCGATGCCTTCCTCTTGTGCAAACCCCTGGACAACCAGTCTGGCCTTGTTCTTAACTATTTGGCCCTTTTCATCTGTTTTGTTCCTAAATACCCATTTGGTGCCTATTGCACACTTACCTTGGGGTAAAGGAACAAGCTCCTACACTTGTTGTTTTCTGAACTGAAGAAGCTCAAGCTGTATTGCTTCCACCCATCCATTGTCTCTTAAGGCAACATGATAGTTCTTTGGCTCTTGCTGACTGATGAAGAGAGCATAGAAGCAGAAGTTGGACAATTCATTCCTGGTTGAAACTCCAGAATTGATATCACCAATGATTTGAGATGTGGGGTGATTCTTCAGCTCTTGATAGACTATAATATCAGTGCAAGTGTTTGTAGGACTTTCAGCAGCAACAGATGGTGATGAAGATTCTTGAAACCATGTAGGAGATGCAGCTCAAATAAAGTGGAGCATGCAGAAATCTCATCAGCATTTGTTGTGGATGGGGCTGCTGAAGCTACAGGAGCATCAGGTTTAGTGGACTCAGGCAGGTTGTCACTAACCTGAAAAGGTGAGTACTGGCTACATCATCATCAGTACCACCAGGTGGAGAACTGTTGACAGACACAACAGCTGGAGGTTGATAAGGAACATATTGCAGTATGTTCAGATCAAACAACTCCACAGGGTTTTGTGGAATCTTGTCCTTTGGAGATTCATTAAACTTGACATGCAGAGTTTCTTCAACCATATTTGTCCTACAGTTGAAAACTCTGTATGCCTTGCAAGTTGATGAATAACCAACAAAATACCCTGCATCCACCTTACTAGCAAACTTCTGGAGTGGATTGCTAGTGTTGAGAATGAAACAAGGACACCCAAAGGCTCTAAAGAAGGAAATCAGAGGAGCCAAATAATGAAGTACTTCATAAGGAGTCTTCATCAACCTCTTATTCACTAATGCTCTATTCTACACATAGCAAGCTGTGTTGACAGCTTCAGCCTAAAAGGTCAGTGGCAATCCTGAGTCAGCCAGCATTGACCTTGCAGCTTCAATGAGAGTCCTGTTCTTTCTCTCAACCACTCCATTCTGTTCAGGAGTTCTGGGAATACTGAACTGCCTTTTAATTCCCTTGGACAGGTAGAAGTCATCAAGTGTGTGGTTTCTAAACTCTGTTCCATTATCACTCCTCACACACTTGATCTGCAGGGAATACTGCTTCTCCACAAATAACACAAAGTTCATAATAGCCTTGGCGGCTTCATCTTTGGAGTGTAAGAAGAAAGTCCATACAAACCTGGAGTAATCATCCACAATTACCAGGCAGTATTTCTTCTTTGCCATGCTCATCACCCTGACAGGACCAAAGAGATCCATGTGCAAGAGTTGTAAGCAGGCAGTGGAATTTGGTTCTTCTATTGGAGGGAATGAAACTCTGTGTTATTTTTGTTGGGTTTGTTAGAACATAAAATCATAGTTTAACCATTTAAACTTTCAGAAAACACAGCGGAATTACAACTTTATAAACCCTTTTATAAGCTGAAAAATATGTTCATTAGATGACCATATTGATGTATAAAACAAACCCAAAGAACAAAGGATCATTTATGTGAATTAGCAAGCTATGAACATATGTAAAACTACATAAAATCACAGCTTCATTGAGCTGTGAAACTACCTTACTGCAGCAGCAAAAAGTCGACCAAAAGAGATGTTTGATGAAGATGGAGATGCCCAAAATGCGGCCAAGACTTCAAGGATAGAAGTCCTCAAGCTAGTATACCCATGCTCCTTGCAAACACACCTTCTTGTTAGGTAGAATACACCAAGAACAACATGAAAACCCTCTTATTTTCTACTGAAAACCCTCTTTTTCAGCTTCTCAAAACCATAGGATAGAGAGAAAGGAGAGCTGAATTCTTGTTGTAGTTGCATACCAATGAGAATCATCATCATGGAGTGCAAGAACCTCACACCAAGAATAACATGAAATCAGCTCAAAATCAGCACAAAAAAACCTCTATTGTTGCTGCTGAAATTCGTAAGATGAGAGAGAGATAGAGCTGATTTTTGTTGCTTGTTTGCATGTGTGGTCTAATAAGAAGGATGGGAGCATTTGATCTAGTTAGTGGAGGAGACATAAGGCATGTGTGTTGGATTCTCAAGAGAATAACTTGGTTGAAGAAAACAAAATGCATGTGTGTCCCCCACATGCTAAAGGGACGGTTTTTATGGTCAAACCAAAAGAGTTTTCATATTCAATTGAGAATAATACACACATATATATTGTCTACTAGTCATCTTATTACATATATACAACTAACCTTTTAATTGTATAATCCATATACTCCCATTATTAATTGGTGTTATACAACTAATTTAAATAACACTTCAAATAATATCATTGAACAAAATATCCTAACAAATTGTTCCATCTCATATGCAACTTATTTAGAAAACCCATTTTCTAAATTTGGTTGTAAATATTTAATTGCATGATCATATCATCAATTAAATATTAATTGGTGTTTGCTAAGCTTGTTATTGGGTATAACCCGACTTGGATCATAAGATACTAACCATATCAATATTCTAAGTGTCTTGGGCACATAGAATCCTACAATCTCCCACTTACCCAAGATTCATAGAAGATTGACGCAAGCAGTAAATAACGCCTAACAATGGTTTACTACCCTTAATACGCATGACTTATGGCCATTCAATAACATCATCCCATTCAAGTACCTTACTTGAAATGACTTAGGTGAATCAATCATTTATCCTTTTGTTACAGATGTCATGTTAAATCCAAGAACACAGAATGATCATTCCTTGTTGATTTAACTTAATCAGGCCTTAGACATCTAACTCTCAACGAATAAGAGGAACAAATTCCATCTTGACTACATACGTTTCTCACAAACACCTCGTGTCATACCTGAACATACCCTTATGTACTGTCCACTAATTCAGGACAGTGAAGAATTAGCTCAAGGTATAATACTTAGTGAATATCAAAACCCAATATGTATCTCAGGTCGGAGGATACCAAATGATATTCGCCTTTACTCAAATTTACTTATGATCAATCGATAAGATTCCATGTAGTAAAATTTGAGATGCGGGTTAGTCCAATATTTGTATCCCACAAATATCTATGAACCTTGGTAGCAACCCATTGCTCTATATTCATCCTTATGAAGATCAACCAATCCAAGTTCATAATAGTCTTACCCTCACACTTGTTCCCACAAGTATGAACGACTACGGACATTTAGAGTAAATAATTTACTCATGGATTAAACATGCTAAATTGAAACATTAATTGAAACATTATAACCAAATAATTTTACTCAAATAATAAAGAGTTCCACATATTCAAATACAAAATTTGATCAAGTCCAATCACTAGAATATCGAAGTCCTAAGGCACAAGTGTGACTTTCATGCTTTGACCTTTCGAGGAGCTTCGTGAGTGGATCCACAATCTTTTGATCAAAGTGAAGTTTGCGAATACATATCTTTCCCTTTTCAACTTCATCATTTATGTAGTTGAATCTCCGCTCATTATGCCTAATCTTTTGATGTGCACGGGGTTCCTTGATTTGAGCAATCATACCCTCGTTATCACAAAAGATTTCTAAGGGGTGTTGAATGGTAGAGACCACCCTTAGATCAGTGATAAACCTTTTATTCATGCAGCTACCAAAGCTGCTAATGAGGCGGCTATGTATTCTGTTTTTGTAGTGGACAATGTTACCCTATTCATAATGGAGACATACCCCGATTATGATCGAGGATCATCTCGATCAGTTTGGAAACTCGCATCCGTGTAACCCTTTACAACGAGTTCCTCTTCACCAGATCCATATATTAAGAACATATCCTTAGTGTTTCTAAGGTATTTCAAAATACTCTTAACAGCAATCCAATGGCTATTACCTGGATTCTGCTGATATCTTCTTGTCATGCTTAACGCGCATGACACGTCCGGTCTTAGTGCATATCATCGCATATATGATGGATCCTATAGCAGACGCATATGGGATGTCCTTCATACAATCTTGCTCATCCTTTGAGCTTGGACATTGAGATGCACTCAATATTGTCCCTCTTTGAATAGGTACCATACCTTTCTTAGAGTTTTCCATATTGAACCTTTTCAAGATTTTATCAATATATGCACTTTGGTTTAGACCTATCAACCGCCTCGATCTATCCCTATAGATCTTTATTCCTAAAATATAGGTGGCTTCACCGAGATCTTTCATGGAAAAACAATTTCCAAGCCAAGTTTTAACACCTTCCATGGTTGGAATGTCTTTTCCATATAGTATTATGTCATCAACATACAATACTAAGAATGTGATTGCACTCCCACTAGCCTTTTTATACACACAAGCCTTGTCAGCGTTCTTGATGAAGCCAAATTTCTTGATCTCTTCATCAAAACATTGATTCCAACTTCTCGATGCTCGTTTCAATCCATAGATTGATCTTTTTAACTTGCATACTTTATTAGGATGCTTTTGATCGACAAAACCTTCAGGCTAAACCATATGGACATCTTCCTCAAGATATTCATTTAGGAAAGCGGTTTTGACATCCATTTGCCAAATCTCATAATCATAATGAGCAGCCATGGCAAACAATATCCTTATAGACTTTAGCATCGCAACAGGTGAGAAAATTTCATCATAGTCAACCCCTTGGGTTTGAGTGAAACCTTTTGCTACAAGTCTTGCCTTGTAAGTATCCAAGCTTCCGTGCATATTTGTTTTCTTCTCGAAAACCCACTTGCATCCAACCGGTTTGGAGTTAAGTGGAGGGTCAACCAATTCCTAAACTTGGTTGTCATACATGGATTGCATCTTTACATTCATGGCTTCCAGCCATTTGTCACAATCCGAATTGGACATAGCATCATGGTATGTAGTTGGCTCATCGGAGTCAACCTCATAGCATCCATCCATGAAAAATCCATATATTTCAGGTAGAATGCTAACTCTACCAGATCTTTGAACGTTTTGTGTGTATTGATCAACCTCTTGATCATCATCAACAACCTCTTATTGACAGCTAGTGTCAACCAAACGTGTATTGGCTTGTGGATCTTGATCTTCATCAAATTCCATTGTTCTATGCATCACTCCTTCCATAAGGAACTTGGCTTCCAAGAACTCTGCCCTTCGAGCAATAAATTCCTTTTGCTCTGTTGGATCAAAGAAGTAGTATCCTATACAGTCTTTGGGATATCCAACAAACATACACTTAGTGGATCGACTTTCAATTTGTTTTGGGTGTTAAGCTTAACATAAGCTTCACTACCCATACCTTTAAATATGATAGCGATAGAACTCTTTCCATGCCATATTTCAAAAGGTGTCGAACCCACTTTCTTGGTTTGGGCCATATTCAAAATACGAGCCGTGGAGAGTAGTGCGAAAACCCAAGATTAGGTGGTAAGCAATTAGCCTTAATGAATTGAACCATATCCAAATAGGGTTCAGTTTCTCCTTTATCAGAATGAAGAACTTAGATAGTTATGTAAAGTTGATTTTCTACTTCATTATTGAAGATTTTGAACATTTCAAAAGCTTCATTCTTATGTGTCATTAAGTGCACACAATAATAGCGATTGTAATCGTCGATAACAGTAATGAAGTATCTTTTCACAACTTTGTCATTGTCTTAAAAGGACCACATACATCCAAATGTATCATTCCTAATAAGTCTTTTGGTTCACACTTATAAAATGAAACATTTTCATTTGTTTCTAAAAGACCATTCTTTTAAAGTGTTTGAATCCAATTCTTGTTTATGTGACCAAGATGTCAATATCAAAGATAATAACAACTTAAACCGATTTTAAGTTTCTTGGTGCTTAATGTGTATAATGAGTTATTATAGGACGAATTATCATGAGCTAATTCATGAATATCATCAAAAGGCATATCCTTAAAATGAAATGCATCATCCATAAAACTTAATACCATTATATACAAACTTTAAATCATGACCATATTGTTTTAATAGGAAACTTTAATTATGTTCCTAGTCAAACTAGGTGCATACAAAAGGTTTTGAGAACAACTTCCAAACCATTTGTAAGTCTCAAAATAGAGTTTCCCTCCTTGAAGCGCACATTTCTTTTGAACTCCTTTGCAACAATTGCAAGTATGAGTCTCACATCCGGTATCCAATACCCATGTGTTTGAAGAAATGACATTTAATACAATGTGAATCATGAAAATTGTATTCGAGGTTTGCCTAGCATCCCTCTTATTTTTCAACTCCTTGAGATAGGAGGGACAATTCCCTTTTATTGTCCTATCTCTCCATGCTCAAAGCATGGATCGTTCTCCTTTACTTTAGGCTTCATAAGCTCTGGTTTTTGAGGTTTCGCTTTAACCTTTGCTTTGATGTATTCCTTTCTTTTGGCAATAATTGCCTTAGGATCGAGATTGGCCATTTCTTATAGTCTCCCTTATTGATCGAGAGAATAGGTAGAACCTCTCTACCCATCCCTGCCTTGGTTGCTTTGAGCATTGTGTGAATTTCACCGATGCTCTTGTCCCACCCGTTCATATTACAGTTTATTATGAATGTCTCAAACCTTTAGTTAGGCAATCAAGGATCAAATCCTTGGCCAACTACTTTGGGATAGGACATTTAAGCATCTTGAGGCTATCAATGTGGCTTTTCATCTTAAGAATATATAAGATGATATCGATTGGGTTTCTTCCATGTGACATGCATAAAGTGCTTGAACCGTTTCAAAGCAATCTTACTAATGTTTGTTGAAGGAACATTTCCTTCAACTAGATTATCATGTCATATGCCCTATGATGTTCCAAACCCTTTTGGAGTTCGGAATCATATTCCCAACATGAGGTAGGAAACTTGCACAGAATCCTTAATGTGCTTAAGCCAATCGTCAAAAGGCCTTAACATCAACAGCGTTGGTTGGTGAGACATGGGTTCGTCAAGGACATAGGCCTTACTCATTTTGATAACGATTCTCAGTGATAGGGTATGGACGTTGGGGTGGTAGCATTATTGTTTGCGGCCAATCTACAAATTTACAAAGTTCTTATTAGTATTTCTTAAAATTTTATTTTAATTATTAATACCTTTTATGTCTCATAGACAATTAATAATTAAAATCTAGAATCCAACGTTACATTCAAATAATGGTTAGGTGACCTTTATCCCATTATTAATTTAACAAGGTAGTCAATATTTGACAATTGCAACCTTTTGCAACTTCTAGCCTTTATGGGATCGGTTAAACATCTTATGTTTGGTTGGCATGTTTAATCCCATCAACACCATTGTACGCCATGCTTCGGTGACCCTATGCACATGGTTTCCAATTCAAGTCGTCCTACTTACACACACGTGTGAGTTTTCACATACAAGTGGTTAGGTGACCTTTATCCCACAAGTATGTTAGACTCACCTCAAACACCACAAGTTCCCTATAAATGGTTAGGTGACCTTTATCCCACAAATAGTTCTCAAGTGATTCGAGTGTCGTGTAAAAGGATGGTGTTAAACTTGTTTCAAAAGGGATTTTTGGTTTTCATTAATTCTAGTTTTGAAAACTCTATATACCTTGTATTTGCATGCTTTCAAATGCAAGGTATCCTATGGTTTATTTTTAATAAAACCACTTTTATTAAATCATTAATCCTTTTAATAACCTTTTATTACCACTTAATGATTAGAAACCATAAATTTTCAGCTTGTTAAGTTTGCTAATGAGTTTGTTATGCATATCCAATATCAAACAACAATCATACAACAAACAACCAAACAAGCATAATATAAACACCCACAATGTGCATAACCATAGCTACTATTATAACCACACTTGTTTGCCATCACAAGTGTGGTCATTTGGTCTTTCCTAAGGTTGAATACAACACAAATAGAGGTCTTCATAGACTCCCACTTGAACTTGCATCCATATGCTTCAAGTCCCTTTTTTGTGTCTTTGATGTCCATCTTTAGGTCTTCATCTTGTGCATCTTCCTTTTACAAAAATTATATCCTAATACATTTTTCTAATAAAAGAAATGCACCTAGTTTATTTATTACATAACCAAATGAATAAATAATTACAACCCAAATAATAACATAAATATTACAACCCAATTGAATGAATTAAAACAACCATTCCAATCATCCAAATCAAAAGGCCAAGGCTAGTTATGCACTATTATATGACCAATCATAAATATTATTCAATAAACTAAATAAACCCCATCAAACCTAAATTTTCAGCCAACATAAACTGAAAATTTGGGTTTGTTTGTCCAAACAAACAACAACCAAACATATCAACCAATTGACATTCCTATCTTTCAAAGTTTAATCATAAGCATGAAGATATAACTTTGAAAGACTTAGGGTTTATTAAATCAACCAAATCAGCCCCTAATTAGTTGATTAACATCCTTTAAAATGATTTTTAACGGATAAGAACAAGCAAGCTATTCACATAACCGGCTCTTGATGCCATTGTTGGGTGGGTTTGTTAGAACATAAAATCATAGTTTAACCATTTAAACTTTCAGAAAACGCAGCGGAATTACAACTTTATAAACCCTTTTATAAGCTGAAAAATATGTTCATTAAATGACCATATTGATGTATAAAACAAACCCAAAGAACAAAGGATCATTTATGTGAATTAGCAAGCTATGAACATATGTAAAACTACATAAATCACAGCTTCATTGAGCTATGAAACTACCTTACTGCAGCAGCAAAAAGTCGACCAAAGAGATGTTTGATGAAGATGGAGATGCCAAAATGCAGCCAAGACTTCAAGGATAGAAGTCCTCAAGCTAGTATACCCCAAGCTCCTTGCAAACACACCTTCTTGTTAGGTAGAATACACCAAGAACAACATGAAAACCCTCTTATTTTTCTGCTGAAAACCCTCTTTTTCAGCTTCTCAAAACCGTAGGATAGAGAGAAAGGAGAGATGAATTGTTGTTGTAGTTGCATACCAATAAGAATCATCATCATGGAGTGCAAGAACCTCACACCAAGAACAACATGAAATCAGCTCAAATCAGTACAAAAAAACCTCTATTGTTACTGCTGAAATCTGTAAGATGAGAGAGAGATAGAGCTGATTTTTGTTGCTTGTTTGCATGTGTGGTCTAATGAGAAGGATGGGAGCATTTGATCTAGTTAGTGGAGGAGACATAAGGCATGTGTGTTGGATTCTCAAGAGAATAACTTGGTGAAGAAAACAAAATGCATGTGTGTCCCCCACATGCTAAAGGGGACGGTTTTTATGGTCAAACCAAAGAGTTTTCATATTCAATTGAGAATAATACACACATATATATTGTCTACTAGTCATCTTATTACATATATACAACTAACCTTTTAATTGTAAATCCATATACTCCCATTATTAATTGGTGTTATACAACTAATTTAAATAACACTTCAAATAATATCATTGAACAAAATATCCTAATAAATTGTTCCATCTCATATGCAACTTATTTAAAAAACCCATTTTCTAAATTTGGTGTAAATATTTAATTGCATGATCATATCATCAATTAAATATTAATTGGTGTTTGCTAAGCTTGTTATTGGGTATAACCCGACTTGGATCATAACGTACTAACCACATCAATATTCTAAGTGTCTTGGGAACATAGAATCCTACAGTTTTCCCTTTAAGCAAGCAGTGCAGTTGTCTTCACACTTGAACTCCTTCAAAGGCAATCCTCTTACTAAACCATGGCTTATCAGCTGATTCATGTTCTTGAAATTAACATGACCCAGCCTTCTATGCCATAGAGTAGACTCTGAGGAGAGGCCTTGGAGAATAGGCAAGGATGGCCTTTTAGATCTATCCTTTTGGAAAGATCTAAGGCATATACTCTTCCTGTCCTGTTGGCCTTCAGGAGAGTATATTCATCTAACACCTTGTCAATCAAATTTAGAACTTTGGATGACAGAATCCGACAGTTCTGGCTTGTGAAAAGGGCAACATGGCCTTTATCACACATTTGACTAACACTCAAGAGATTGTACTTGAGATTCTCCACATGGTTAACATCATCAAACCTTATTTCCCCATTGGAAACAAAGCCTTTTCCGATGATGTAACCCTTTGCGTCATTGCCAAAGGAGACAAATCCCTTCCTTCCTTGAGAGTAGTCATTAAGAAGGGAACTACTTCCTGTCATATGCATGGATCCTCCACTGTCTACATACCAGATGCCTCTTTGGCACGTTGAAGAACCCTGCAATCATAACAACAAGTTAGTTAGTTTTAGAGACCCAAACCTTTTTGGTTTTGGGTCTGTTCTCAACAACAGGTGCAACACTAACAGGTGTGTTATGTGTGACAGCCTGAGGTGAAGGAGATGGTGTAGAAGAGGAACCCTATGGCTTGGATTTCCTTTTCTGTGGTTTCAACACAGGAGCATCTAATTGGTTGACTCTTCCCATTAGGTGTTGAACTATCATCACAAGTTATGTCTGACTTTGTGATAAAGCTTTCAGCTCTTCAGACACATTGGGACTTGCTGATGAAGGATTCCTGTGTTGCACCATCTTCTTTTGAGCAACCTCAGCTATTGCCTGAGTAACCCCTACCTTCTTTTTGGATTTGCTTTTGAGCTTAGGGGTTTCAGGTTTTGATGTTGCTAGTACAAACTTGGTTTCAAACTCATTTTTCATTTTATTCATTTGCTCTTTAATTTTCTCCTTTTGTTTGAGTTTGGAACCCCTTTTGTACCAGCAATCATCAGTAAGATGATTAAACAAGCCACATACTTCACATGGTTTCTTCTTCATCTTATGTTGATCATCAACTAAAGAAGATAAAACTGCTGAAGACTTGTTCTTCAGCTGTTTGCTATCAGTACTAGCAGTTTTCTTCCTTGTAGTACCTGCTTTCCTGACCTCTTCTTTAGTTGTCTTCAAACCTTTTCTACTGTCAGTTTTCTTCTCTTCAGTGCTGGCAGTAGTTGAGGTTTGAACTTCAGGTGTTATCACTTGCTCTCCAGTACTTTCAGTACTTCTAGAGACAACACCTGAGTTGATCAACTTTAACATGTGACAGTCAGCATTTGAACCATCAGCTGTTGTAGCATCAGGTGATTAGTTTTGGCAGGAGTTAATGCTAACTTCTATCTCTGAGGATGCTGAATCAGAAGATAGTAGGTCACATGATGAGAAGGATTGGTTATTGCTCTCTCCATCAGATTCAACTTCTGCTCTTGAAGTGAAATCTGTAGGAGGATTAGTGTGATTGTAACCAATGCCAAACTTCACATTGGAAGCTGATTGCTTACTAAGAAGCATTTCAAAACCCTTGCAGGATTGCACCCATCGATCACACTCTATCTGGGTAGTTGCAAGAGTTTCCTTGAGGTCTCTGTACTTCTCTAGAAGTACATTTTCCCTAGCCTTATCATCTTTTATTTGGCATTTAAGCTTATAAATCTCATCATTTTTATCATTAAGTGCAGCCTCAAATTCAGCTTTCTTTTTGGAAATGATTTGCTCTAGCTCAAGGTTTTTATCGATTAAAGCTACATTTGCTTCTCTAATAGAAGCAAATGCTGCTATGCATGAATCAGAACAAAGCTTGGCTTTAGCCTCAGAAGATACCTGTGATGAAGCATTGGATGATGACCCATCAGCAGACTCAAAGGCCATTAGAGCAAGATTCCCAAATGGATTATCACCACCATGTTGACCAGCACTTGGAATAGTTGTTCCTGACCAGATAAGTCATCTGGTAAACTACTCCAGTCAACAACTCCTGGGGTGAAGAAGCTGTGTTGTTAAGGTTGGGGTTGATGATGAGATTGGGAAGATTGAGGCTCAGGGAGAGCATGTGGTTGCTGAGCAGGGGGTGCTTGAACTTGACTTGGCTGAGGCATGTAGTAGCAGGGGTATGGGTATGGCATATGACCCTGAGGCACAAAGTATGCAGGTGATGCCTGTGCTGGTGATGGATGACTGGAACTGGTGGAGTGGTGCCCTCTGTGCTGTGAGCTATTGCTTGGAAAAGTCACAAAAGGTGCAGAGGAGTTAGATCCAGATGATCTACACTCTCTAGCAAAGTGTCTAAGCCTCTGGCACTTGTGACACCTCAACTTGCTCTTGTCAAAACCAACTTTGGTTTTGCCAGAGAGACCAGGAAATTTCCTCCCAGTTCTCTTGTAGAACTTTTGAGATCTGATATTTATCATAGCCATTTGACTCAAAATCCATCTCTTCCAGATAATCATCTGGAATGTTCTTCAAGTCCTCCATCAGAAAGCGCAAGTTATCACTGCTACCTCCTGAACTACTATCAACACCAACAAAGCATGTTCAGAATTGTTAGAGAAATCAATATGCTCATCATAGGCATTCTCAGATGTAGCATATTCTGACTCTTGACCTATCAAGGCAACATTGCCTAAGACAAAGTCATCAGTGAACTTGCCAGATGATGACAACTTCCTTTTCTATTCTATCTCTCTTTCAAATGTAAGCAGTTTCCCATAAAGTTGGGTGAGAGATAGAGTGTCCAGATTTGCACTAGAGCGTAGGACAATGGTATAAGTGTCCCATCTCTCAGGCAGGGATCTAAGAAAGCGGTTGTTCATCTGACTATTAGAATACTCTTGTTTAACCATTTTCAGCTCAGAAATAAGACAAGAGAATCACTCATACTGTTGAGTCAGTGTCTCACCCTTCCTATGAGAGAATGTCTCATATTGTTAGGCGAGGATTTCCCTAGTATTTGCTAAGACCTCATTGGTTCCTCCGAATTGTTCCTTCAGAGCAACCCAGAGATCATGAGCAGTTTCATGATGCAAAAGTCCTGAATAGATCTCATTTGGAATTGCCATAGCTAAAATTCCATGGGCTTTAGCATCAATCTCGAACAGCTTAAGATCTTCGTCCGAATATTGATCAGGTTTCTTCGGAACCTGCTCATTTGATTCAGGAACGCTCACCATAGGCTTGTATGGTCCATGCACCACTGACTTCCAACAACCAACACTGTTGACAGACAAGTGGTGGAGCATACAACGTTGCCATATGTTATACTCACTCCTCACAAGCATCGGAGGCTTTGTTGAGGAGGCAGTATTATGAGGATCGTTAGTTAGTGTTGTCATTTCAGATTTCAGTCAACTTCAAGGTAAACAAAACAAATCTAGCTCAAAACCACGAGAACCTCAAGTTTAACAGTCAGAAGCAGCAGAAAATCAATCTCTATAACTAATTCTTGCAAATTGCTAATTCGATCAAACGTAGATGTCAAAAGAGCAGTTTCAAATGATCAATTGTTAAATTGATCAATGATTAACCTGCTCTGATACCATTTGACAGGATCTCAGCCTCTAGTTTGATCAATTAGGATGTATTCGTAGCGGATTTAGTACAAGAATTAGAACAAACAAGCAAGAACACAATAGATTTAACAATAAAACAGTAAGTTATAGAGAAAGATGGAAGTTCTGCAAAAGAGAATATTTCATTCAATACATGCTTCGACTGCGGCTGTAATTAGCAGCGGCTACAATTAGGTCATCTTCCTTATATAGGGAAGAATAACCTAATGCTGATGTCACTTGACAGTGACATCAACCGTTATTAATAAACTACTGATAGAACACTTAAACTACTGAAGATGTCACAACAGCTGACATCTTCTTACAAAATGCTAAGTGTTCTACTTATTACAAGTACTGAAAAGAAACTACTAAAAAGTACAACGACTAAAGAACAAACTCTTCAGTCGTTTACAACTACTGAACTACAACTACTGAAGAATAAACTCTTCAGTAGTTTACAATCTACTGAAAAAAATTACAACTACTGAAATGAAAATACAAACTACTGAAAGAGAAAAAACCATCACAACAACTGAAGACAACTTCTTCAGCTGTTGTGACAAACTCTGAAGCTTCAGCACTTGGTCTTCAGACTTTGATCTTCAGATGTTTCATCAGCTGATGACTTTAGTAGTTATCATCAGCTGATGTCTTCAGTCTTTGTCTTCAGACTTTGTGCATCAGTTGTTGATCTTCAGTTCTTCAGCTGTTGATCTTCAGCACTTGAGTCATCAGTACTTGAAGTCTTCAGTACTTGTATTCTTCAGTACTTCAGACATCAGTACTTGAAGTCTTCAGTACTTGTATTCTTCAGTACTTCAGACTTTAGTACTTGTGGTCTTCAGTACTTTAGATCTTTAGCTGTTGTTCTTCAGTTCTTTGATCTTCAGCTGTTGAGTCTTCAGTCTTTGTCAAACTGCTGATGAAGCCTTCAGCAGTTGTTGTGATGTCATGTGGGACTTAGAGGTTTTCCTGATCTTGGCTCATTGGTTCTTTTGGTCCAACAAACATGATCAACACCTATTATTAATTGTAATTAAGTTTTTAAAATGTGTTCAACGCGAATAAATACATTTGGTCGGATTCGGGTCGGTTCTGTTTGACGCGCACGATTTGATATACAAACAACACCATGTATTAATAATATTACCAATATTGATATTAATAATAACAATGGCATGATCATAATTATAATGATAATATTCGTATTTGTAAATAATCTATGAAATTTATTAAATATAATTCCTTCATTTATCATAATAAATCCATAATTTAAAATAATATAATCTCCATTAATAACTTGATGATTTAAATTATTATTTAAAATCCATTTTTATAAAAGTAACTATTTATAACATTTGTAATAATTATATAAATAAATAAATAAATAAGGTATTTAAAGAAATAAATTTCCAGAAAATAATTAGATAACTTCTAAAATAAACAAAGTTTATAAAAATTATTTTTATAATTTTTAAGGATTTTTTTATATTTTTAAAAGGTCAAAAAGGGCTTTAAAAAAATATGGAGGTAGCCGGGTTCGAACCCGTGACCTCCATCCCATAATCCCACACACAAACCAGTGAACCAAAGGCATACAGCCGCGATAGAACTCCTTTCCAAATTGTTTTAAACAGATTAAACTCCTTTTCCCCCAAATCATAGAACCCTAAATCGAATTCGATCCAATTGAACCCAAATTTGAAACTTTTATCAATTATATTCATGGGGCTTTTGATCCCCATGTAATAACGAGTTTGATGGTATGTTCAATTACCTAAATGATGATGTTTTGAAGTGAAATACCTCGATGAACAGCCGCGACAGAGGCCGAGCTCAATTGAGGTTCAAATGTTGATGTTAATCCAATTAACTTTGTGGGTAGCTTCGTGTGATGTCCTTGATGCAAAGCCCCTTGTCAATTTCGATTTATGGTGCCTCTAAGACCACTGTCAACTAAGTTGCAGGTCGCGGATGATGATGAAATCAAATTGGTTTGTTTGTGTGTTTTCAGATGGAATTAAGAGTTGTAATCGATTAGGAATACTTATATAATTATTTAGGTAAAGTTAATTCGATTATAATAGGATTTTAGTGCGATGTTTGGCCTGTAAAGTGGCCGAAAGTGAAAGTGGTTCGGTTTAGATCGATTGCACTCAGGTTTTTCAATTGAAAGTGGGGTATTGTGTTCGAATCATTCATGCGGGTGTGTCGGGAACAAATGATTGAGCTAAAACCGCGTTAATTTGGGTGTTGCAGTCTCGCCGGAGAGTGGCCGGAGATGGTGCCGGAGGTGGTCGACGGTGGCGGGGGTTGGTTTTAAATTAATTTTCACTTTTGGTCCCCGAGGTTTCCAGCAGTTGTCATTTGAGTTTTAAAGTTTTGTTTTAGTTTTATTAAATTTACAGTTTTAGTCCCTGAAGTTTTTTTAAAGTTATTATTATTTTTATTATTATTTCTATTATTATTAATATTATTATTAAATAATAAAAGAAATATAAAATTCAACAGCGTATAATCACACAAATGCTATATTAGAATATATATATATATATATATATATATATATATATATATATATAAATCATAAAAATTTTTTTCCGGGTTGTCACATATGGGTCCTAATGGGGACACCGCAGGGGTTTTTGGGGGTAGGCGGGCCAAACAGTCACGGTTAGGGCTTGAGGTCACGTTTTGATACCTAACCGTGACCGCAAGGTCTTGCGGTCACGGTTTCTGTGTCTGTCTTCCGACACCTCCTGACAACAAAATGACAAATGGGCTGATAAAGTTGAAAACCGATCACCAAACCGTCACGGTTTGGCCTAACCGTGACCTCTAGGGTACGAGGTTCAGTTTAAGGTACGAGGTAGACTGTGATGTTAGAAAAGAGTTTCGTGTTCCCAAGTGGTAATGTTTAGGTTCGAGTTGTCGTTGCTTCAACTCCGAGAGTGAAGAGTCATATATAGATGTTGGAAGTGAGCGAGGGGGACTCCCTGCCCCTCGGTTAGTCGAGAACGATACAGGTGACATAGATATTTGTGTATATTGACCATAGTTTATCACTCATCCCAGAAATCCCCAGGTAAGCATACCAGGTCTCGCAATGAGATTTATGCGATATGCTTGCCTTAGCCCGGAGGCCTTTTGCCAGGAAATCCAGAATACAGGTGTCTATGTGTCACACAAATGTCTAATGTTTGCTCGTTCAGTAATGTAATGTTAATCATGCCAGGAGAATGTTCGTACAATAGTTGCAATCATGTAGGAGTGTCTATGCAGTACTAGTGTCGTGTCTAAGGCTATAGTCTAGATACAAATGCAATCCTAGTTCTCTATAACCAGTGGCTCTGATACCAATCTGTCACACCCTCAATTTCCACAACGGGGTTTTACCGTTAGGCGTGTGACATACCAGGATCTCAGACACGGTTATATCAAACGACACTATATGAGTTTAAAAATATATGGTTGACTTAAATCAAAGTAACATAACAGAAATGAATAACAGTGCGGAAGCGAATAACGAAATGTAAACAATACTGAAAGTCTGAAATGTTAAATCAAAACAATGTTTAATGCAATATAAATGGATCTGATGAATGCATGTCCTGAGTGTGTTCCTTAATCGTGCATCATGAGATTACGCGTTCCTGTTACCTGAGAAACATGCTAAAGTGTGTCAACATAAAGTTGGTGAGTTCACAGGTTTTTATCACAGATAAAAATGTTTGTAACTGTTCGACTGTCTGTAACTGTTCAACCGTTTGTATCTGTTCGACTGTTTGTAACTGTTCGACTGTTCGTAACTGTTTGACTGTTCGTAACTGTTTGACTGTCCGAATGGTTTAGTAATTAAAGCATATCGATAGGTAGCTAGCCTATAATCATGTTACTTAGCGTTTCGAACCGAAGCTGACTGTTTGCGTGTCCTATATGTTTGTGTTTCCCCGTCACGTCTCGCAAGACAGTGACAAATGTTAGGTCAATAATGCACCCGTTTGACCTCCAATCAAGCTAGCGCGACTAGCCCGGGCGGGGTTTGTCAGACCCAGTAGTACTACTCAGTATTACCTCGCTAATCCCATTACTAACGGTTCGAGAGTGTCAGGACTGTTTGTGTGTTTGCACTAACGTAACATGCGATATCAATAATACTAAAACTATTCATAAAATATGTTTGCATGTTTTCTCCCCCAAAAAGGAAAGAAAATAAAAAGAGGCCGTGAAACTCACCTTGATTGTGTTGCAAAGAAATAATGTTCGCACGACGATTAGAATTTCAGTTAACCTGTGTTTCGTTTAGTATGAACATAGTTAATGTTAGTTATTAGAGTAAACTGCCATTTTCGTCCCTGTGGTTTGCTCAGTTTTGCCATTTTCATCCAAAAACTTTTTTTTTTCACCTGGGTATCCTCAAGGTTTCTAAAAATTGCAGTTTTCATCCACGACATCTATTTACCCCGTTTGTTCAGGGGTATTATTGTCTTTTAATGTTTTTTTATTTTTTTAATCCTTTACTAAACCATTTTTTTCACCTCCCTGTAGATATGTTTAAACCCTAAAACAAAATCTCAAACACAGTTTCAAGAAGAAAACAACAATCGAATGGAATCAGTGGATGGAAATTGGAATGTTCGAGTAGATAATCACCCATTCGACCCAGTGTTTGCTTATGGTAGCAGCTGATGAGGGTTGCATAATAAAAAAGACAATAATACCCCTGAACAAACGGGGTAAATAAATGTTTTGGATGAAAACTGCAATTTTTAGAAACCTTGGGGTTACCCAGGTGAAAAAAAAAGTTTTGGATGAAAATGGCAAAACTGAGCAAACCACAGGGACGAAAATGGCAGTTTACTCTAGTTATTATTTACGAGTTTATAATATGATTAACGTTAGAATATGGATTAAGGTTTTGATAGAATTATGTGTTTTGTTTAAGTAATTAGATTTATAAAATAAATATCATTTTTTATTTGGTAAATTATTAAGTGTTTTATAAACGAATTTTGATGTAACGATGATGTTCAACATGTAATTAAGTCCGTATGATTACCGAAGAATAATTACAAAAATATTATTCTAAACCGTTCGTTTAAAGTATATTTTATAAAATAAATCATATTTGTAAGTAATTTGGTAAACTTTAATATAATCCAGAAAATTATTTAATGCTCAAAATATAAACAAGATTTATAAAAATTATTTTTATAATTTTCCTGTAATTTTTAAAAGTCCAAAAAGCCTTTAAAAAAATAAAAGAGGTTGCCCGGGTTCGAACCCGGGACCTCTCGGATTGGACATGGACAGGGAACCGGTGAACCAAGGCTGCAGCCGCGGTATTCCTTGGTTCCATTTAATTTTAAACTCAATTCCATTGAATACCCCAAATCGATGGAACCCTAGATCAATCTTTGATCAAATTGATCATCAATTTGATTCTGTTAACGAATGAATTCATGGGGCTTTTGATCCCCATGTATAAACGAGTATGTATGTATGTTCAATTACCCGAATTAGTATTGTTTGGATGATGAACTAGACGAAGAACAGTCCGCGGCTAGGTCGTGAATGATTCGGGTAGCAAATGATGTTTATACTCGAATTAACTTTGCAGGAAGCTTCCCCACTTGATTATGACCAATAGCCCTCTATCAATTTCGATCAATGTTGCTCGGAAGATGGAGTTCGACCAAGTTGCAGGTCGATGATGAAAGTGATGATTGAATTCACTGATTTAGTTTGTTCCAGTTGTAATTGTAAGTTGTATTTGCTTATAAGCATTCATACGATGGTGTTAGTGCGCTTAATTTTGATTATTATTTAGTTTAGTGCCGCATTTTGTGAGTGGGTCGGCCGACTTTCGGTCGAAGGTGGAAACCACACCAAACCGACACCATTATTCAATTTTCAAGACCCCAAGAGTTCGAAACTCCCACTCGAATGTGTCGGGAGCTTTTGTTTGCATTGAAACCGCGTGATTTTGGCGTTTAGGGGGTCGCCGGAGCAATGGCCGGAGTTGGCTGGAGGGGGATCGGGTACGGGCGGCGGGTTGGGATTTTTTTAAAACAATTTTCAAAAACAGCCCCTCAACTTTTCTTGGTTTATTATTTCATGTGGAGACTTTTTAAAATAAGTTTCCAAATTAACAATTAACCCCTTGAACTTTGTTAAATCCAAGTTAAATAAATTTTTATAAATTATTGTTATTAGTATTATTATTATTATTATTATTAATGTTATTATTGGAATTAACATAACGTATAAAAAAATTAACTTTTTGTTGATAAAAGTACGGGATGTTATAGTCTCCCCTACTTTAGGAAATTTCGTCCCGAAATTTGTTCACGAGGAGGCTGAAACAAAAAGATGAGGATACTTGGATTTCATTTGATCCTCACATTCCCAGGTGAACTCTGTTCCACGCTTTGAGTTCCATCGGACTTTGACAATAGGGATACGACTGTGTTTAAGTGTCTTGACCTCTCGGTCCATAATTTCCACTGGTTCCTCGATGAAGCATAGTTGTTCGTCAATATGTACCTGGTCGAACGGAATGACGAGAGTCTCGTCAGCAAGGCATTTCCTCAGGTTTGAGACATGGAACACATCATGTACTCCACTGAGTTCTTCAGGTAGGTTCAACTGATAGGCTACGGGACCAACCCGTTTGACAATCTCAAACGGTCCCACGTACCTAGGGTTTAGTTTTCCACATTTCCCGAAACGAATCACGCCCTTCCAAGGTGACACTTTCAACGGTACTTTGTCACCAATCTGAAACTCCAATGGCTTACGACGCTTGTCGGCGTAACTCTTTTGTCGGTCACGTGCTGCTGCCATACGGTTACGGATCTGCACGATCTTCTCAGTCGTCTCATGCACGAGTTTAGGACCGGTAAGTTGACTTTCCCAACTTCTGCCCAACAAAGAGGTGATCGGCACTTACGTCCATACAGTGCCTCAAATGGAGCAGCTTTGATCGACGTGTGATAGCTATTATTGTATGAAAACTCAACTAACGGTAAGTGAGTTTCCTAACTGTCACCAAAATCAATCACACAAGCGCGTAACATGTCTTCCAAGTCTGGATCGTACGCTCACTTTGACCATCAGTTTGCGGGTGATACGCGGTACTTATATCCAGCCGTGTTCCTAATGATCGTTGTAATGATTGCCAGAAATGTGAAGTGAACCGAGCGTCACGATCAGAAATGATAGATATCGGCACGCCATGCCGAGAGACTATTTCCCTTAAATAGATACGTGTCAGCTTCTCCATTCGATCAGTCTCTCGGATTGCCAGAAAGTGTGCGGATTTCGTTAAGCGATCTACTATAACCCAAATGGTATCGCATCCGCTGGGAGTCGTAGGTAACTTCGTGATAAAGTCCATGGAGATCTACTCCCATTTACACACTGGAATTTCCGGTTGTTGAAGTAAACCGGATGGTCTCTGGTATTCCACCTTAACCTTGGAACAAGTTAAGCATCTGCTCACGTATGTGGCTATCTCCGCTTTCATTTTCGGCCACCAGTAAAATTCTTTCAGGTCCTGATACATCTTGTCTGAACCTGGATGAATCGAGTAACGTGACTTATGAGCTTCATCCATTATCAGCTCTCGCAAATTCCCGTACTGTGGTACCCAGATCCGTTTCATAAAATAACGGATTCCATCAGCTTTAACCTCCAACTGTTTCTCCATACCTCGCATGGATTCTGCTTTGAGATTCAGCTTTGATTTGTACCGTAGGTCAGAGTGGATAGTCATTTGTAATGCGCGCACCCGACGAGGCTTTAGGGTTTTCTTACGACTAAGGGCATCGGCTACCACATTAGCCTTACCCGGATGATACTTGATCGCACAGTCATAATCATTGAGTAACTCTAACCACCGTCGTTACCGCATATTCAATTCTTTCTGGTCAAATATGTGCTGGAGACTCTTATGATCTGTATAGATCGTGCACCTGGTTCCATATAAGTAGTGCCTCCAGATCTTCAAGGCAAATACTACAGCTCCTAGTTCCAGATCATGCATGGTGTAGTTCTTCTCGTGCACCTTGAGCTGTCTGGATGCATAAGCTATGACTTGTCGCGTTGCATCAGTACACATCCCAAACCTTGGATGGATGCATCACAGTATACAACAAACTCATCAGTTCCTACTGGTAAGGCTAGGATTGGTGCGCTGCAGAGTTTGTCTTTAAGCGCCTGAAACGTTGTTCCTCTTTGCTGCTCCACTTATAAATTATTCCCTTATGAGTTAGGGCAGTCAAAGGTTGCGCCAATTTTGAAAATCCTTCGATGAACCTCCGGTAATAGCCTGCCAAACCAAGGAATTGTCGCACCTCAGTAGGCGTCTTTGGTGCCGGCCATTCCTTGATTGCTTTAATCTTTGAAGGATCAACATGTATACCCTTTTCATTCACCACATGCCCAAGGAATTGCACTTCAGGCATCCAGAGGTCACATTTTGAGAACTTTGCGTAAAGCTGTTCATCTCTCAGCAATTCCAGTATGGTCTTCAATGTCCCTCGTGATCTTCCTTATTATGGGAGTAGATTAGTATGTCATCAATGAAGACAATGACAAACTTATCCAAATAGGTTTGCAGACACGGTTCATGAGGTCCATGAAAACCGCTGGTGCGTTGGTCAGCCCAAAAGGCATAACCAGAAACTCGTAGTGGCCATACCTAGTTCTGAACGCAGTCTTTGAAATGTCTTCATATCAAACCCTTAGCTGATGATATCCTGACCTCAGATCTATCTTGGAATAGAAACTTGACCCTTGAAGCTGATCGAACAAATCATCGATGCGTGGAAGAGGATAACGATTCTAACTGTCACTTTGTTCAGTTCACGGTAATCAATACACATGCAAAAAGTTCCATCCTTTTTCTTGACAAACAGGACTGGAGCTCCCCACGGTGACGAACTAGGTCTAATAAATCCTTTATCCAATAGCTCCTGCAATTGCGTAGACAGCTTTTGCAGTTCTTTTGGACCTAATATGTACGGTGCTTTGGCGATAGGTGCGGCTCCAGGTACCAAATCAATCTGGAACTCGACTTGGCGATGCGGTGGAAGACCAGGTAGATCTTCAGGGAA
The DNA here is from genome assembly GCA_024085815.1 of Flaveria linearis. Taxonomy (NCBI): domain Eukaryota; kingdom Viridiplantae; phylum Streptophyta; class Magnoliopsida; order Asterales; family Asteraceae; genus Flaveria; species Flaveria linearis. The sequence goes on along the minus strand of CM044004.1, from coordinate 81,604,218 downwards.
AACCTCAGGATAATCACGTACAACAGGAATATCTTCAATCTTCTTTTCTTCAGTGGTCTTCTCTGTGATCATAGCTAAGATGGCAGTATGGCCTTTGCGTAAGTACTTCTGAGCTTTCATATACGAAATGGTGCTAGAGACGACACCACTTTTCTCACCCTGAACGGATAAGACTTCACCACTAGGGAGTGGTACACGAACGATTTTCTCGTGACAGAAAATTTCGGCTTGGTTTTTACATAACCAATCCATGCCAATGACTATGTCAAAACTACCCAGTGTAACAGGCATAAGGTCTATCCCAAATTTATGTCCTGATAGCTCTAATTGCATCCTTTAAGAATATGAGTTGCCTCGATCATTTTATCGTCAGCTAGTTCTATCGTATAACTAGGGTTCATTTTAGTCAAGGTTACATCTAAAACTTAATGAACTTGTTGGAAACAAAACTTCTGTCAGCTCCAGTATCAAATAGTATAGAAGCAAAACAGCCATTCAGGGGAAACGTACCAGTAACCACATTCTGGTCATCCCTTGCTTCGCCAGAACCGATCACGAATGCACGACCCTTAGCATTACCCCCATTATTACCCTTGTTTCCACCCTTCAGCTGTGGGCAATCCTTCCTGTAGTGTCCCTCCTTACCACACTCATAGCAGGCTCTAGTCACTCCACCCCGGCGTTGTTGTTGAGGTTGTTGTTGCTGAGTCATTAGTTCACCCCTGCAGTCTTTGGCTGCGTGACCCATCTTTCCACATCTCTGACAACGGAGTCGATCACACGGGCCATGATGATGGAAGTTGCACCGGTTACACTTAGGATTCTTGCCCGCGTAGCTACTCGATCCCTGGCCATAGTTGTTGTTGTTCTGATTGTTGAAGCTTCATAAAGGGTCAAAATTTTGGTCTGTTGTTGTTGGGTGTTGTTGGAGCTTGAAGACTTGTTGTTGTTATTGCCGTCCCATTTCCTTTTGTGATCAGAAGAACCAGAAGCAGCGCCACGTTTAGGCAAGGTGCCCTGTGCCACTGCCTGGTCAGTGAGTTTATGAGCCAGTCGGATGGCCTGCTGAATAGTGACAGGATCAGCAGCCATCAAACTAGCCTGGATCTGAGGAGCTAGACCATCAATGTATTTTTCGATCCGTTTGTAGGCCGGAGTCACCATCTGAGGACATAATGCAGCCAACTCGTGTGAACGAGTCATGTACTCCTCAATGTCTGAACCAACCATCTTTAAATTCCAAAATTCTGCCTCCAGTTTCTGGACTTCGCTCCTACGGCAGTACTCTTCTTTCATCAGAACCTTGAAGTCATCCCATGGCATACCATTAGCAGCACCAAGCCCTAAGGTTTGGACTTGTGAGTTCCACCACGTCAGGGCTGGTCCCTCCAATGTGCCGGAGGCGTACTTGACGCGATTTCCATCAGGACAGTTGCACATGGCAAACACTGACTCGAGTTTCTCCAGCCAGCGAAGCAGTGTGACAGCACCCTCAGAGCCGCTGAAAGAATGAGGCTTGCAATCCATAAACATCTTGAAGGTACAAACTGTGGAACCTCCTTGATTCGGATTCTGGTCGTTCCGATCCTGATTGCGGGTCTGTTCATAGGCTGCGAGCGCATCAGCAACACGCTCATTGATGATGGCATCCATCTCAGCTTGAGTCAGGTTGATGTTTCCGTGTCCCCTCAGGCGTCCAGGTCTTCTTCCAGACATGATTCTTCAATTCACAATATACGACAATCACTATCGAGTAATAACTATTGATAACAAAAATCTGCTTCGTACTAGTAGGAATGGAGGATTTGTTTGCATATCGATAGTGAGGTTTCATGAGAACCGATACCTCATGTCTCCAAGTATAGAAACGAAAATTTGTACTGACTACGACCGTTATCACCTAATAGAGTTACCAGAATTCTCATGCACGACAAATTACAATTACGTGTGCACCCGTGATTCTAATTTGCTTTGCATGGTCACTCATGGTTCCTCCCATTCGTGATAACATACCTTGTCAAGTACCGAGTGCTATCTGTTAAGACTAGCGAAGATGATAGGGCATGTTGGTAGTAGAAACAAGTACAGTAGGGTTAGAAAGGTAATGTATGTTGTTTTCCTTGTTTGTCATTGTTAGGTTTATCGTGTTGTTAGAAAAGAGTTTCGTGTTCCCAAGTGGTAATGTTTAGGTTCGAGTTGTCGTTGCTTCAACTCCGAGAGTGAAGAGTCATATATAGATGTTGGAAGTGAGCGAGCGGGACTCCCTGCCCCTCGGTTAGTCGAGAATGATACAGGTGATATAGATATTTGTGTATATTGACCATAGTTTATCACTCATCCCAGAAATCCCCAGGTAAGCATACCAGGTCTCGCAATGAGATTTATGCGATATGCTTGCCTTAGCCCGGAGGCCTTTTGCCAGGAAATCCAGAATACAGGTGTCTATGTGTCACACAAATGTCTAATGTTTGCTCGTTCAGTAATGTAATGTTAATCATGCCAGGAGAATGTTCGTACAATAGTTGCAATCATGTAGGAGTGTCTATGCAGTACTAGTGTCGTGTCTAAGGCTATAGTCTAGATGCAAATGCAATCCTAGTTCTCTATAACCAGTGGCTCTGATACCAATCTGTCACACCCTCAATTTCCACAAACGGGGTTTTACCGTTAGGCATGTGACATACCAGGATCTCAGACACGGTTATATCAAATGACACTATATGAGTTTAAAAATATATGGTTGACTTAAATCAAAGTAACATAACAGAAATGAATAACAGTGCGGAAGCGAATAACGAAATGTAAACAATACTGAAAGTCTGAAATGTTAAATCAAAACAATGTTTAATGCAATATAAATGGATCTGATGAATGCATGTCCTGAGTGTGTTCCTTAATCGTGCATCATGAGATTACGCGTTCCTGTTACCTGAGAAAACATGCTAAAGTGTGTCAACATAAAGTTGGTGAGTTCACAGGTTTTATTACAGATAAAAATGTTTGTAACTGTTCGACTGTCTGTAACTGTTCAACCGTTTGTATCTGTTCGACTGTTTGTAACTGTTCGACTGTTCGTAACTGTTTGACTGTTCGTAACTGTTTGACTGTCCGAATGGTTTAGTAATTAAAGCATATCGATAGGTAGCTAGCCTATAATCATGTTACTTAGCGTTTCGAACCGAAGCTGACTGTTTGCGTGTCCTATATGTTTGTGTTTCCCCGTCACGTCTCGCAAGACAGTGACAAATGTTAGGTCAATAATGCACCCGTTTGACCTCCAATCAAGGTAGCGCGACTAGCCCGGGCGGGGTTTGTCAGACCCAGTAGTACTACTCAGTATTACCTCGCTAATCCCATTACTAACGGTTCGAGAGTGTCAGGACTGTTTGTGTGTTTGCACTAACGTAACAGGCGATATCAATAATACTAAAACCATTCATAAAATATGTTTGCATGTTTTCTCCCCCAAAAAGGAAAGAAAATAAAAGGGGCCGTGAAACTCACCTTGATTGTGTTGCAAAGAAATAATGTTCGCACGACGATTAGAATTTCAGTTAACCTGTGTTTCGTTTAGTATGAACATAGTTAATGTTAGTTATTATTTACGAGTTTATAATATGATTAACGTTAAAATATGGATTAAGGTTTTGATAGAATTATGTGTTTTGTTTAAGTAATTAGATTTATAAAATAAATATCATTTTTCTATTTGGTAAATTATTAAGTGTTTTATAAACGAATTTTGATGTAACGATGATGTTCAACATCTAATTAAGTCCGTATGATTACCGAAGAATAATTACAAAAATATTATTCTAAACCGTTCGTTTAAAGTATATTTTATAAAATAAATCATATTTGTAAATAATTTGGTAAACTTTAATATAATCCAGAAAATTATTTAATGCTCAAAATATAAACAAGATTTATAAAATTATTTTTATAATTTTTATAATTTTTCTGTAATTTTTAAAAGTCCAAAAAGCCTTTAAAAAATAAAAGAGGTTGCCCGGGTTCGAACCCGGGACCTCTCGGATTGGACATGGACAGGGAACCGGTGAACCAAGGCCGCAGCCGCGGTATTCCTTGGTTCCATTTAATTTTAAACTCAATTCCATTGAATACCCCAAATCGATGGAACCCTAGATCAATCTTTGATCAAATTGATCATCAATTTGATTCTGTTGACGAATGAATTCATGGGGCTTTTGATCCCCATGTATAAACGAGTATGTATGTATGTTCAATTACCCGAATTAGTATTGTTTGGATGATGAACTAGACGAAGAACAGTCCGCGGCTAGGTCGTGAATGATTCGGGTAGCAAATGATGTTTATACTCGAATTAACTTTGCAGGAAGCTTCCCCACTTGATTATGACCAATAGCCCTCTATCAATTTCGATCAATGTTGCTCGGAAGATGGAGTTCGACCAAGTTGCAGGTCGATGATGAAAGTGATGATTGAATTCACTGATTTAGTTTGTTCCAGTTGTAATTGTAAGTTGTATTTGCTTATAAGCATTCATACGATGGTGTTAGTGCGCTTAATTTTGATTATTATTTAGTTTAGTGCCACATTTTGTGAGTGGGTCGGCCGACTTTCGGTCGAAGGTGGAAACCACACCAAACCGACACCATTATTCAATTTTCAAGACCCCACGAGTTCGAAACTCCCACTCGAATGTGTCGGGAGCTTTTGTTTGCATTGAAACCGTGTGATTTTGGCGTTTAGGGGGTCGCCGGAGCAATGGCCGGAGTTGGCCGGAGGGGGATCGGGGTACGGGCGGCGGGTTGGGATTTTTTTAAAACAATTTTCAAAAACAGCCCCTCAACTTTTCTTGGTTTATTATTTCATGTGGAGACTTTTTAAAATAAGTTTCCAAATTAACAAATTAACCCCCTGAACTTTGTTAAATCCAAGTTAAATAAATTTTTATAAATTATTGTTATTAGTATTATTATTATTATTATTAATGTTATTATTGGAATTAACATAACGTATAAAAAAAATTAACTTTTTGTTGATAAAAATACGGGATGTTACAAAAGGGCCGAGATTCGCGCCTCGAACCGTCACGTGGAGGCCAAACCGTGACGGTTTGTGCACCAGATTTTCATCTTAAATACTTTTGAGCTTTCAACAATCGATATTTCATCCAACACTCGAAATTTTTTCACCATAAATACCTTTGAGCTTTCATTCATCCAATACTCGAGATTTTTCAGCCTTTGTCATTCCAAAAACACGTTAATTCGAAAACAATGTCGGGTTCGGGAGATCATTATCAAAAGCCGAAGCTTTCAGATTTGAATGAGGTGCCACATATCGAAGATTCGAACCAGTTGAACTAGTATATGTTTCATTATAACTTATTATTTGAAATATCAAACCATTATCTTTTTAGGAATATTACGTAGAGTCACCCTCCGTGGGGGAGGAGGAAACCAACCCGTCGAACACATTTGCTCAGAGGCGTACAACTCTTTATTTGGACCGACAGGTTATGGTGAAGGGTACGGATATCCCCCTTGCAATTCTTACGGGCATGCCCCGAACACGTACCACTCACAAACAGAGCTGGATTACGGACATCCCCCGTACCAGTCAGAACTAGAAATTACACATGTGTCGGATACTTTTAATGGGAATGACACAGATGAGAGTGACGGTTCGGTTCACCTCAAAGAAAACCATGGGGACACCATGGAGCATGATGGGGATGAGGATCGGATAAGAAAGACTACGGTTTCTTATTAAACCGATAAGTTATGGGATTGTCTCACAACTTACTCCACCTGGAACACTACAACATAATGGTATGTCTGAGAGGAGGAACCACTATGCCAACATGCTTGCGGGTGGTTTCATATTAATTTGACTTGACTAGAACCAGCCTTATGTAAACTCGTTGTTGTTTTTATTGTTTTATTTATTTTATTTTTTTATTTGTTTTATATATTGTTTTTTATGTATAGCTTTATCATTTTTTCAGTATTTTGATTCTCGTGAGGACTTGGAGAAGTGGGCTAAATGAGAGGACGCGAGCATGGGTGCGTCATTGTGGTGGGTCGGTCACGAAAAAAGGATGTGGAATTATTATGCAATCGTAGTGGTGAACCTAAATTCACTGGCACAAGTAGACGTACTGGGAGCATAAAGAAAGGATGTCCCTTTAAACTCGTAGGGAAGTACGTAGGAAAAAGTGACAGTTGGATGTTAGAGGTGAGAAACAAGACGCACAACCACGATCCTGTTGTGTACGAGGAGGGCCACGCGCATCTTAGGAAGATGACCGCCGAAGAAATTGATCTTGTCGAGAAGTTACACAGGCAGCACGTGCGGCCACGACATATCCATTAAGCCGTAAGGGAGCACTTTCCCCACAGCGTCTGTGTTGTTCAAGACATATACAATTTGACGTCGAAGTTTAGGGCTGAGGGGAGAAAAGGCATGACACCAATGCAGGAACTTGAAAACCTGCTACAATCTAAAGAGTTCGTGTATGAAACACGAATGAATGCAACTACTGAGGCCGTGGAAGATGTTTTCTTTTGTCATCCTACTTCGTATAAAATGTGGCACGCATTCCCGCACGTGATGTTGATAGACACGACGTACAAGACCAACATGTACAACATTCCGTTTGTTCAGGTTATTGGTGTTACGTCGACGTCGAAGTCGTTTTGTATTGCGCATGCATTTATATCGAGGGAACGGCAAGACAACTTCACATGGGTACTGGAGCGGATCAGAGATATGCTCGATAGGTGTGTGGAGCCCCGCATTATTGTCACAGACAGGGACCTGGCCTGATGAGCGCGTGTGATACAGTGTTCCCGAGTGCTACTAAAAACCTATGCAGGTGGCATGTTAGGGAGAATATCAAAAGACGGTGGAATATCCTTTTCAAAACCGACATGTGGAAGGATTTTTCATACTGGTGGAAGACCTTGTGTTCGTCTCCCACAGAGGCATTGTACGATTACAATTGCAGGAAGATGGAAGAAAAGTTAAATGAAGATGGTAAACGTGGTAAGAATTTCATAGTTATTTTTACTCTAATAATTTATTTGTTTATTTTATAAAATTTGTTATTTCTTTCAGAGGTATGGGAATATATTTGGAATAATTGGTTGGTGCCGTACAAAGAGAAAATTGTTACTTGTTGGATGTACGACCGCCTTAACTTTGGTGAATTTACAACTAATAGGGTTGAGGGCCAACATGCCAACTTCAAGAGTTACCTCACAGGGACCAATAATACGTTGCACAAAATTGTCGGATATGTTTGTGACCGCGTACGTGGCCAGGAGATTGAAATTTGTAAAACATTCGAGTTGTCCCGTGTGAAGATTAAAAAAGGCCATCAACTGTCATTGTTTTCAAAATTGCATTATAAAGTATCCATTTTTTGCCTTAGCCTCCTTGAATCAGAGTTGACGAAAATAGAAATGATTCAGGAGTCTGGGGGTTCATGTGGACACCTGTTGTTCACATTCATGGGCTTGCCATGTGCTTGTTGTTTAGAGATATACATCCGAGAAGGTTATATTTTTCCTAATACATTTTTTTATTGTTGTCACACGATTGCATATTTTTCACTAATAATTTAACCTTAAATCCAGTCACAAGTATTCCACTCGATGCGGTAGATCCACACTGAGGAAGCTTGATTTCGAGCCAGCGTACGTCGCGCCGCCTGAACCCGACTACGATGTGAAATTTGATGACTTGAAACAAAAGGTTATATCGTCTCCCAATCCTCAAGTAAAGAAAAAATTGTTTAACAAAGTATTTGACTCTTTGTTTAAGAGCTAGTCAAAACTTAAAGAACCTGAGGTGCGTCATGACCGACGTGGTCGTCCAAATATTAAGGAGCAACAAAGAAGAGCGGACTCCAATACATCACAGTATGAGGCTGCTAGACACAGCTCCTATACTTCCTTACAACAAACTATGCCTGACCCGGCGAGGCATAGCTTATATACCCCTCAGTTTAAAATGTCCAACGACCGTTCTAATCAGGTTAACGCTGCTTCAAATGTACCGATTACGAGAGCTGCCCTAGGGTTTCCTTTAATATTGAAACCAAAGGACGTGATAAAAGTTATGAAGTTTAAGGATCAGCTGCCCCAATGGATTCACCGGTACGCTTCGACTATAAAAGATGTGCGACATGATGGTAACTGTGGTTTACGGGCGATCGTGGTGGCTTTAGGGAAAAAGCAAAATGAATGGGAATAGGTTAGGCGTCAAATGTTGTCGGAGATGGACAGAAACATGTGGTATTGGCGGAGCAATTTGAACCACGAGATGCCTGGCTATTATGATTCTGTTCGTAATAGCTTAAATTGGTTTGGCACGACTCAACCCGCACCCGATACCCATTGGCTAACTTTTCCGGCCTATGGACTCGTAATTGCGGAAACATTCAGTTGTATTGTGCATCTTATTTCTTCATTTGGCAGCCAGACATGGTTCCCGCTGAGAACAGTCCCAGAGCCATTATTCACTTATCCAGTTGTCGCACTTGCTCATATTAACCAAGATCACTTTCTTTGCATAGAATTGGAAGGGGATTACCCAATGCCCAGTGTGAGCTATCATTGGCCGAGATTTGCATATCAACAAGCACTAAAATGGCAAAATATGTATGAAGATCGTATAAATAATTACGTTAAAATAACGGATCGTCATAGAGGCACCAATGCCTCCTGTAAGTTATCATTCTCCGATACTTTATCATATTAATGCCTCCTGTAAGTTATCATTCTCCGATACTAAATGTCACGGTTTGCCTTAAAGGTCATGGTAATGCGCCCAAAAGGTGACGGTTAGGCCTAACCGTCACGGTTAGGGTTTTGACAAAAGTTTGATGACACTTTTTGTCATCAAACTGTCATAGGTGAACTAAGGGGTCACGGTTTGGGCAAACCGTGACCTTTTGGTCCACTTTAGTTTAAAAGAATTTGTTTTCAGTACATTTCAGCGAACCACTCCCGTCCCGACCGGTTAAGACGGTAATGCAACAGGGGAGTGGTGTGGGCTCGAAACCCGCTTCCACCGGTTCATGGAGGTATTTTTTTATAAAAATTTTTACTTGGCAAAATTTTAAAAAATTAGGCAAAAGGTCACGGTTTGGGCGAACCGTGACCTTTTGCCTAATTTTTTAAAATTTTGCTAAGTAAATATTTTTAGAAAAAATACCTCCATGAACAGGTGGTAGTGGGTTTCGAGCCCACACCACTCCCCTGTTGCGTTACTGTCTTAACTGATCGGTACGGGAGTGGTTCGCTAAAAGGTATAGAAAACAAAATCTTTTAAACTAAACTGAACCAAAAGGTCACGGTTTGGGCAAACCGTGACCCCTTTGTTCACATGTGGCGTTGTGGAATGAAGCTGTCACAGGTTGTTGACACAAAATGTCATGTGGTGACCTAACCGTCACACCTTGTTGACAAAAGAGGTCATGGTTTGGTCTAACCGTGACCTTTTGGGGTTCCCTAAACCCACACATTAACCGTTTATGATCATTTACGTATATCAAATCGGATATTTTTTTCATGAACATGCACACACATCAACATATATATACAATAAGAACAAATACACTTCGTAAACGTACATACAAACATGCGTACGTGAACAAACCGTGACGTTTTAATGATAACCTAAACAATCTTATCAGAAACAAATCAACATATATACACCTTATATTTTGTAAACCAATGTTCAAACATACATAATAAATTCTAATAATATAGTTAATAATAATAATAATAACAATAGTATTATTTTGTGTATCCAGAAACTACAAAATAAACTCTAATAATAATAACAATAATGATAAATAATAATAATAACAATAATAATAATATATACTCGAATATAAATAAAAGTTTAATAGTAATAATTTTAAAGTTAATAATAATAATAATAGTATTATTTTGTGTATCCAGAAACTATAAAATAAACTCTAATAATAATAACAATAATGATAAATAATAATACTAACAATAATAATAATATACTCTAATATAAATAAAAGTTTAATAGTAATAATTTTAAAGTTAATAATAATAATACTAATAATAGTATTATTTTGTGTATCCAGAAACTAAAAGGTTACGGTTAATAATAATAATAATAATAATAATAATAATATAATAATAATAATAATAATAATAATAACAACAATATAATAATAATAATAATACAAAAAAAAAGCAAGAGGTCAAGTGGAGGCCAAACCGTGACCTCTTGAGATATTTTTTGAATCTGATTTCCTCTCGATTAGTGCACCTGCCCCTCGAGTACTGTGTGTGTAAAGGTCATATGGAGGCCAAACCGTGACCTCGTGATCACTGGTTTCACCTTCAACCGTTCGCACACCCATTTCACCAACCCATTTCACCACCCCATTTCACCACACCCCCTTTCACCACACTGTTCACCACCACAACCACAAACGTTTCACCACCGCCGCTGCCGCCAAACCGTCACCGCTAGCCCTCCCCGTGACACATTCATCCACCATCTCTCACCACCACCGTCGCTCACCACCACCGCCGCTGACCACCACCGCCGCTCACCACCATCGCCGCTCACCACCATCTGCGCACCACCGCCTCCGCTGCTCCACCATCTGCGCACCACCACCGCCGCTGCCCACCATCTGCGTACCACCACCGCCGCTGCCCACCATCTGCGTACCACCACCGCCGCTGCAACACCGCCGCTGCAACACCACCGCCGCTACATTATCGTTTTCGGTATGTAATTTACAACTTTAAATCATAGAGGTAAACATAGATTTGATAGGTTTTCCCAAATAGATTTGATAGGTTTTCCCTTATAGATTTGATAGATTTTGTCGTATGTGTAGCGTAGTTTGTCGACGGTTTATTATTATTATTAGAAATAATAATAATAATAAATAATAATAATAATAATAATAATAATAATAATAATAGTTATAATAGTAATAGTAATAAAGAAATAATAATAATAGAAATAATAATAGTAGTAGTAGTAGTAGTAATAATAATAATAATAATAATAATAACAATAATAATAATAGTAATAATAGTAATAATACTAATAGTAATAATTATAATAATAATAAATAAATAATAATAATAATAATAATAATAATAATAATATAATAGTAATAATACTAATAGTAATAATAATAATAATAATAGTAATAATAATAATAGTAATAATAATAATAGTAATAGTAATAATAATAATAGTAATAGTAATAATAATAATCCTAATAGTAATAATAATAATAATGACAATACTGATAGTAATAATAATAATAATAGTAATAATAATTATAGTAATAGTAATAATAATATCAATAATAATAATAGTATACATAATAATAATAATAGTAATAGTAATAATAGAAATAATAATAATAATAATAGTAGTAGTAATAATAATATTAATAATAATAGTAATAATATTAATAATAATAGTAATAATAATAATAATATTATTAATAATAATAATAATAATAGTAATAATAGAAATATTAATAATAATACCAATAATATAATAATAATAATTAACCGTCAACCATTAAATTTATAAACATTGTAAATAATGATAAATACGTATTTTTTCGCAGAGATGGATGCCGAAGATGGTTTTATCCTCGGGATTGATGACTGCCCGACGCTGCAGTTCGAGCAGGGGACTACACCGTACGAGCGGTTCAGGACCCTGAGAGGATGAGCGCCAGCAGCGGGGACCGTTTTGTCGGAGGAGTTCTTACAGCTCGTTGGAGAGCGCGACTGATTTTTTGAGATCATCGGCGAGGACGACCCGTGGGAGCAGCTGTTCCGGATGGGCGACCCTGCCCATCGAGAGCTCACCGTGCAGTTCTACTGCACTTTCACATTCCGTCCCCGTGAGAAGGGACTTGCGGAGCTGGACGAGGACGACATAGCGGATGGTCGTGCGCCCGCGGAGGTGCTTTCCGGTTGTTCGTGTCCCTCCACCGCATGTCACTTATACGGTTCGCTGTCATCAGCGGCCTCTATACGGAGGTGGAGGTCCGACAGCCGATGTACAGCACGGCCTTGATTCGCGGGGCCGACGACTCGGATCAGGTCTGGTGGCCTGCGATCGGCGACGGACCGTACAGTGGTGATACGAGGTCCTCTCATATACGAGACCCTCTGTATACATACATTCACCGACTGATCGCCACGTCCGTCGCTGGTCGTGGGGCGGGACCGACAGGGTCAACGTCGCCGACCTTTTCTTTCTTCGGTGTGTACTCACACACCGACACTACCACCTCGCGCATGCCCTTGCTGATTATTTTACTAGTTATTATCACAGGCAGTCACGAGAGGCGTTGGTGAGCGGGAACATCGTTTATTGGATCGCTCGGGGCCTGGGGTACGCGCATGCCATGTCCCAGCTCCCGCTACCTCCGACTTCTGTGCGCGTGGCCGGCCGGACCACCGCCACTGGGATGATGATCGTTTGGAAGTTCCCTGACGGCACGTGGCACCTGCTCAGTAGATACCATGAGCTTGTGGCATGGGTGCCCGAGCCGTTGGTGGACCCACCCGAGTTGGCGGGGGTTGAGGTCTACCTTCAGGCTGCCCACGAGCCGCTTGGTGGCGGGGAGGATCAGCCCATTCCTCCGCCGCACGACCAGGACCCGCCCCAGCATCCTCAGCGCGTGTACCATGCCGTGCGACTGCCTGCTCACGTTATCGATATGTTTCAAGACACGCGAGCCAAGGTCACGATTTAACATCCTGTATCTTTGTATTATACCTTGTGTTCATATTTGTCATTTCATTTAAGTGCGTGGACTCATTCGTAAAATTTTAAATTCTTTAAGGATTAATTAGCATAATGATGATGATAATAATAATAATAATAAAATAATAAATAATAATAATAATAATTATAATAATAACCATAATAATAAAAATAATAATAATAGTAATAATAGTAATAATGGCAATAATAATAATAATAATAATAACAATAATAATAATAATAATAATAATAATCATAATAATAATCATAATAATAATAATAATAATAATAATAGTAACAGTAATAATAATAAAATTTTAAGTCAGTACAAAGTTCAGGGGATGTTTTGTAAAATTTTAAACTTGAAAATCAAAGGTTTAAATTGTTTTAAACATTAGCCCAAACTTCAGGGGCTGAAAGTGTAACTTTTGTGTTCTGTGCCCGTTTTTCCGGTGGCCTCGGCCGGAGCTCCGGCCGAGCTCCGGCGAGGCTTCAAACCTCGGTTTTATTGCGATTAGACCGAGAAAAACCGGCTCAACACCCTCGGCCCCATGTTTCGAACTCGAACCCCAACCCAATTTGAGTTTCCCGCTCGTGCAAACCTTCCAAATCAAACCGAGGCTAACCGTGATGAAATTTCGAATCAAATCTTGACCAATTTCACAAATTGAACCAAATCAATCACACCTAAAGTTAATACGCGGTCTAATCAATTAATAAATCAATCAACATTACAAAATAACAACTCGAATCCCTCAATTTGGTAAACTTCGAACGCGGTTTCAATCGAGCGTGTTAAGCCCGAAACCATAAAATCAAAGCTATAAATTGAGGGCTTTCGATTCATTTTGAAGTTCCTAAACCCTCCGAACCCTCAATTTCACAAGAAATCCCCTCGATCAAAAAGCCCCAACTCAAGAACACCCGAACCTAAATCGAACTCGAAATCCCTTCAATACCACATCAATCAGGTAATTAAGACCTGCTTCCTACTCGTTCCGTTCAAGGATCAAAAGCCCTATGATGATTTAGGTGATTAACACCGAATCGAGGGTTGATTTTGGGTTTGAACGAAACTAGGGTTCATCAAATTGGGGGTAAACCGGGGGACTAAGGTTAAAATGATAACCGAACCAATGAAAACCAAGGCCTTGGCCCTGGTTCACTGGTCCCTACGCCCCATGTTGGATGGAGGTCCCGGGTTCGACCCCGGGCAGCCCCCTCCCCTTTTCTTTTCTTTTTCTGATTTTTTTTTCTTTTCTTTTCTTCATTTCTTTTTATTTATTTAACCTTTTAAATTCTGAAAATTTCTAAAATTATTTTATAAACTGCAGAATTTATTTAAACTTTGTTTAACTATTTTGTGACTAAATTAAATTTTTATAAAATACTTTTATATTTATAAATGCATTGTTGTAGTTCTAAAAGTACAAAAGAAATGTGTAAATATAATACTTGTATATATATATATATTTTCAAATAATTAAATGGTTTAGTTACTTATACCTATATATATGTATATATATATATATATATAGTTCATTTTAATAGTAAAATCACTTATTGTAATTATATATACAATCTTTATAAATCGTTTAACGTACAATTAAATCAAGTTTTTCTTATTTATATTATTCTTTCTCATACGCGCAAACATTAATTATTTCAAAGTATAAAAATTCATTCGTTCCATTAACCCGATCGCATTATTAACATGTAATAAATACGAATAATTATTAAATCCTATTAGACCTACAACCCTAAAACATAATTAATCATCAAACATATTATAACGCGCTACCTTTCTACATTTAGGTGCCTTGTGACATTGTGTTGGAAATCTTATTCGCGATTATTATTATTCCATCTTCAAGTCTCCTATTATTAAGCATGTGAGTTCTTATGCCCCGCCTTACGATTATTTCACACCTTTCGGGGTGAAACATGTTGCTTGTACAAACTTACTCATGCACGCTTTGATACTTATTACGCACGTGCAATTCTTTACATAGTCGTGGTTGTTTGAATATGTTAAGTATTATATGAGATGTGACATACGTGTGCAATCATTAACTATTACTAGCCCGGTGAAGTCTTAGATCTTTGGGCCTGACAAGCCTATTTGGTGCTAAAGCCGAGGGATTGTCGGCTCCTAGGAGCCGTATGCTTGTGCACTAGGGAACCAAATACACTTAGCTAATCAAGCTTATTCATATTGTTCAGTCGAGGTTTGATTGTAACTATGCATGTTCTATATACTTACTATCTTGGGACCATTGACTGGAATTGCCACCTATAATTCTTTTATATACTTATTGTATTTAAAACCATGAGAACTCACCACTCGTTAGTTGACTTTATTTTCAACATGTTTCAGGTAATGTGCAAGCTTAGCGATGATTGAAGAAATGCTTAAACCTAGAACATGGACCTAGGCTTAATAAGGACAATTGGAATTCCTATTTTTGTTTGTTTTATTATGAGACTTTGATATATGTGGTGTTTGAAATAATTGATTAATGGCATTTTACATTATAATATAGTGTTATGTGGTTGTGAACAATCTTAACCCTCACACTTTGACGTTTCCGCCGTCAAGGTTGGGGTGTGACAGATTGGTATCAGAGCCCATAACTATAGGGATTTAGGTTATTAGAAATGGTGACCTAGACTATAGTTTATGCATGATCCTTATAGAATAGTATTCTTATGAATACGTACTTATTGTTTGCATACTGCCTAACGCTATGCCTTATTATGTGCAATGTGATGCCTTAGCATAGGTGCCTTTCTGCATGATTACATATTGTTACCCGTCTCCCCTAGACTTATCTTAAACATTGATTCTCCCCGACAATTGCTACTTTTTAAATCCATCCTCGTCACTAAGTAGGACTTATTGATAGAAATTCCTTGGACTTTATGTCTAATCTTGTAATTATCCCATCAAGATTTTTGATTTCATGAACCAAAGAACTAGTGTGGTACATAGACACCTGTATTCTGGTTTTCCTGGAAAAAGGCCCTCGGGCTAAGCTAAGCATTTCGCATAAATCCTACGGGACCAGTCATGCTTACCTGGGGATTTCCGGGATGAGTGATAAACTATGACCAACATACACAAGTTTCTGAGGCGAATGGGTCAATTCATCTTGATGTGTCACGTTTTTAAATGGTGATGCGTCACCAAATGGAATCATTCTGTATAATTCATGATTCTTACCTTAACTACCCATCCTTATTATCCATTTAACCGATCCTAACCCAATTTGAATTTTTCCAGCATGTCTCGTTACCAAGGAAACCGAGGAAGATCCGGTCGTAAGCTTGCCGCCATGATTGCCCGGCAAATGGCTGCGGTCATCCCGACTATGGTGGCTGAACTCAGCAGCACTATGATCGCAAACGTCACGAACAATAGCAACGACCAAGGGGAAAATAGGGCAAACCAAGGCCGTAACAACCAGTCTTGCACCTTCAAGCATTTTAGTTCCTGCAAGCCTCCCAGTTATAGTGGCAAGGAAGGTGCCACTAGTCTATTAGAATGGTTTGAGGGGATGGAGAACACCTTCGTCAACTGTGAGTGCCCCGAAGCACTAAAAGTGAGGTATGCCACCAGTATGCTGCAGCAAAGGGCCTTAACGTGGTGGAACAGCGAAAAGAGAAACCGAGGCCCCGACGCAATCTTGGATTTAACTTGGGAGGACTTCAAAAACATAGCCATCGCCAAGTTTTGCCCGAGAAGTGAAATCCATAAACTAGAGGAGGAATTCTGGAACCTGAACAGGATGGCGGGAACCATCTAGCGTATTCTACCCGTCATCACGAGCTGAGTATACTGCTACCATACATGGTGGATACTGTTTCCCGTAATGTGGAAAAATTTATTAAGGGTGTGCCACCTCAGATTCAAGATGTCGTGGTGGGTAGCCGACCCGTAACTCTGGAAGAAGCCATCACCATCACTGCACAGTTGACGGAGAACCACATCCGAGCGGGCACTATGTCTGCAAAGGGTGCCAAGAAAACTGAGAAGACGACCCCCGAGGAGGTCAAGGAGGTTAAATCTGATAACAAGAAGAGGAAGTTTGTACCGGCACGGAACTATGCCGTGGCCGCATATAAGCCATCCCAAAGACAGTGTGTTCCCGGGACTGCGCCGGCCGCACAAGTGCCTGTTGCAAGGGCTTATGCAGGCCCTCTACCTATGTGCAACACGTGTAGGTACCATCATCCGGGAAATCTTCCGTGTCGTATCTGCATACTATGCGGCAAGTACGGGCATCTCGTGGCAACCTGCCGCCGAGCATTGGGAAACGCGGTAACGGAACCAAACCAAGCTTGCTATAATTGTGGAGAAACGGGTCACTACCGCCCCCAATGCCCTCGTCTTGTGGGCAATGTTCCACAAACTCGTGGACGTGCCTTCAACATCAACGCGAACCAAGCTCAAACGAACAATGAGGTGGTGAACGGTACGCAAAAATTTCAACCCTATCTCCATAGAATTTCTCTTAAATTCCTTGCTTATGTCCTTAAGTGCCTTTAAAATCTATACAGGTATGTTTCTTATTAATGACACCTATGCATACGTATTATTTGATTCGGGCGCCGATAAAGTTTTGTTTCCTTAGAATTCGAGCCGACACTTTCTAAACCTCGCTCAAATCTAGAGAGACCTCTCACCGTCGAAGTTGCTGATGGAGAACCCATCACCGTCGACGTGGTTATCCGGGTTGTCTATTGTGTCTCGATAACCGTAAGTTTCTTATCGACCTCATTCCAATGAAGCTTGGAAGCTTCGACGTTATTATTGGCATGGATTGGTTATCCAAGAACCACGCCGAGATCATCTACTTCGAGAAGTGTATTCGCATGCCCTTACCCTCCGGTGACACGATGAAGGTGTTCGGTGACTGGTCTTCCAAAGGGCTCAAGCTTATGTCATGCAATAAGGCTCGGAAATGCCTAAGTAAGAGTTATCCGGCATTCTTGGCCTATGTAGTCAACACCAAAGCCAAAGGGAAGGAACTCAAGATGTTCCAGTTATACGAGAATTCCCTGAGGTCTTTCCCGACGATCTTAGTGGGTTGCCTCCAGTACGTGAAGTTGAATTCAAAATCGACTTGATTTCGGGAGCAGGCCCCGCGGCTAAATCATCTTACTGACTCGCACCATCTGAAATGCAAGAACTCTCTAGCCAACTCCAGGAATTATCCGAGAAGGGGTTTATCCGCCCTAGTTCTTCTCCTTGGGGTGCACCTGTCTTATTTGTGAAGAAGAAAGATGGGTCATTCCGCATGTGTATCGATTACCGGGAGCTCAACAAGTTGACCATCAAGAACCGGTATCCTCTTCCTCGTATCGACGATCTCTTCGATCAACTTCAAGGAGCTGCAATCTTTTCAAAATCGACTTGCATTCGGGTTATCACCAACTGCGAGTCCACGACGACGATATCCCAAAGACTGCATTCCGCACTCGGTATGGGCATTACGAGTTCATGGTTATGCCTTTCGGCTTAACCAATGCTCCTGCGGTCTTCATGGATCTTATGAATCGGGTGTGCAAGCCATACCTAGACAAGTTTGTCATCGTTTTAATTGACGACATTCTTATTTATTCCAAGTCTCGCTCCGATCATGAACTTCATCTCCGTCAAATCCTCGATCTGTTGAAGAAGGAACAACTGTACGCGAAGTTCTCGAAATGTGAGTTTTGGCTTGAAGAAGTACAATTCTTAGGGCACGTTGTGAATAGTCAAGGAATTCACGTCGACCCTACGAAGGTTGAAGCCGTGAAGAATTGGAGTGCTCCCACAACTCCGACGGAAGTTCGATCGTTCTTGGTCTAGCCGGTATTATCGGCGATTTATTGCCAACTTCTCGAAAATCGCAAAGCCACTCACGTCCTTGACTCAGAAGAACAAGCCTTTCGAGTGGAAAGCCGAGCAGAAGAGGCGTTTGAGACATTGAAGCACAAGTTGTGCAATGCTCCTATTCTGACGCTACCGGATGGGAATGACGACTTCACGGTATACTGCGACGCGTTGAAACAAGGCCTTGGTTGTGTTCTCATGCAACGGGGAAAGGTCATCGCATATGCCTCGAGACAATTAAAGGTTCACGAGGTAAATTATACGACGCACTATCTCGAGCTCGGAGCGGTGGTCTTTGCTTTGAAAATCTGGAGACACTATCTATACGGCACACAATGTATAGTCTACACGGACCACAAGAGCCTCCAACACGTCTTCAATCAGAAGGACCTCAATATGAGGCAACGTCGTTGGGTGGAACTAATTAGCGACTACGATTGTGATATACGACACCATCCCGGCAAGGCAAATGTCGTAGCCGGTGCATTGAGTCGAAAGACGCATCAAAAGATGGTTTCCGTTCAAGAGATTCGCGACCGACGTCAATGGTTCGACACATTGGTAGAGTTTGACACTGAAATCCGACTCGATGTCAACAATGCAGCAGTACTACTACAAAATTGAAGATCGATTGCTACATCGAGTCAAGTATTCGAGAAGCCCAGCAAGCGGTGCAAATCGAAGGGAGTATGAAGGAAGAGCTCGAGCCAAATCTCTTAGCCCAATTGGAAACAAGAGCCAATGGGTTAATGTATTTCGCAAACCGAATCTGGATTCCCAAACCAAAACCTTCGGGCTTCTATCATGAACGAAGCACATCGGACTCGTTATTCTATCCACCCGGGCTCCGGTAAGATGTACATGGACTTACGGAGTCAATATTGGTGGCCCGGAATGAAACGAGACATAGCAACCTACGTTGCTAATGCCTTACATGCACGAAAGTTAAAGCGGAACACCAACGACCAAGTGGTTTACTCGAACAACCCGAAATTCCTATGTGGAAATGGGAACATATATCCATGGACTTCATAACCAAGCTGCCTCGGACATCCCACGGGCACGATAGCATATGGGTATCGTCGACCGATTGACCAAGTCGGCACATTTCATACCCATACGCGACACGTATAAGACATCAAGGTTAGCCTAGATTTACATCGACGAGATCGTAAGCCGTCATGGTGTGCCTCTTCACATTATATCCGACCGAGACGCTCGATTCACTTCTCACTTCTGGTCTACTATGCAAGAACTTCTGGGTACGCAATTGGATTTAAGCACGGCTTACCATCCCCAAACCGATGGCCAAACCGAGCGGACGATCCAAACCCTGGAAGACCTGTTACGTCTCTGTGTCCTTGATTTTGGGGGTGACTGGGAACACACCTGCCGCTCGCAGAATTCTCCTACAACAACAGTTACCACTCAAGCATTCAAATGGCACCGTTTGAAGCACTTTACGGTCGTAAGTGTCGTTCACCAATTTGCTGGACCGACATTGGCGAAAATCTTATCACCGGTCCCGAGCTCATACAAGAGACGACCGATAAAGTCGCTATCATCCGCAAGAACCTGAAGTGGCAAGGAGCCGACAAAAGAGCTACGCTGATAAACGTCGCAAGCCACTGGAATTCCAAGTTGGGGAGATGGTCCTTCTCAAGGTCTCACCGTGGAAGGGTGTGGTTCGCTTTGGAAGGAAAGGCAAGTTAGCTCCAAGGTTTGTAGGGCCTTTCAAGGTTCTTAAAAGAATCGGGAAAGTGGCCTACAAACTAGAACTACCCTCCGACCTTAGTGGAATTCACCCTGTCTTCCACGTCTCGAATCTGATGAAGTGTCTGGCCGACGATAACTTGTATGTGCCATTGGAAGACATTCAGATCGACGAGTCACTACACTTCGTTGAGAAACACGTCGAAATCATGGATCGCATTATGAAGAAGACTAGGACCTCTACGACCCCAATTGTAAAGTTCGATGGGAGAACAAACGAGAGCGGAATTCACTTGGGAGCGTGAAGAACATATGAAGAAGACGTACCCTTCCTTATTCTTGTAACTTTTTGTCATACTTATTTCGGGACGAAATTATTTTAAGTTGGGGAGACTGTAACATCCTGTATCTTTGTATTATACCTTGTGTTCATATTTGTCATTTCATTTAAGTGCGTGGACTCATTCGTAAATTTTAAATTCTTTAAGGATTAATTAGCATAATGATGATGATGATAATAATAATAATAATAATAATAATAATAATAATAATAATAATAATAATAATTATAATAATAACCATAATAATAAAAATAATAATAATAATAGTAATAATAGTAATAATGGCAATAACAAATAATATAATAATAATAACAATAATAACTATATAATAATAATAATATATAATAATATAATAATAATAAATAATAATAATAATAATATAATAATAATAAGAATAATAATAAAATTTTAAGTCAGTACAAAGTTCAGGGGGATGTTTTTGTAAAATTTTAAACTTGAAAATCAAAGGTTTAAATTGTTTTAAACATTAGCCCAAACTTCAGGGGCTGAAAGTGTAACTTTTGTGTTCTGTGCCCGTTTTTCCGGTGCCCGGCCGGAGCTCCGGCCGAGCTCCGGCGAGGCTTCAAACCTCGGTTTTATTGCGATTAGACCGAGAAAACCGGCTCAACACCCTCGGCCCCATGTTTCGAACTCGAACCCCAACCCAATTTGAGTTTCCCGCTCGTGCAAACCTTCCAATCAAACCGAGGCTAACCGTGATGAAATTTCAAATCAAATCTTGACCAATTTCACAAATTGAACCAAATCAATCACACCTAAAGTTAATACGCGTCTAATCAATAATAAATCAATCACATTACAAAATAACAACTCGAATCCCTCAATTTTGGTAAACTTCGAACGCGGTTTCAATCGAGCGTTTTAAGCCCGAAACCATAAAATCAAAGCTATAAATTGAGGGCTTTCGATTCATTTTGAAGTTCCTAAACCCTCCGAACCCTCAATTTCACAAGAAATCCCCTCGATCAAAAAGCCCCACTCAAGAACACCCGAACCTAAATCGAACTCGAAATCCCTTCAATACCACATCAATCAGGTAATTAAGACCTGCTTCCTACTCGGTTCCGTTCAAGGATCAAAAGCCCTATGATGATTTAGGTGATTAACACCGAATCGAGGGTTGATTTTGGGTTTGAACGAAACTAGGGTTTCATCAAATTGGGGGTAAACCGGGGACTAAGGTTAAAATGATAACCGAACCAATGAAAACCAAGGCCTTGGCCCTGGTTCACTGGTCCCTACGCCCCATGTTGATGGGAGGTCCCGGTTCGACCCCGGGCAGCCCCCTCCCCTTTTCTTTTCTTTTTCTGATTTTTTTTTTTTCTTTTCTTTTCTTCATTTCTTTTTATTTATTTAACCTTTTTAAATTCTGAAAATTTCTAAAATTATTTTATAAACTGCAGAATTTATTTAAACTTTTGTTTAACTATTTTGTGACTAAATTATTTTTATAAAATACTTTTATATTTATAAATGCATTGTTGTAGTTCTAAAAGTACAAAAGAAATGTGTAAATATAATACTTGTATATTATATATATTTTTCAAATAATTAAATGGTTTAGTTACTTATACCTATATATAGTATATATATATATAGTTCATTTTAATAGTAAAATCACTTATTGTAATTATTATATACAATCTTTATAAATCGTTTTAACGTACAATTAAATCAAGTTTTTCTTATTTATATTATTCTTTCTCATACGCGCAAACAATTAATTATTTCAAGTATAAAAATTCATTCGTTCCATAACCCGATCGCATTATTAACATGTAATAAATACGAATAATTATAAATCCTATTAGACCTACAACCCTAAAACATAATTAATCATCAAACATATTATAACGCGCTACCTTCTACATTTAGGTGCCTGTGACATTGTGTTGGAAATCTTATTCGCGATATTATTATTCCATCTTCAAGTCTCCTATTATAAGCATGTGAGTTCTTATGCCCCGCCTACGATTATTTCACACCTTTCGGGTGAACATGTTGCTTGTACAAACTTACTCATACACGCTTTGATACTTATTACGCACGTGCAATTCTTTACATAGTCGTGGTTGTTTGAATATGTTAAGTATTATATGAGATGTGACATACGTGTGCAATCATTAACTATTGCTAGCCTGGTGAAGTCTTAGATCTTTGGGCCTGACAAGCCTATTTGGTGCTAAAGCGCGAGGGATTGCCGGCTCCTAGGAGCCGTATGCTTGTGCACTAGGGAACCAAATACACTTAGCTAATCATGCTTATTCATATTGTTCAGTCGAGGTTTGATTGTAACTATGCATTCTATATACTTACTATCTTGGGACCATTGACTGGAATTGCCACCTATAATTCTTTTATATACTTATTGTATTTAAAACCATAAGAACTCACCAACTCGTTAGTTGACTTTATTTTCAACATGTTTCAGGTAATGTGCAAGCTTAGCGATGATTAAAGAAATGCTTAACCTAGAACATGGACCTAGGCTTAATAAGGACAATTGGAATTCCTGTTTTTTGTTTGTTTTATTATGAGACTTTGATGTATGTGGTGTTTGAAATAATTGATTAATGGCATTTTACATTATAATATAGCGTTATGGGTTGTGAACAATATTAACCCTCACACTTCGACGTTTCCGCCGTCAAGGTTGGGGTGTGACACACGAGGCTGGAGGATATGCTGGACTGGGTCATCCAGCACATGGTCGTCGACTATGCCTCATCCGGTACGCCGTTGTTGTCACAGCCACCGAGGTAGTTAGGCCATGACGGTGCTGGCCCATCTGGCGCGCCGGCTCTGGTCAGGGCAGCGATCCGGAGATGACGGATTAGATAGGTATTTTGTTGTATTTTATTTCTTTTTGTATGTAAAAACTCATTGCATATATATATATGCAGTTTCAGTTATGATGGCTTGTATATTTGGTTTGTGTTTGTTTGGTTGTGTTTCTTGTTTTTTTGTTTTATATTTGTAATGTTGATAATGTTAATTGTATATTTTGATAACAACTGATTTTTACGATTAGGTTAACCATGTGATAAAATAAAAACCAACTTGTTTAATAAAATAAAGAGCCAGTACCATGGTGTATGCTGTTTGCGGATGATATCGTCTTAATATCAGAATCTAAGACCGTGCTTAACGAAAGATTAGAACAGTGGAGAGCAGCACTAGAACGCAGGGGCTTAAGGATAAGCCGCTCTAAAACAGAATACATGCATTGTAACTTTAGTGGTGAGGCCAGGAGGACACCCAAATCAGTATCCAGGGAATGGCGGTCCCCCGGACATCTAGGTTCAAATACCTTGGCTCGTACGTACAGGAAGATGGAGAGATACACAGCGATGTAGCACATCGTGTACAATCAGGATGGTGCAAGTGGAGAGCAGCATCAGGGATTTTGTGCGATAAGAGGTTCCCAGCCAAACTAAAGGGAAAACTATACAGAGTGGCAGTACGTCCAGCTATGTTATACGGCACAGACTGTTGGGCCATAAAGAAATCGCACGAGAGACAAATAGAGGTCGCAGAAATGCGAATGCTGAGGTGGATGTGTGGACATACAAGATTGGATCGGATAAGAAACGACGTCTTTCGCCAGAGGCTAGAGGTGGCTTCTATCACAGAAAAAATAAGAGAGGGAAGATTAAGATGGTTTGGGCACGTGAAAAGGAGAACGATGGCAGCACCTGTCCGAGCAGTAGAGAACATCACCTTAGAGGGTAGGAGGAGTAGAGGTAGACCTAGGTTGACTTGGGACGAGGTTATTAGGAGGGATATGATAGACTTGCATCTTTCTGAGAACATGATCGAGGATAGAAGTGAGTGGAGGCGTAGAATTAAAATCAAGGACTTTTAGTGGGTTTTTGTGGGTGGGAAGGGTATACGGTAATATATGGCCGGACCACACTCGCTAGGGTAGTTTTCCTCATATACCTCTTTGGGTGTTACATGCCGTTTTTATTACGATTGTTATTGTTATTGACTGTGTTATATCTTTGTGTGAATATATATCTTTGTGTCGTATGCTTTATCTAATTCTTTATGTGATATATATCTGTGTGTTGTATGCTTTGTATTATGCTTGTTATTGTTATTGACTTTGTTACGAGTCGGGGTCTCTTCGGTAGCGGTCTCTCTATCTTTCTAGATAGGGGAAAGACATGCCACCATATACCCCTCCCAGACCCTGCTCTCCAGCGGGATACACTGGGTATGTTTGTTTGTTTGTTTGTTTACCGTTTGCATCCCTGAGGTTTGGTGATTTTAACCATTTGCATCCCTACAGTTTAAAAATCCTCATATACCCCCTAACGTTTATTTTTGTCTCATTTGCATCCAAATGACTAACGACGTTAAATAATTCAGTAAACTTTTTATAAAATGACGAAATTACCCTTGTCACAGTTTAATGGGACCATCAACGTCATCTTCTTCCTCTCCTTTGACCACCACAAACTCTCTTTCTTTCTCAAATATAAACACACACACACACACACACACATTCTCTCTCTCTCTCTCTCATCACTCCATCACCACCACCATAAACAGAGCTAAGAGCAACACTAAGAGCAAAATCATGATGCAGATGCTCTCAAATTATACCAAAATGATGATGCAGATGCCCCCATTATCATACCTAAATCACAACAACAACAACAATAACAACAATACATAAATCAAACACCAACACCCTTCAGCAAAATCAACCCAATTTCACTTCAATTTCAGAATTTCAAAACAAGATTCACAATAATGTCACCTCATCACTATGACGACACCATAGCCTCATTCAACCCTTCACCCTCTGGAACCACGATGATGACACCATAGCCTCATTCAACACCTCCTTTTTAGTCAACATCTTCCCAACCAACGGCACCCCAGGTGAAGGCCTCGCGTTCTTGATCGCACCCACCATCCACATCCCCGACAACAGCTTCGGCCAGTACCTCGGCCTCACCAACTGGACCCTCGACGATCGGACCGACAACGGCCTCGTCGTCGTCAAGCTCAACACCGTCAAGCAACCCTTTGACGTCGACGACAACCATATCGGACTCAACGTCCACTCCATCAGATCTGTTGTCTCACGGTCGTTGACGCCGTCCAACATCACCCTCGCGCCGGAGCTGAGGCGGAGGTAGAGGGTGGTGGCGGAGAGGAGGATGAGTAGGGAGGAGATTAGGGTGCAGATGTGGGTGGTGTTGCGGGGTTGCCGCCATGACCGAGTTTTTTCAGCATTAGAGGTAGAGGGTTGTTTTGTGTTATGGAAACCACAAGTTGAAGAAGAAGAAGAAGATGATGGTGAGGGTCGGTGATTTTTTAGGGGTTTTAACCCCTAAAAGATAAAATGTTAGAGAGGGAATGTGTGTGTTTGATGGTGGTGGTGATGGAGTGATGAGAGAGAGAGAGAATGTGTGTGTGTTTATATTTGAGAAAGAAAGAGGGAGAGAGAGAAAGAGAGTTTGTGGTGGTCAAAGGAGAAGAAGAAGATGACAAGGGTAATTTCGTCATTTTATAAAAAGTTAACTGAATTATTTAACGTCGTTAGTCATTTGGATGCAAATGAGAAATAAAAATAAAACGTTAGGGGGTATATGAGGATTTTAAACTGTAGGGATGCAAATGGTTAAAATCACCAAACCTCAGGGATGCAAACGGTAATTTACTCTAAATAATTAAACACAAGAGTTACTTGTAATATGATAAATTAATAATAAACACAAAACACAAACTCGTATGTTACGATTAGGTTAACCTGTGATAAAATAAAAATAAAAACAAACTAGTTTGATTACTCAAATTTAGAAAATATATACAATATGTCTGTGTAATGACAACCGATTTTTACAAAATCGTAAACAAATTAAACACAAAACCATCACATTAATAATAAATAAATACTTGTAATATGATAAATTATTAATAAACACAAAACATAAACTTGTGAGTTACGATTAGGTTAAACGTGTGATAAAATTAAAAAAAACAAACTGTTATGATTAAAAAAAACATAGAAAATATATGCAATATGTCACGGTTTGGCCAAACCATGACATATAGCCCCCAAAACCCTAATCAGTTCCCTATTAATGTAACAGCCCAACGTAACCGCACCATGATATTGTCCGCTTTGGCCGGGACGAACCACCATCGCCTCACGGTTTTGTTTTCACCTGAACCGGGACGTACCACCATCGCTCAGGCAAAACGCGTCACAGTGGGGAAGGTCTCAAGCCCCTTATATAGAAGCATTCGTTCTCCTTCCCAACCAATGTGGGATGTTACAATTAATTGCATACCTAATAATTGCAACGGATCCCCAGATTAGTCTGGGCTCTAACTGTCACGGTTAGGCCTCACCGTGACAGTTAGGTCTCACACCCGACTGAACGGTCACGGGGAGTCCTAACCGTGATCGTTTGAGTCGGTTTCCCCCAGAAAAATAGTGATGGAAGTTACAACTGTGACAATAAAAGCTAAGACCGTACAATATGACAGCGATAAAAGAAAATTAAGAAAACCTAATATGTGTGATAAAGAAATAGATAGAGAGAGAGAGAATATGTATGTGTGCGCACATGTCCTCGAGACCAAATGAGAATGATAAATTAAAATAAAAAAAAGAGAAAGAAAGTCATTGCAAAAAGGACAATAGAGGAAGAGAGTTGCTAAGTAAAAATATGTAAAAGTAGGGAAAATATATATATAGAGAGAGAGAGATGGAGGTTTCATTAAAATATATTTTGTCTAAGAAGGCTAAGAAGAAATGAGTTGGTGATATGTGGCAAAATTAGAAAATAGGGTTAAAGGGTATTTTGGTCTATTAACCATTTAATCTAATTTCATTTCTCCTTTTAAAAATGTAACACATTTTTTACACACTCTGTTCATCCATAAATCCTATAAAAATTAATTTCAAAATACAACCAAAACCTAAATGTCTCTCGTTGTCTTAAATTTCATAATTACATATAATAACAAATCGATGATTAGAGATGTTAACTTGAGCGGTGGGTATTAATCGGTAGTATTTTAAGACAATGATTCGATAGTCAATGATAGTGGTAATTGAAGATAATGAATAATGACAGGGGATGATATTAATGATCAATGATACTCAAATGTCATTCGTTTTATCACACTTAGTTGTCACGTTGATTGTTCAAGCATAAAATAATATATAAATTGTTGTTTTAACGCCAAACAACACGAAATGTGTTATATTAACGCAAATAGTGAACATTAAAATAGCAAAGAAAGTGTTATTTCTATGTTGTTTGATATTTTAACATAATACACCACAGAAATAGCACATGAGACCTTGTTGTTTTGACGTAAAACAACATAGAACTTGTTACGTAAAAACGCACAAAACTGTGATATTTAACAAAATAACACAAAACTGTGATGTTTGACACAAAACAACACATACATGTGCTGTTTTTATGAAATACAACATAATTTTGTGTTTTTTTTGAAAAAATACAGCACAAAACTGTGTTGTTTGATGCACAACAACACAAACTGTGCTGTTTTTATGAAATACAATATAATTTTGTGCTGCTTTATGAAATACAACATAACTTTATGATGTTTTATGAAATACATCACAACTTTATGCTGTTTTATAAAATACAACACAACTTTGTGATGTTTTATGAAATACAACATATTTTTGTGTTGTTTTATGAAATACAACACATTTTTGTGTTGTTTTATGAAATATAACACAAAAATATTAAAATGCAGCACAATTTCATATAATTTGTTTTTTTTTTGTAAAAAAATATAACAATACTGTACACAATTTAAAGAGGAAAAAATATTTGATTTTATAGTACAATTTGTTTTAAAAAAATAATCTAGCATGAAAAAGATATAAACGTTTAAAAAATTAAGGGAAACCTAAAAAAGACAACAAAAATGGTTACATACCCAAAATACCCTTCCACTTTTTATTTATAATATTACCATCTTAGCTATTTATTAAGAAATGAAAAGCTAAGATCATTTCTTAGCTTTCTTTGGTAAAATATATTTTTTAATGAAACCTCTCTCTCTCTCTCTCTATATATATATATATACATATATATATATGTATATATATATATATGTATATATATATATGTATATATATACATATGTATATATATATATATATGGAATGGTTCAAGATAAAAACATGTTTTAGTAGAAACTAAAAAAACCATATTATAACTCTTGATTTATTTGATCAATGGTTGAGATTGATTAGTTGTTTTCTAGTAAATTAATTGAAATTTATGGGTTCATTTATGGTGATTAGGGGTAAAATGGGTACACTATTACATTTAATTTTCATAACCTCCAATTTTAAAAACCTAATTCCTAAAATATCTCTTCTCACTCCAATGTTAATCATCGATTTTATAAAAATTAAAAGCCTAGTTTGATAAATGCATAAAGCATTTTACTGAACTATCACACTCACACATACGTACCCTTGAGTTCACCAAGTCAACTATATGTACCATCATATATGCCTATGCATATGTAACCATGTTTGCGTATATGTTCACGTATATGTACCATGTTGGCATATGTATTTAAAGTAAACACACGTTTAGATGTACAAAGAAAAAAAAATCAAAAGATGACTGTTACGTATATGTAAGCACATACGTATATACAACCCCAGTTACGTATATGTAAGCATGTTACTATATGTCACCGAAGTTACGTATACATAACTGTCCCAATGGGTATTCGTTATCATCTTCGTGATTTGTTTTGTCTGTAGATCGAATGATTGGAACTTCAAAACGCATAACAAGTAAGGAAAATGAATCCATCCATGGTGGCAACAAGTACCAATCGAACCCCTCTCAATCTACCATTGTCATGCTCCCTATTCTTGTTCAATTATGTGACAACCCACAAATTTTTCGGTTAATACTATTTAAATTAACTTTCTCCGTTTATCGCGAATTAATCCATTTTACTATTTTGTAAGAATAATAATAATAAAAATAAAAATAATAATAATAATAATAATAATAATAATAATAATATTGTTTTATAAGAATTAAAAAGTTTAGGGGGTTAAAGTGTAAAATTTAAAACTGATTTTAAAAGTTTTAGCATAAAATGATAAACCATATAAACTACAGGGGCCAAAGGTGTAATTTTCTTTTAAAAACCCCACCCCCGCCCGTAGCCCCTCTTTCCCTCCGGCGGGTCTCCGGCCGTCTCTCCGGCGAGAGCCAAAACCCCCAACAAACGCGGTTTTGACCAGAATAATCTTCCTGACACATTCTCGTGGATGAATCGAACATGGGCCACCTTTTAATTTAAAAAATGTTAGTGCGATTTCCACCAAACCCGACCACCCCCATTTTTGGCCGAACAACCTGGCCACGATCGCACTACACTTCATAATAATCAAAATTTATTCCGCACTAAGCAATGTTTAATCGATTATAAGCTCCCACTAAATTCAATTCGGTATAAAGCAAGCTCAAACACCACCATCGATCATCCTCATTACCCATGACCTGCAACATAGTCGAATCCCACTTTCTGAGTTCTATTTCACGAAATTAGCATAGGGCTTTGCATCTAGGACATCACAAGAAGCTATCCACAAAGTTAATTGAGTTATTATCAACGATTGCTACGAAAATCAATTCTTCTTCAGATACGATTTAGGTTTATACGGGAACATCGAATATCAATCGAATTTGGTAAGTTAAACACCTACATACGTTCATGATTACAAGGGGAACAAAAGCCCCATGGATTCGATTGGTAATAACATCGAATTAGGGATCGATTTGGCTCCAATCGAATTAGGGTTCATGCATTTGGGGAAATTCATCAAGCTGGGTTTATAATAATTTCGAACCAAAGTAAACCGCGGCCACGGCCTTGGTTTACTGGTTACACGCGCACATATCACACGGGAGGTCCGGGTTCGAACCCGGCTACCCCCAACATATTTTTTTGGGCTTTTTCAGCCTTTAAAAAATATATAAAAATTCCTAAAAATTATAAAAATAATTTTTATAAACTTTGTTCATTTTAAAAGTTATCTAATGATTTCTCTGTAAATTTATTTCTTTAAACACCTTAATAATTTGTATATAAAATATCAATAACAAATGTTATAATTAGTTTATCTTTACAAAATAAACTTTAAATAGTTGAAATCACTAAATTATTATTAATCATTACGTTATCTTTTAATTACGTCAATTATAAAATTTTATTTACATTTTATAATTAATCATTATAAGAATTTAATTTCTTATAACTTTATAAATTATCATAAAAGGATTAATTAAGTATTTCATTCATTGTATATATGATTTTGATAATTAAATTTATTTATAAACACCTAAATTCCACTTGAAACCCTAATCCTCGTCAATTCGTTAAACTTAAACCTTGTAGACTTAAACAAGTATATATATTCTTAGGTACCTCGTGAGGGATTGCGTTGGAACGTTTATAATCATCATCCATATACTTATTTGTCATGTAAGTTTACAGCCCCACTTTTACTTTATACTCTTTTTGGGGAGAGAAACATGCGGTTTTCATAAACGTTACATTACATTGGGTTTTTGTGATACTGCATATACATGATACTATGTTTGTATACTTTGCCCTTCGGACCGTTAATATGCAAAATAGCGAGGTGATTGTTAGTAGATCTACTGGGATTGACATACCCCACCCGGCTAGTCGCGCTAGCTGGTCAAACGGGTGAACGGTTATCCTGTTTTACAGTGTTGTGGTGGGGCATCCACAGCCGGGCCTACTTTATTATTTGATTACATGTCAGCTCGGTCGCGACCTCATACACATAGTGATCATTATGGAGCTACCCATTATATGCTTTGATTACAAAATCCGGGAATTTCATTACTGATACTTACTGTTTTCTGATAAACCTGTGAACTCACCAGTCTTGTACTGACTTTTGCATGTTTTCTCTCAGGACATTGATGTGGTACGCTGAGGAGCACAGCAACCACTGCATGTCATTCCACGTTCATCCCAAACTGTTTTCGGGATTTACTTTCATGTACTTTACATAAATTGGATTAGACGCGTGTTTGCGTATTCCAAAACCGTTGCTAAATGTTTTCCTGATTTCGCTTCCGCAATACTTAAATATATTTGGTTTGTTTAATTAAAATTAAACAACTTATATGATTTGTAATTATCGAGTCATTTGGTGTAACTGATGCTTATCTGAGATCCTGGTTATGTCACACGCCTGACGGTAAAACCCCGTTCGTGGAAATTGAGGGTGTGACAAATTAAACCTTGTCATCATGTTCTTCTTTGACTTGCAAATCTTGTTGTTTGAATCGCTCCTTTTCTACCTATATCATCAATTTTGCTCATGGTTGATTATAAATCATTGCTTGTTTTAATTTCTAAGTCATTCCAATGTTTCTTTCAGTTGATCTAACACTCATCTGAAGTTGACCACATGCTCATAATCAATGAATGTGTAAGTAACAGAAAAATATTTCAGGGTGGATGTCATACCAACCATCTGAACAAACAGCATTTTATACAAGTTAGTTTTGTATGTTGTATCTATTATCAACAAGTGTGGGTAGGTACGCCATAAAGTGTGAGATGTGGGATGTATAAAAAAACTCGTCTACGGTAATTGTCGGTTCATCTATGTGCGGGGTGTAAATATATTTATGTTGTTGTAGTATACAAAAAACCTACATTAGGGTTTCCCCAATTCTGGTAGACTTTTTAATTTTTAACCGAACATTATATATGGTTCGTAACCCAGACACATTATTGGGATTTTATTCCCTCAGCGTGCCTAGAATGTTTCGAGGTTCAATATTTTGTTCGATCAGATTTTTTACAGTAGAAATCTCCTTTTCGGTAAGCCTTATTGCATATGCATGTCCTTCCAGGTGTTCAGCAGGTTTATGCTTATGAGTTTCGTCCACAACAACTGTTATCCACTCATCTCTCTTCATCCCGTACTTACCCTGCAATTCAAACTGATAGTTTTCTTATGCCACTAGTTCTAAGAGTGGGTGCTCCCTTATATACACCACTCCAATCACATTTCAACCATATTTTAACCACCACACTATTTGAGTTTTTTTTGAACGTTTGGTGACAATAACAAACCTATTTTCTCGCCTACGTTAGTTGCCCAATCAACTAATTATTCACGAGATGAGAAAACCTACGAATTTTAATATTTATAATTAGTTATTAGTAAATGAAAGTAAATTAAATATGATATTTTATAACCTGATTGGTGTCGTATAAACCTCTTTTACTGGAACCAGAACCGTCATTATCACCGCTGCTATCGCCACCGTTATCACCCCGTCATCGTAGCCGTCATCTCCACCGTAATTCGACGCGTATTGTCCTAAATAGTTTGAAACACCCTAACCGTAATCACCGTAACCCTCGTCAGGGTAATAGTTAGATTCTGGCCCGAATAAATAGTTGTTATTCCAGATAGACATCGTAACGTTAATTCTTTCAAATAACACGGTTGAATTTGTATTTTATGTACGATTTATCGTAAAAATGATTTTATAAAATGAATTTATAAACTAACGTTTATATAGTATTTGATATGGAATATTGCATTCCATCACATAATTAACACGAATATCGAGGAATATTACATCATATCAAATAATGTAATAAAATATAAAATTACAAGAAAATCGAGAAATAATATGTTTCGTCAAATAATTAACATTGAAAAATAAAGTCCGTGAAAGACTTCATGGGCCGTTTGTTGGTATAGTAATGGACCTTGATAAGGCTAACGGGCCGTGATATAAGTTGACCGTACGGAGGATACGGGCCGTTAATATTATGAATGGCTGATTTGATTAGCCGCAGTGCTTACGGCCCGTGAAAACCCTTACGGGCCATAAACAGGACGTCCAGATATCTTTCAGGTAGGCCCCTCTATTCTAACTAATACGCCATTCAAATATACATCCATTTTACTGTAGTGTTTTTTTTAATTATTTTGTTTCCTTTGATTGAATCTGTGTAATCTCATACATTGAAATGTGTTCACATTCGTTGAATTTACAATCATGGTATGTGTGTATATTATTATACAAACCTACATGTTTTTAAAACTTGAGTGTATTCCCGTATGAACATGGGGTTGTTATGATTTTTTTTATAATCAAGCCATATCATCTTTACAAATTATTTTCGGTTGGTGATTATCAATTCTCTTCAAGATAATGTTTAGTTGTGTTTAATTCATCTAAGTCTTTTGTTTTTATTGTTTATATGATTTAGTGAATGCAATAACTAAAAAAAACAAATATAGAAAAATACGATTTGTTTTCTTGAACAATAAAAAAATCGTTGACATAGAACAATGGTAAGTATAAGATGGGGACCATTGTCAAAATTTGCCAAACTATGCATCTTTTCACTCAGGTTAATTCCTTTTCTACCAAGCGACATCCATCTTTGTATGTTACATCAAAATCAACAAGAATGCTTGGCTTGATTAATTTTAATTACATGATACTTTATAAAATAGGAGCTGCTATAGTTACACCATCTCATTTTAATTAATTCCACACCAATATCGAAAGAGTGTTTGAATTTGTTGTCAAACGGTTGTTTGCAAGCTTTGTCTTATTTTAAACAGTCATTTGAGTTTGTCAAACGATCATGTCCATGTTATGTCAAATCTTATAGCCTTCCTACCTTCTATATGGTCTTTTAAAATGAAACACGAATGTCCGTTAGCAGGGCGGACTTAATTGAACTACCCTTGAACTCTCATTTTGAAATGTATTTTTTTTATTTTTTTATGTTTTTATGTATCGGGATACCAGTATGGCTTTTGCTATCGATATGGCTTTTTGTTACTGTATGCTATGTGTTGTATGATTTATTGTATGTTGTCTTGTTACCAGTATGGCTTTTGCTATCGAGTCGGGGGTCTCATTGGAAGCGGTCTCTCTACCTAACAAGATAGAGGAAAGACTCGCCTACCTACCCTCCCCAGACCCTGCTCTTGAGTGGGATATACTGGGTTTGTTTGTTTGTTTGTTTGGTTTATGTATCGGGATACCCTTGAGTGAAAATTAGGATACCCCTCGAATTTAAAAAGCCTAAACTTATATAAGATTAAAAATCTAACCCTGAAAAAAAGTTTATACAACCCCTAATAAATTTTGAAACCAACACAATTATTATGAAACGACCTCAAAAAAGAAGTAACAAATATAAAACAATTAGATTGAATATCTAATTTATTTATCTTATTAATTGCTTTTTTGATAGATTAATTATTAGATTATTAATTAGCAGATTGCTAGATTATATCATTTGATTTGTTTAGTTGATTATTTGTTTGAATGTTATCATGACTGCTAAATAGAACTGTAGACAAGTCGTGTGAAGCCAAAGATTGTTTTGATACAAGAGAGCTTGATCTCGTGCCCGAGCTCAGCTCGTGTAGGATGTTAAATGTAATGCTCAAGCTCGTCTCGTGTAAAAGTTTAATTTTAATACTTGAGGTTTTTTTACTTCGGAAACTTTCAAACTCAAGCTCGGCTTAATATCTCTTGTTTATAGTTTAATTATTTTTATCATATTTTTCTATATAATCACAATTATCTACATAAATATATTACTATAGTAACAAATATAAGTTTTTGTTAACACTGATGTGCAAATAGGCTAAGGAACATATTACTATCATTTTATGCAAATGCCTAACTCACACATAGGTGACTAAAGTGGTTGCTTTGTCTTTTTTAAAATCAAATTGTTGAGCATTTTACATATCCAAATATTCTATTACACACCATCATACAATATTTATTTCACTGTGTATAAGAGCATTCAGAATCCGTTTTTCATCCTCATCCTTATAATTACATTAAAAACATCTATTTTTTATCTCTTTTTTTAAATAAATAATATTTTTTCACTTTTATCATTACCTTTTCTATTTCATCTACTCATAACACTTTTAAAACTATTTAAAAAATTATAGGGAACTCGTAGCAAGTACTCATTTCTATTTAGTTGTTTTCTTACTCTATCCGGTTATTGATCTGGCTTTCAGACTGGTAACTAAGTCTCTTCCTTTTGTGGGAAGAAGTGAAGTTAGAAGTGCAAAGTCCTATGCTATGTATTTTCAATCTCTCTCGAATACAAAAGGATTCTCCCTCTGAATTCCTACTCCCTATTTGGATATGATGAACAGCTGGTTGAGCAAGTAGACTACCTACGTTGCCCTTTCTACCCAAAGTTGATTTTCTTGTCTTCGCGCTACAGAAGCTCAGGCATTCTTTCTTAGAATAGAAGGTCAAACTCATGACGAAGTCCGAAACCCTACTTCTTTGTTAGCTGTACCGTGATTCACAAATATGAGGAATTATGATACAACACTTATAATTTTTTTTTTTCTTCACTCACAACCACTTACAATCATCCCCCTATAATATAGGGTACCAACTCACATAAAAATAGGGAGCGGGCTATGAATGCACTACGCTTTAAAGGTATTTGTGATTATAATTTGAAAAGAAAGATATGTGATTATTATTTATTTATGTCCTACTTTTATTAAATCATATATCTTTCTTACCTAAACCCTCACATCTCTTTCTGTGATTTTTATTAGTATATACCTAGGGTTATCTTTTAACAAACTTCGATCATATAGTTGTAATGTATTTATTTTTATGTATGTTTAAATCTGAAACTTTTTAACCGAACCCATCTCATGTAGAATATACTGTTACTCTTTATCTTATATTTACATGTATTTTGTTGTTACTTTATCTTATCTTTACATGCAGTTTGATCCAAGATTTTGACAAACAGGTCTCAAATAATTCACGACTTTGTTTGTCTCATTTACACCTCTAGTGTTGAATGTTATTTGTTTAATTTGATCTTTTTGTCTTCTTGTTGTGTCATCCGGACCCAATCGGACCGTATCAAAATGATTTAATAATTATCGATAGAGGACCGACTCTTAAAACTTTCCGACCTCCATGTCAAAAAAATTCCAAGTACGCCACTGAAGATAAAACTTCATTCTAAACAAGTTATTTATTAGGAAAAAAAATCTCATGTATCACAAAAAAAATATTGTTAAATATATATACAGCAAAATAAATAAAAATAAAAAGTTTAGGATAACCCTTATTTTTCGGATTAGATACGCCACAATCCGTTAGTGTAAAATTAGAGTGAGGATGATACACAACCAGACCCCTAAAATATTTTGTTATCATAGAGTAATTGTTTATTAGATAAGTGGTGCACAGTTTTTTTTATATATTATTTAACACATTACGAGATAACCAATTATTAATCATTTCCTTAAAGTACACGTATTTTAAAATTTTATAATTAAAGTAGATAAAATTTATCGATCTTTCACCCTATGTCCTTATGCAAATGTGTTTGTTAATGCAGTGCATTAATTAGTTTTCTAAGTGAAGATGAACGAAGCAAAATAATGGTTTTTGCTTTGATTTTGTTTAAAGCCAACATCGTTTGAGTCTTAGAAATAAAGTTTTACAGGAGCCGACCTTACACTTGAGTTCTCTTAAGGCAAAACGATCTGAAAAAAGCCTAGATAATCTCATACTCGACTTGTTTTGTTTACGCTTCTATTTAACATCAAAGTAACATTAAAATAATCAAATATAAAAGCA
This sequence comes from Flaveria linearis, assembly GCA_024085815.1. Classification (NCBI taxonomy): domain Eukaryota; kingdom Viridiplantae; phylum Streptophyta; class Magnoliopsida; order Asterales; family Asteraceae; genus Flaveria; species Flaveria linearis. The sequence goes on along the minus strand of CM044004.1, from coordinate 81,566,749 downwards.
AAAATTCAACCAATAAATAAGATAATCTAATCTATGAATCTACAATCTAAAATTAGTTTATCAAATAATCAAGTAACAAGAAAATGAGAAATTGTTTTTAATTATATTAGGGTATAAGTTATTAATTGGTCAATTGGGTTTAGTTAAATAGTCCTAACAAGTCAATAATCAAATGAGTTACAGGGTTAATTAACTAAGATTTGAGTTATCGTGAATAGTTTTTAAGATTGGACTTAATCATTCAAACTAATAGTTTGTATTTGTTAATATATTATGGGGTACATTTTTAAATTTTATTGTGAGTCGGTGTCTATATTTCTTTCGGCCTGTCTCCAAATGTTATGGGGGTCGGCATCAAAATTTTATGAGTGTCGATCGGAATTTCACCGTTTATATATCATCAGAGAAAAATTTTCATGGGGTTCGGACGACCCCGTCCATAAGGGCTAGGTACGCCCCTGGTTTTCTCGTGTCAAATTTCCCAGACATCATGGTTTTTTCATTGAATTTCATCCTCACCTCACCTGGTGAAAATTCACTGATTTCACCACCATTATCACCTCCACCGCCATCACCACCCTCCACGTGTATTCCCCACTTTTTCCCATTCCCCAACCTGGGACGACACTGTGAGCCCTTAGAGGCCCAAACTCCGCTATGCAATGGTGTTGGAGAACTTAGAAAACATTCAGCCAAGGTACTACGACGCTATCGGAGAAAAAGCTAACGATAAACAACCGACTCTCTCGGTCCTTTCCAATTCGATGTGTTAATGACATCTAGTTGTGGTTGTTGGGTAAGGGTAGAAGAAGTAATTTGTGGTGTAAAATGGTCATTTCATTTTAATTGGTATTTTCAGTGTCTTGGTTTTGGACCAACCACGTTGTAGTGTGACAAAAAGTTTAGAACTAAATTCACAACTACATAAGGTTCAGCATCATAATTTAGATAATCCACATTTAATTTAATACTGGTTTATTTATTTTTTAGTATTGATGTAGTCCACAAAAATATTGCCTTAGTAATTGTTATATTAGAAGTCACCACTAAAATACATGAGAATGGAAAGAATAATCTAGATCATTATCAAGAAAGATTAGTGAATAAGACTATTCAGTGACAATTTCACAATAAAACAAAAGTTAATTATGGATGTGAGAGATAAAACGCGGAATAACACAATTGGTGACTCTTGATGTATCCTTACCAATTATTTAACACATGTAACTTTATTTACTTTTTATTATTTTTAAGCAAAATTATAGCACAAAATCAAGTATATTTAAAACAACCAATGATTTTTAGCTTTAATGGTTGATATGAAATATCCAAGATTTTATCAAAATAAAGGAAGGTGTTGGTTTAGTCTAATCTAATCTCTAATAAAAAAAAAGTGTTCTCTCACCTCTTGTGAGTTTCATCTTAAGTATGGTCTCGCGTTGCGTACTTAAGATCTCAAGTAATAAAGATTATCAGGTGAGCTAATGACTTATTCCAAAAAGTATATTTAAAAGAGTTTTTTTTTTTAACTTTTGATGAATATCATAAACCAAATTTACAATGTGTCTAATTATAATTTGTTTTTAATTAAAACTCATGATTTATTGATCTAGTAGCATTTTGTGTTTATCAATATGTATAGGGTTAGGCTAAAAAAGAGATATTTATTAAAAAGTCTAAAAGTGATTTTAAAATACTCATAACCAGTGCAAACAAACTTCAATTTAATTCATTTCAGCTGCGTTGGAATCGGCTCGTCAAACCTTACGTTCTAAGCTTTTGCTTTTAGAGTTTAGCTTTTAGATTTGAGATTTTAAAGTTTACAATTGGAATGAGTTAAATCTGAGCTCGTTAAACCTACTATAAATGTTTTATAATTCTTTTTTATGTAATATTCCCCAATTACATCAAAATAGTATCTTTCCGAGCCATATCGAACAAACAACAGGTGAAGTTTAAGGAGTTAATTTTAAAAAGTGTTCACATGCACCATTAAAAAAGTGTGCGTATAACCTAAGCCTCTATCCGTGTTACACGATATGTTAAACCCGTAGAATAGTGATGAATTCTCACTGTCTTTCACTATTAAGCCTTTTTCAGTCCATATATATACACAAGTATAGACACACTACGAGTAGGCGGTGTGATTATCATCATCAGCAACACCCTTCATCTATCTCTTCTCCAATCTTCTCAATCTTCTATCTTACTGAAATTCTAAAGAACCCACTTCAATCTTTCATTCAAATTCAAGAAATTGAAACACCCATTTCGTCTTCAAACCTCACATCGGCTCTAGGTATCTTTTTCATCCTTAATCTTTGAGAAACTGTTTTGTTTCGATTTGGAATCAAGTTACTGCTTTGTAGGATGAATAGTTGATGTTAACAGATCTCATCATCTGATTTCAGTTGATCTGTATGATAGCTTGTTATTGGAAGCTTTTGTGTTCGATCTTTTGTGGGAATTTGATTTGAAAAGTGGATTTTGATTCATTTTATGAGAGGGATGTGTTGGGAGATTTGTTTGTGATTGATGTTTTGATCTTTGTGTTGATCTAAATACCTTATTGGGTGTTTTTTCTTCCCCAATTTGATCACTTTTTTGCATCAAATTCATTTGTATTTTGGTTCTATTATAAAGTATTAGGGTTTCATATTCTTGTTTTGTTGATTTTACCTTTAAATTTATCATTATCTTTAGGGTTGTATGAAGACATTTATGAAGCCAAGAAGTCAATTTTGATGAGTGTGTGTTCTTTTGATTCTTGTGCTCCGCAAATTTGTTGAATTTAATGATTTATCTTCTTGTTTCAAGATTGTTTTTAAAAGATAACATTAGTTCATAAAGATATTAACTTTGACAATCTTGATTTCGTTTGATATAATCTTCTCTTTTCAAGATTGTTTTTATTTTATAACACAAGTTCATAAAGATATTAACTTTGACAATCTTGATGTCATGGATTTAGGTTAACAACATGGGTCTCTCACCATACCAAAGTCCATCAGATGCTGGTGTCCTGTGTGTTATTCTTGTCAATACAGTGATGTCAATAACAATCATGAAAGAGATAGTCTGTTCCATTCTTCATGTAATCGGGATCCACGTGGCGTCAGGGGAGGATCACTCGGGTCAAACGTTGACTGAATCGGTCGAATGTAGAGGAACCCCTTCTGAAACTTACATGGGTGAGTTCAGAAGCCGAACGCCATCAATCCTTTATGACTCCTTGTGTTGCCAGACCAAACAAGACTGCTCGGTTTGTTTGGTTGAGTTTAAACTGGATGCAGAGATCAACCGCCTCTCGTGTGGGCATGTTTTCCATAAATCTTGTCTGGAGAAATGGTTAAAGTCATGGCATGTAACGTGCCCGCTTTGCAGAAACCACATGATGATGCCAAAAGAAGTTGAAGAGAATACCTGCCCAATGTGAGGTCTTTGGTGGTGGTAGCTTATTAGTAGCATGGTGCACAGGGGTTTGTGTATGCTGCAGACTCGAGTTTTTCGGATGTTTTTTAGTGCTTTTTAGTTAGCACCCGGCTTGTTCTGTTGCTGAACATTACAGTCGGTTTAGCTGGCTTGAAATTTACGCGCTTTGTATATATAAAATGTGTTTAGGTTTCCGGTGTTATATGCACCTGAGAAACTGTTAGTTTTGTTCTTTTCGGTTGAGTTTATATGAAGTTGATCTTTCTTGTTTTGATGGGATGATCACTTCTGCAGGATTCAATTAAACATAATCATAAAGACAGATAAGATACAGCTTTATTGGTTCTTTTATTCCTACAAAGGGGACCAAAGTGCATGTATGAACAAAACTTTACCCAAGTAGATAGTGATGATAATAAATGATGCACGACAATAGTGTAAACATTTCAGCTAGAGTTGGTACATATAAAAAGAAAAGGAAAAAAAAAACAAAATACGTTTACCTGTGAAATGTTTAAAAAACTCCGAGGACTAACACCATTTTTTTGTGATGTAAATGTCATGGCTACTTTTTGAGGACGATGAATTATCACTTTATCGATTTTAAGCACTTTGAATACATAACCCAAAAGACGTGTCAACCGTATGAACTAAACACGACATGAGTTTGGGTATGAACTAAACACGAAATGAGTTGGGGTTAGACACACATATGTCCTATTAACCCAAAATTGTGTTTTACCTTAATTTTCATTACATATTTTAAGTTATTAATTTATTTTAAACAGCAATACTTTATTTTGAGCACCCTAAACTACTACTAAATATATTTGAATCTATGTAGTCTACAAAAATCTCAACTCTAGACTAACAACCCAAATTCATTACATATTTTAATATTCTTAAAATATAAATTTGAAACCATATATACAAATTTACGAGCGCAAAGCGGAGCTTCATGCACGGGTACGCCCTTTCTTTATACAAATTTACGTAAAAGAGTTGCGTTTATACTTTACAGTATAATCATGATGCATATATATCTTATGTCCTGTAAAATAAGCCAAAAAAATATTCAATCACTTGACATAAAACACATTTGAAATTTACGTAACTATAAAAACTAAACAGGGTTGATTGAACTCATCACCTTGATCAAACACAACTTGTTTTAGCTAAACATATTTGCAGATTCAACCCAAAACTAATCCGAACTCATTTGGAGAAACTCAAACCCGTAAACTTCGTGTTAGGTTCATATCCATTTTGGGCAAAATCAAATTATGTTACCTTTTAATGATATTAACCTATAACCAAAAGACAAAACATAACTTAATATTCATAAACATGACAAAATATTAATAAACAGGCACATTTGTGGAAAATAAATAAAATTTATTCTAAAAGACCTGAGTTGCTACTTAATGTCAAATTATCGATTTTAAAAAACAAATCTTTCACATACAACACAAGAAAGAACTCAGAAACCTCAAGAACTGCAGGTGTTGATGCCATCCTTGCAGTCTCTAGTGAGATCATTGAACGTCTCGATTTGCTTTTTGCCCCTCAAGAAAACCTCTGTATCAACAGAAGCCCTCATGTATCCATCAAACTCGACCGCAGCACCATTGTTCAGCTTTGTCATCTCACTGTACCACTCGCTGTTCTCGTCCCAAAGACTGCTGTATTCGTCAAGAAAATGAGTGGAATATTTGTCTTTCAAAGGATCAAAGAAGGAAATGTCTGGTTCATCAGTTGCAATGTACAAATTCCTTCCATCATCAATCTTATCTTGTAAAGAGGAAATAAGTGCCTCGGGTGAAGTATCTGCTGCAAGATTTGGCCATTGTTCTTGGTTCTTTGCCTTCTCGCCTCTCACAACATGAACAGAGTCGAAATCCCAGTTCATTTTCGCTGCTATTGCTGAAACTATGTCCATTAACCTTCTAGATTTCCATATCAAGTGCCATGGGCGTTGAATAACGGATTCTGCTTCACCTTCGCACACTCTATACCAGTAATTATCAGGCTCAACACTCCCAAACTTTCTCATTATCAACGTATCCTTCACTCCAGCCATCTTCATCGGGGTGACCCTGAAATCATCCACTAAAGAAATACTTAACCCGTCTTTCTGATGCCATTTGTTCCAATCTGACCAGAACTGACCCTGATCCAAAACCGATGCAGACTCCTTCAAATGCTCAAAATCAAAGTAAAATCTGAAATCTTTCCCTTCTTCATCCTGACCTGACTTAGTATAAACAGAGGATAAACAAATGCTCAAGTCCATCACAAGCGTTCGGTTCAAGTACTGAGCTTCACCTAATGCACACATAAAACTCCATAGATAGTGATCCATGCTCTTGCATTTATCCCCACCACCATTGTACAATAAGTACCTACCTTGACTAAACGAATTCTCCGACTCAATAACAGGGAGAGAATCGTTCACGCTTTCCCCAACCACTTGAATCCCACTATTCTTCTCATCTTCACCCATCGGAGTTTTCTCAAACCCAGGCTTCTGATGCTTCTTCCTCTTCCTAGCATTCCCACCCGAATGATAATCACCTATACTCACAACACTAAGAGTACAATTCTGCGACCTAGAGATCACAAAGCTACGATAATCCTTATAAAGCGACGCCCTCTTCCCTTCCTTAGGCCTAAACCGCCACGCCATGTGACAAGAACTATCATTCATCCCACGAACAGGCTTCCCAAACCTATAGAAATGAATATCCTTAAACTGATCAATAGCAGCAGCCATCATGAGATGAAACACCTCAGGATCAGTACAATCAATCGCTTTATCAATCTCGCCGCTACAATCGCGCTCCTCTTTCTCCTCCGCCTCCCCCTCCGCCACAGGAAGCGTGAAAGTACTGCTAACATCAGAAGCATTTATAGAGCTACCAAATGCAGTTTCATTAGCTACCATAAAATCCTCACCGGTTTTCACAACAGTGCTATCGGATACAAAAGTGGCATTTGAAGTGGAAGTTAGGAAGTTTGTGATCTTAGTTGAAGGATGAAACAAAGGATCTTCAGGTTCGTAAGTAGCAGCGATAATCGTAAACACTAATACACCTATTACGAAAAACGTGAAGAATAGGTTTCCGATTACAGCTAATGCATCCTGACCTAAACTCTCCGGCCGGAAATTGCCGGACCGCGGCGGTTGACTCCGGCCTAGCATCGTTTCAGTCGATTCAAACAAACGCTAATTAACAGAGGATTTCGCGATGAAAGTGATGAATAGCTAGAGATTTGTACAGATCTGAAAGATGTAAACGGTGAATCAGTGAATCTAACCTAGATGAACAACAATATGGATCCAGAGTTTCGAGTTACCTTATGCATTGAAAGTGTGATTGGAGTGCAGATTCAGGGATATTGTGTGTGTTCTTCAGATCTGCATATTGTTGGTGAAGATTGCTTTTGAATGTGAGCTTGTTTGCTGCTAGATGTTCGTGTAATGGTGATGGTGGATCGTGCAGTGTGCACTGGGCGTAATTTAGCGATCGTGAATGCTATTTGCTAATGTAGACGCACGATTAGATCCACCGACATAGTGGCATTAAGAAGCGGGTCCCACGCGGTAATTGTCGTTTGCATGGGTTTTAAAAAGGTCGTTGTGTGTTTTAAAAGATCAAATTTAAGGTCAAATTTTGTTACAGATAGATATTTTTTTATCAATATAATTAATAAAACTACAGTTGTATTTAATATTTCGTTTAATCATCGTTTATTTCAATATTCCAAAAGTATTCACAGTCGAGTTTCTATACTACTTATAGATTTTTTTGTTTTAAACCTTCATTAAAATCTTTGATTTAAATTGTAGAGCTTTAAGAACAACGATTCTTTAAATAGAGAATCATTATTTATTAGTTTCTATATTTGTGTGTCTAAAAATTAAGAGAGAGAAAAAATAATAAAATAAACGTTTTTTAGTGTGATAGAAATAAAGATAAAAAAATTAGAAATGAGAGGTTAAACATGTTTAAAGATAAAAACTAAATAAATAAAATTTAGTTAAATTTTAAACATTAAGACCGATATGATACGGTAAATGCTCTAAGTTTCTATATTATATGGGCTAAAATTAAAGAGCATTGCTGTTGTATTATTTTTAGTTAATTTAATTATGTACCATTGAAAAAAAACACTCTTGCATCTACATAAAAAAAATAATAATAATTGTTACTATGAGCTATAAGATTTGATGTTTGTGTTGTTACCAACTATGGATTCTTTATGGTATTTATACAGAAGTTATGCTATAATTACGATAACTTTTTATCCTATCTATTTAAACTAGCAAGTCTTAACATAATTAGAGATTTTATCGCTTATCACCGATCAATTGTTCATTTATTTCTTATCAGTGTCTCATTAACGACACAAACGGGTCTAGAAAGTTAAAAAGGAAAAAAAGAGATTTAAGAATCAAAGAGTAAAGGTTTATCTGTTTAGGTATCAAAGATTGACCTAAACAACTAGACACCAACTATTCACAAAATAACTGTCCAAGATCATGAAGGCATAATTAATCTACTATTATTAACCACCTATATATACAAGTCTAGAACATTAAAAAAGTTAGAGAATCTTAAAATAAAATTAAAATTAAAAATTGAATTTTAACAAATCCAAACTATGATTGTCAATATACTGGTATTAACAACTTAATAAATAACAATTTAACTTGTACCTCTCCGAGCACATAGTCGATGATAGGAGTGAGTGGATGCGTAGATTAAAGTTAGGGACTACTAGTAGGTCTTGATGCGATAGTCCGCGCGTGGTGTGTAGGGTAACGTTATTTGTCCAATGTAGGTGAAGCCTTAGTGCTAACTGTCCTATTTGTATTGTTAATATCGTAGTAAAATTTACTGCCTTATTCCTTGCCTAATATCTAAGTAGTAAAATTTATCGGCATCAAACTTGTTTCAATGATGTTGTGTTTGCTTTTGTAACGTATGTTTAATTGCTTATGTGAGATATGCATTATTATTCTGATTGTTATGAGTATGTTAATGCTTATATGATGTATGTGAATTATACAATATAATCTGGCTATTTTGTTTATGGACATGCATATGCATATACAAAACTCTATTGTGATGTATGCTTATATGATATATATACTATAATTTGGCTGTTATTGTTATCGAGTCAGGGTCTCTTTGGAAACGGTCTTTCTGTCTTTCAAGATACTGGTCACCACCTAACCCTCCCAGACCCTACTCTCAGTGGAACATAGTGATTATGTTTGTTTGTTTGTTTGTTTAAATGTAAATCTATAGTGATAATCTAGGTGGGATTGTCAGTAAAACGAAGAAGTCAGATAAATTAAAATAACAACATAGATATTAAAATTCAAATGTTAGGGGTTGCTTAGCAGTATCTGAATCAGCCTCTTAATGGTTTAGATGTCTAAATGGTTCAGCACTTAATGATTCAGACTGTTTATTTCATGAGCAAATCTGAATGGTTCAGATATTTGTCTCTGAATGGTTAAACATTATACTAATGTTGAATGATTAAGAGGTCTAATGCTGAATGGTTAAGATCTCTAATCTGAATTGGTACGACATTTGCCTTTGAATAATTAAGCAATATACTAGCTCTTAATGGTTCAGAGCTCTTAATGGTTCAGCAGTTAATGGTTCAGACCTCTTATTAGTTTATCACTTAAGCATTTAGAAATTGTCATACAGTCTCTTAATTTGTAAACCATTAAAGACCGACACTACTCTTGTAATGTAAAAACTCCCTCGAGTCAAAATGGTGGGATGTTTGCATATATCATGTTGCATTACAATATTTCAGTTCATTTCACTTTACAATCCCTATAAGGTTAGTTAAAATCACCTCATTTTTAGGATGTGCAAGATGAGGCCATGTTCATGCTTCTTTGAACAACATCCTGCAACAAAATCTTAGCGGTTTCCACCGTATTTCCCGACCCTTCAACTCGTGCTGCAATTTCATGAACCATCTTCTCCAAAACCGACGAACTCACTCTCTTTTCGGAAGTAGAGTCCCTAAGTAAGTCGAGTAGCAACCTGGCCTTCTTCTGGGCCTCATGGGTCCCATCCACGGTTAACCTTAACAAACCCGGGATCGCACCCTCGTTAAGAATGAGTTCCCTGTATTTACTTCTGGAGCTCATACACAAGTCAAGCAGAACACCAACCGCGTGTTCTGTGCTAACCAAAGATCCATCTTCTATTGTTTCTACTATTGTTAGTATCCCATCTTCAGCTTTTGTAATGGCTAGAATTCCTTCATGAGATTCGGAGATAACTTTAATCAAACCAGTTGCTTTGTCTGCAAATTTTGAACTTTTTTTGCATTCTTTAAGTAGGTTGATGAGCGGCAAGGCGGCGGCAGCATCAAGAACTATGGGTGGTTCTTCTTTAGAGGTGGTTAGGTTGTGGAGGGCGGTGACGGCATCTACTCTTCCTTGAACAGTCCCGCAGCTGAGGATTTGAATCAAAAGCGGGATTGCTCCTGAATTAGCTATTGTTGATCTGTTGTTTGGTGCTGCTGATAATGTTAAAATTGCAGCGGTGGCTAATTCTCTCAGGTTGCCGGCGTTTTGGAACTTGAGAAGCTTCACAAGAGGAGCAATGGCACCACATGTCACTATTTCTTCCTTGTTTCTGTTATTTAAAGAGGATGAACAAAACCCTAAGTTATGAGAAGCTCCAAAAGCAAAGAATGTTGAATGATAATAACGATTTCCGATCTTTAATTCATCATTTGTACAAATAACAAAACACACAAGCCCTAACATATGAGAAGCTCCCAAACCAAAAAATTCTAATTAATATCACCTTCTACATTTAACTTGATGATTTAAAAACAGAAATAACAGCTTCTGATGATCTGATCTTCTATGTATCATCTAAATTACAAAGCTCACAAGCCCTAACTTATGAGAAGCTCCTAAACCAAAGAATATTGATTACAAATTACCTTCACAATTTGAGGCCATAAAGAGTGATAACAGCGATTCCGATCTTCAATTCATCATTTGAACTACAAAACTCACAAACCCTAACTTATGAGAAGCTCCTAAACCAAAGAGCGTTTATTAACATCATCTTCTACATTCAACTTGATGGCTTAGACAGTGAACTAGAAAATTCACAGATCCTAACTTTGAAAAGCTCTTAAGTCTTAACCAAATAAATTTTATTGATATCACCCTCTACATTCAATTTGATGATTTAAACAGTGATAACAGCAATTTCTGATCTTCAATTCATCATTTGAACTACAAAATTCACAAACCCTAACTTATGAGAAGCTCCTACACCAAAGAATGTTTGTTGATATCACCATCTACATTCAATTTAGAGATTTAAACAGTAATAACAACAATTTCAGATCTCCAATTCATCATTTGAGCTACAAAACTCACAAACCCTAACTCGATTCATGTTCTCTAAATCCCTAGCAGAATAAAAGTTCATCAGAATTCGAACTCAACACACAACACACACAATTGTTTGTAAGAATCAGATACTAACCGCTCGTTTCTAGAAGCGAGATTCAGTAGTGCGAGAAGCGAAACTTCCCGAGCATCGTAATGTTGCGAGCAGAGCATGAGAACAAGCGGCTGAATGACGCCGGCGCCGGCGAACTTGACGCGAATCTTCCCGGAGGAATTACGGTTACGAATCATGCTCCTGATCTCTCTGGCAGCTTGAATCTTCGTCGAAAGGTCTCCTTTGATCAATCTATCAGCGATTTCATCGATTACTGTTAGTTTCTTGTGATTCCATCTCTCCTCTTCGTCGCCCATCGGTTTACCGATCATTCTCCGGTGGTTAACAACCGTCGGCCATTGAATCGTGCTTCTGTAGATTGAAGGTATTGATGCGGATACACATGGTTCGAAACGCTAGATGATGAAAGGGGTTCATTTGATAGTTAACGATGTTGCTGATCTGATATACATTTGGCGTTACGTTTGTGTTTTTTCCTTGCGTTTTGTTGAATAGCAAATTTTTTTAATAAAAAAATATGAAATCATGTTTCGAATGATATGTGTTATTTAAATCGGGTTTATCTATTCGTTTTTCAGCCGAAAACTGTTGGATCGATAATTTCATTCGGTTCACGAGTCATGTGAATCGGATAAGAAGAAATCACAAGTTGGTGATCGAGATCAATATTTGCGACGTGATCATTATCTCTTAATCTAAAGTTGTAGATAAGGAGAAGTTAAAATTTAAACTTAAGATAGACTAGTCTTGTGATAAATTTTATTAAGTTGAACTAACTCTATAAATACCTAGTCAAGTTTGGGTTATGTGTATGAGTTTGTAATCAATTTTGAGTTGATTTTCTGGTTGTAATAGAAGTTTATGTATCTTGAAATCATTGTGTGTTCTTGATGCTAATTGGTATCATATCATTCAAAGCTCTCAAGATCAATTGTGAAGATCTGATCAGATCCGAGTGTGATAACTCTGGATCAAAGGCCTCTGATCACCCGCACGTACCAGCGAAGATCAAAACAAATGACAGAAGTTACCAACCCGACACCAGCCACCAAAGAAACATCTACAACCACATTCCAATGTCCAGTGCTCACGTCAATCAATTACACCATCTGGGCTATTCGCATGAAGGTAATCCTAAACGTGCACAATGTATGGGAAGCCATCGAACCAGGCACGACAGATGCAAAGAAGAACAACATTGCTACTGCGTTGTTGTTCCAGTCCATACCGGAAGGACAAATTCTACAGATTGGGAATCTAGGATCAACCAAGGACATGTGAGAAGCACTCAAGACCCGACATCTTGGTGCAGACCGAGTATGAGAAGCTAGACTTCAGACTTTGTAAACAGAGTTCGATGCGCTAAAGATGAAAGAAACAGAGACGTACAATTGATGAATATGCTAGCAAGCTGTTCGGAATCGCGTCTAAATCAACTTCACTTGGTGAACTAATTGACGATGTCAGATTGTCTAGAAGTTTCTTTCAAGCGTACCCCGAAAATTTGTTTATATAGTGGCATCTATAGAGAAAATTTTGGATCTGAAAAAGGTTAACTTTGAAGATGTTGTGGGTCGCCTCAAGGCATATGAGGAAAGAATTTAAGAAGATGAACTACCAGGTGAAAGTCATGGCAAGATACTATTTGTAAAGGGAGAATCCTCATCGAGAACCACTGAATGAAATCGTGGAAGAGGCCGTGGAAGCAATGGCTATCGTGGTCGAGGCTGGGGAAGACGTGTTGGAACTAACTATCGACAGAAAACTTGGAATAATGAATCAAAAAATCAAGTTGCTACCAAAACTGATGAAGTCCAACGCACAAAGAAAGACCGTTCACATGTTCAACGCTTCTGGTGTGATCAATTTGGGCACTTCGCGTCAACATGCCCAGATCGAAAGAAGAAACAACAGGAAGCTCAGCTAAACGAGGCTGAAGAAAGAGATCCGGTGGTTTTCATGCATAAAGTTACCCTCCTGCATGAAAACAAACTGATGCCTAAGACATTCGAATCCAACTAGACGGAGGAGAACGTGTGGTATCTTGATAATGGTGCATCAAATCACATGACAGGTAGAAAAGAGTTCTTCTCGACCTAGACAGAAGGATCTATGGAAGGATCTAGACGGAAGTACCCCAAGTGGAAATCAATATATGTTCCTTATTGCGGATGACCTGTCAAGATTTACGTGGTGTTATTTGTTGAGGACGAAGGACCAAACTCTCGAGATGTTCAAGAAATACAAGGCTACAATAGAGGTTGATACTAGCCTAAAAGTTGTAACATTCCAAAAAGATAGAGGCGGTGACTTTACCTCAACCGAGTTTATGAGATGGTGTGAAGAGAATGCAGTGAAAAGAAACTTAACACTCTTATACTCTCCCTAGCAAAATGGGGTCGTTGATAGGAAAAATAGAACGTGATCAACATGGTCCGGTGCATATTAAAAACCAAACATGTACCACATAGGTTTTGGGGTAAGGCCGTGAACCATGTTGTTCATATATTAAACAGGTCACCCACCAAAGCCTTAGAAAACATGGTTCCACATGAGGCCCTGTACAACCGAAAACCAAACCTCTCACACTTAAAGGTATTCGGTTGTATTGGCTATGTAAAAGATCTTGGAACAAGCCAAAAGAAGTTATATGATCGAATCTGACCCATGATCTATTTCGGAACCGAGAAATTCACAAAGGCGCATCACATGTATGATCCTATGGATGGGAAAATACATATCAGCAGAGAAGTAATATTCAATGAAGGAAAGAATTGGAATTGGGATACAAGCAAGCTTGAAGAAGAATTAATGGAATTTGAAATTGCAACATATCAAGATGCTCAAGCATGTTCAAATCCAAGTGACCCGGTAATTCACATAGAGTCATTCGAAGAACAAGCACCACAAATGAACAACCCTACAGTCCAACAATCGAATGATGAACAAATCATAGAAACTAGAGCAGTCAGTGGATGTAACTCGACTCAGTAACAACAATCTAATGTATCAACCAAAAACCAACCACAACAAACAAGAAAATCAACCAAACCACACTCGTTACCAAAACGAATGATTGATTTTGTAATCGAAGATGGTGTAACTAGAAACGAGAATGGTTATCTGATACTTATAATAAATGACGAGCCAAGCAATTATACACAAGCTAAAAGTGATAAACGATGGGTAAAAGCCATGGAATCAGAACTGGAATCGATAGAAAGGAACAAGACTTGGTACCTCACTAATCTACCTCAAGCTGGTTGCAAAGTGATTGGTCTAAAGTGGTTATTCAAAATCAAAAGAAACACCAATGGAAATATTGTCAAATATAAGGCAAGACTAGTAGCGAAATGTTACGTGCAAGAAGTTGGTATAGATTTCGATGAAGTATTCGCTCCGGTGGCTTGTATGGAAACGATCCGACTAATTATGGCCTTGGCTGCTTAACATCGTTGGGTAGTCTACCACTTCGATGTGAAATCTGCGTTTCTGCATGGTGAACTAAATGAAGTTGTATACGTTGAACAACCAGAAGGCTTCATAAAGAAAAACACAGAAGACAAAGTATATCGCTTAACAAAGGCCTTGTATGGCTTACGACAAGCACCGCGTGCATGGAACTTAAAAACTCGATAGAACCCTGAAGCAACTCGGTTTTACTCGATGTGCACGAGAGCAAATTGTGTATACCAAACGAAGCAATTAGAACCTAGTAATCATCAAGGTATACGTGGATGACCTGATTGTAACCGGCTCAAGTCCAAGAGAACTTGATGAAATTAAACGGCAAATGAAGAATGAATTCGAGATGAGCGACTAAGGACAGTTAACATACTACCTTGGCATTGAGGTAATCTGTAACACCCCAACCCAGAGAGGTTGACGTGTCACTATTACAAATATCAAATCAAAAACCAAATCCATAATATTAAAGAGATAGTTTCAAGCAAACCAGATAATCCGAAAGAACCTAATTAAATTATTCATTACATCAAATAAAGAAAAAATACAATCTTGATCTTCAACCACACTTCACTGATTTCCCGGAATACCCTGATTACCTACAATCAAATAAGAAAAACACCACGAAAGAAAATACGGCTGAGCTAAAAGTTGCTCAGTGACGGAAATAACAATAGTAATGATAAGAAGCATAAAATACTGATATCTGATACTGAACTGATCATATGGTACTGAAACGGAAATCTGATTCTAAACATATAATACTGATACTAAACGTGTGGTACTGAAACGGAAATCTGATTCTAAACATATAACACTGATACTGAACTGAACGTGTAATACTGAACTGAACTGATCTACACGACGCGTATATACAAACAAAATAAGTCATGTAATATAAGAAGTACCCAGAGCCGAAACTGAACTGATAAGTACATAGCTAGCTAGACTATGCACTAATGAGATGGTGTGTGGGGCGTACACACATGATTCCATCCCCCGGAACTGAACTGAACTGAACTGAACTAGGATCGATCCATCCGCCTCCCAGATATTATGGCCAAAGTACTACCTGAGTACTAACGTGTTAACAGAGACGCCATGAACTATTTATTACACACCGTCACGAAAAGTGTCACATCATTGACGCCACAATGACATGTCGGAGAGCTCGGGTAATAGAGTATCAATCAAATAGTAGTACAACTACCAACATATAACGTATCAATAGAACATTTATAGGAACATGCAATAATGAGCACAAACTTATAAAATATATATTGCATGTTGTAAGCCTTCAACAAGTAAAAATTAACAAGTCGAACGAGTCATATTAGCTGAAACATGGCATCAAAATCTGTACTACAAAGTAACAGAACAGAATTTATACTATGATAAAGGTAACCAAGAATCCGTACCTTATACTCGAATGATAATAATCAGAAACAAGGTCTAGGCTCGGTTAACGCCGCGAGAACCTACGATAACGTAACGCAAATTATAGTTTGGAAAATTCCAGTTCTGCCCCTGTCTTTTCGCACTCGTTAAAATACTAAACGACATTTAAAAATTCTGAAAATCTCTAGTTTACTAGATTAGTGGTTTCTAAACAACTTTCATTTAGAAAAGTTTCTGATTTGGATTACCGAAATATGAGAAAAACGTGGATCTTTACAGCTGCGCAGAACTGCTAGCTGTTACGAAAACGACTATTTGGAGGTCTAAACGAATGGGGGTTTTCTATGTTTTATATATCAACAGATTGGTTTTTCGACGAACTTCGTCATGGACATAAGGTTTAACTGATTTGAATCTGTTATGAAGAAGTTATGGCCTCTGTAAGTTGGCTGTAAAATACGAGCCTAAATCAAGGGTATTTTGGTAAACCGTAAAATTATTTCTAGTTAAAATACGTCCGTTACAGGTCTGAAAATATTTTTGTAAATAAGTATAAATCATGATTGACTTCTGGAAAATTTGGCTAATCATATTAAGAATCCGTTGTCATTTATAAAATCACATCCCAAAATACTTATGAAAACTAATTAAACGTGTAACTTGTTTAAAATGCTCGGTTAAGGTCTAAATCTTAATTCGGTCAAAATACTTATATTTCCATTAGCTAAGACAATATCGAAATGGGTTCATATCAAGTTTACTAAGTTAAGCAAGGAAAATATGTTTAAAACATAAACCGAATATAAACGAGTACCTATGCGAACGGATCAAGGGCAATGAACTAAAATATTAATTAGGATATCTAAGATTCAAGGATAACGTAATGACTAATAACATTTTAATGATTCCCACTATTTAGAGTTTATTTTTATAAAAATAAATTAATTATAACATTTGTTAATATTTTATATACAAATCGTTAAGGTGTTTAAATAAATAAATTTACAGAAAATGATTAAATAACTTTTAAATTAAACAAGGTTCATAAAACTAATTTCTATAATTTTTAGGAATTTTACATAATTTTTTAAGGCTGAAAAAGCTTTAAAAAAAATAGTTGAAGGTGCCCGGGTTCGAACCCGGGACCTCTAGGTTTGAGCA
Organism: Flaveria linearis; assembly: GCA_024085815.1. Taxonomy (NCBI): domain Eukaryota; kingdom Viridiplantae; phylum Streptophyta; class Magnoliopsida; order Asterales; family Asteraceae; genus Flaveria; species Flaveria linearis. The sequence goes on along the minus strand of CM044004.1, from coordinate 81,549,764 downwards.
CATGTGACTAACCAGTGAACCAGGGCCGAAGCCTTGGTATTCCCTTGGTTTTTAAACCTTTTAACCATAAACAAAACCATCCCCAAATTCATATAAACCCTAGATTCGTTTGGGTCCAAATTGACACACCAAACGATCATGTGAAAGCTGATAACCATGGGGCTTTTGTTCCCCATGTCTAAACGAGTATGTAGATGTAAACAATTACCCGAATGGTGTCGATTTGGAACTGAACTCGATCAAGAACAGTCGCGATCGTAGTGCTCGATGGTTTAATGGGCAATTGTTGATGATACTCAAATTAAATTGACAGGAAGCTTCGTATGATGATCTGGAAGCAAAGCCCCTTATCAATTTCAGTTAAAATTGATCGTGGATGGGGTTTTGATAGGAGTTGCAGGTCGACGGGTTCATGGAGTTCGAATGGTTTGTTTCGGTTGATTTTTGATGATATGGAACCCAATGGAATGTTTTAAACGATGAAATGATTGTATGTGCACAATCAATTTGATTAATTTTATTGTCTAGTGCGTGATTGTGGTGATGTTGGCTGAAAGTTGATTTGTGGGTCGGAATACTCCAATTTTTCAATTGAATCGAGGCATAGGGTTCGAATCTTGCATAGGAAGTTGTCGGGGATTAATGATTGAGTCAAACCGCGTTAATTTTGACTGTGGGGGCTCGCCGGAGTGGACCGGCTCTTGGCCGGAACAGTGGTTCGACGGGGAGAGGGAAAACAGAATTGGAATTTTCTATTTTACACAAATGGTCCCTGTGGTTTAAGTTTCTTTCAATTTGTGCACAAAATTTAAATTTCAAGTTTTCAAAATAGCTAAAATGCCCCTGAACCTTTTATTATTATTATTTTTTTATGGGTATTATAATTCTACCCCCCTTAAAACAATTTCGTCCACGAAATTGCTAGGTACAGATCGAACAAAATATAACATAACGTACTCAGAGTAGTAAAAATCGACAAATGAGCGAAATCACTCATAATTATTCAATTGCTGAAACAGAATCGATTCGATAGACGAAATCGTATAAGAGATGACTAATGTGATGTTCAAGAAACAGATAACTGTCAACTTCATAACTAATAACAGAAACATATAACTGATAATAACTAAGAGGTAAATAGATACGGATATTGAGAACGGATTTCATCTTCTATCTCCCATGTAGCTTCGCGTTCGGAATGGTTTTTCCATAATACTTTAACAAAAGGAATAGTTTTCCTACGCATAATGCGCTCTTGTCGGTCAAGTATGGCCTCGGGTTCCTCCTCGAACGATAAGTCTTCACGAATCAAATGAAGTGGGTAGTTAACCACGTGAATAGGATGATAATTGTATCCCCTTAAAAGAGATACATGGAAGACATTATGCACATGTGACAGTTGGGGTGGTAAAGCCAAACGATACGAAACCTCACCAACTCTTTCTAGGATTTCAAAGGGTCCGATAAACCGTGGACTAAGTTTCCCTTAGACTAAAACGTTGTACGCCTTTGCAAGGCGAAACCTTCAGGAACACTTTATCACCGACCTTAAACTCCAAAAGTCGACGGTGTCGGTCTGCATAACTTTTCTGTCTACTTTGAGCTTCTTTTAACTTTTCCCTAGCAATAGCAACTTTCTCATTCGTGGTTTGAACTAACTCGGGTCCTTCGATGACTCTTTCACCGACTTCTTCCCAACAAATAGGTGCTCTACATTTACGACCATACAATAATTCGAAAGGAGCCATGCCAATGCTAGCTTGCCAACTGTTGTTGTAAGCAAACTCGACCAAACACAAATACTCATCCCAGTTCCCAGTCCACTCTAAGGCACATGCTCGAAGCATGTCCTCAAGTGTCTGAATAGTACGCTCCGACTGACCGTCAGTCTGAGGATGGAACGCAGTACTAAACCTCAACTTGGTACCCCAGTCAGCTTGCAAACCCTTCCAAAAGCGAGAAGTGAACCTCGGGTCTCGATCAGACACGATAGACACGGAGTGCCATGAAGTATAACAATCTCTTGTGTGAAGACTTCAGATAATTTGCTAACCGAAAATCCTTGCTGAATTGGGAGAAAGTAGGCCGACTTTGACAATCTGTCTACCACAACCCATATCGCATCATTCTTCTTGAATGTTTTTGGTAACCCGGTTACAAAATCCATGGAATATCATCCCATTTCCATACTGGAATAGGTAGTGGCTGAAGCAAACCACTAGCTCTTTGATGCTCAATCTTGACCTGCTGACAAGTAAGACAACGGCTAACATACTTAGCCACATCCTCTTTCATTCCATTCCACCAAAAGTTCAGACGAAGGTCCCGATACATCTTAGTAGATCCAGGATGAATAGAAAACGGAGAACTATGTGCCTCAGCTAATAACGATTCTCGTAGAGAAGAATCATTAGGCACACATAAACGTTTACCACACCAGATTACTCCGTGCTCATCTACTCTGAATTCTGATTGTTTACCAATCTCCACGTTCTGTAAGATTGCCCAGAGTTCACCATCATCTTTCTGTGCGTTCTTAATCCGGGATATTAAGTCTGACTCAATCTGGAGTGTAGCGAGATATCTGTTGCTTTTGCCAATATGTAGGCCAATACCCAATCTATCAAGATCAGTAACGTTGTGTGGTTGTAGCTGTAGGGAGGCTACTGTTCCTGAGCTCTTCCTGCTAAGGGCATCAGTACCACATTGGCCTTTCCCGGATGATACTAAATATTGGCATCATAATCTTTTAACAACTCTAACCATCTTCTCTGCCTCATGTTTAGTTCCTTTTGTGTGAAGATATATTTCAAGCTCTTGTGATCAGTAAAAATATCACAAGTCTCTCCGTAAAGATAATGACGCCATATTTTCAACGCGAAAATAACAGCAGCGAGTTCAAGATCATGCGTAGGATAATTAACCTCGTAAGGTTTCAACTGCCGTGAAGCATAAGCAATGACCTTACCATGCTGCATTAGCACACATCCAAGTCCCTTTTTAAAGGCATCGCTATAAATCTGATATCCACCCGTGCCCGATGGAAGTGTGAGAACAGGAGCAGACACCAATCTTTTCTTGAGCTCTTCAAAACTTTTCTCTCGTTCATCATTCCAAGAATACTTAATCCATTTCCTTAACAGTTGCGTAAGAGGTAAAGCTATAACAGAAAAACCTTCGACAAATCTGCGGTAGTAACCAGCAAGGCCAAGGAAACTACGGACTTCTGTGGCTGAGGTCGGTCTAGGCCACTTAGTGATCGCCTCTATTTTAGCAGGGTCCATCATAATACCATCCGCAGAAACGACATGACCCAAAAAGGCTACCTTGCTCAGCCAAAATTCACACTTTGAAAATTTTGCATAAAGCTTCTTTTCACGTAGTGTTTCGAGCACGATACGAAGATGATTCTCATGCTCCTCCTTACTTTTAGAATAAATTAAGATGTCGTCAATAAATACAATGACGAATTTATCGAAGAACTTGCGGAAGACTCGGTTCATTAGGTCCATGAATACGGCCGGGGCATTAGCTAACCCGAACGGCATAACCAAGAATTCATAGTGATCATACCGAGTACGGAAGGCAGATTTAGGGACGTCAGACTCCTTGATCTTTAACTGATGGTAACCAGACCTCAGATCGATTTTAGAGAAACACTTTGCACCCTGAAGCTGATCAAATAAATCATCAATACGAGGCAGAGGGTAACGATTACGGATAGTGATCTTGTTGAGTTGTAGTCAATGCAGAGTCTCAAAGAACCATCTTTCTTCTTCACGAATAGGACCGGTGCGCCCCAAGGCGAGACGCTTGGTCTAATAAATCCCAAATCTAGTAATTCCTGTAACTGCTCCTTTAACTCCTTAAGCTCCATAGGTGCCATACGATACGGTGCCTTAGAAATCGGCTCAGCACCTGGAACAAGATCAATAGTGAATTCTACCTCGCGATCTGGTGGAAGTCCGGGTAACTCCTCAGGAAACACGTCAGGAAAATCACAAACAATCGGATAATCAGATATGTTCGGCTTTTCAGAAGATGTAGCTTTCACCGAAGCTAGGAATCCCACACAACCGTGCGATAAGAGTTTCTGAGCCTTAAGCGCAGAGATGATTTTCAACGATTTCCGAGGCTGAGTCCCTTGATAAACGAGTTCAGGGCATTGAGGATTTCCAAATTCCAATTAAAACACGACGAGTCTGGCATTCAATAGTAACGTGATGTCGAGTCAACCAGTCCATACCAAGTATGACATCAAAGTCACTCATTTGCATAGGAAACAAATCAGCTTTACGAATAATAGACTCGATTCTGATCGGACAATCTCTATAGACATGCGAGATGATAGTCGACTCTCCTAATGGAGTCGTAATAACCAAAGCGTGCTCTAAAGCAGTCGGTGCAGTCCTTAAGTACTTAGCAAACAAAAGAGATACGACAGAATGCGTAGCGCCCGTATCAAATAAGACATAAATATCCCGCTTTCCTATGCAAAGGGTACCGGAGATCATACCTAGGGCGTTTATTATCAGTATCAGATAAGACATATATATGTATATAATACGTTGCTAACTAAGGGGTCAGAAATATACCTGGTGCGTTAGCCGCTTCATTTGCAGTGAGTGCAAAAACCGTCCTCCAGTTGCAGGTTTAGCTTGATTCCCTCCAGCGTTATTACGAGGGTCGCACTGAGGGCAATCCCTAATCATGTGTCCTGCACGTCCGCATCTGAAACATAATCCTCCGGCCAGACGACAAGCTCCCTTATGAAGTTTCCCGCATGTGTTACACTGAGGGATAGCATTCCGATCCTGATTAGGGTGTTGCTGATTTGGTGGTTGAGCACGAGTAGGAGCCTGCTGAGTCTGATTATGAGTTGATTTCTGGTTCTGGTTTCGATTTTTCCATGATCGGGAGTTATTGTTGTTGTTGCGATCGAAACGGTTTCGACGGTCTCGTGGTGGTAAAGACTGATTCTTATTCGTATGAGAAGAAGACCGATCCTGGTCATTCTCCCTAGGCCGCTTGCGGTTATCATCATACGACTTCTTTCCATTCTTTTTATCATTATACAGATTTTTAACAGCATCAACCACTTCATTAATATCCTTAAACCGATGATTCAATATAAACTTTCGATCTCTTTCACATATGGCCCGCTGAAAATTTCTGTCTGCTCATGCGGTGAACCTGTAGATGCACCAAGAAAACTCACTAACCGCGTAAATCGTGTCTTGAAATCTGTTATGTGCTCGTCATCCCTCTGTCTAATATTAGCATACTGTCTACGATACTCAGTGCGGTCAGCAGCAGTGAAGTATTCCTCATAAAACATTCCTCGGAATTTATCCCAAGGAAGTGTAGCTGCATATTCGTTTCCTCCTCTAGCTTGTTTCACAGTTGTCCACCATCTGTGAGCATCATCTTCCAACTTGTATGTAGCCAACCTTACTTTGTATACGTCCTCAACACTAAGTACCTCAAACAATTTCTCAATATGACTGATCCAGTTTTGTACCTCGACCGGATCATTGGAAGTACTGAAAGACTTAGGCCTTTGCTTCTGAAAACGTTCTAACCAGACATGAATACCATCACCGGGTGGTGGTGTATTATCACCGGAAGGTGCTCCTGTGTTGTTCCCGCCAGAAGGTGGCTCTGAGTTATTTCCACCGGGTGGAGGTCCTGTGTTGTTTCCCTCCGAATTTGCCTGTTACATCTGCTGGATGACTGTTTGAGCAGTCTGAGTCATCAGGTTAGGGAGTATTCCAGAAATAGCAGTGTTTACAGCATTAGCAACGAGGGATCAGATGAGGGGCCATTCGAGTTATTGCGGTTGTTCACACGTCTCTTAGGAGCCATCTGAAATGAGGATACAAGTGTGAACACTGGAATTTAAATTGGGAATAAAATTAGATCCTAACCCAACGTCTACCCATTACCTCACAAGTTTATTTTAATGTTTAAGTTTTCTACAGGAAAGAGCCTTTGCTCTGATACCATAACTGTAACACCCCAACCCAGAGAGGCTGACGTGTCACTATTACAGATATCAAATCAAAAACCAAATCCATAATATTAAAGAGATAGTTTCAAGCAAACCAGATAATCAGAAAGAACCTAATTAAGTTATTCATTACATCAAATAAAGAAAAAATACAATCTTGATCTTCAACCATCACTGATTTCTCGGAATACCCTGATTACCTACAATCAAATAAGAAAAACATCACGAAAGAAAATACGGCTGAGCTAAAAGTTGCTCAGTGACGGAAATAACAATAGTAATGATAAGAAGCATAAAATACTGATATCTGATACTGAACTGATCATATGGTACTGAAACAGAAATCTGATTCTAAACATATAATACTGATACTGAACGTGTGGTACTGAAACGGAAATCTGATTCTAAACATATAACACTGATACTGAACTGAACGTGTAATACTGAACTGAACTGATCTACACGACGCGTATATACAAACAAAATAAGTCGTGTAATATAAGAAGTACCCAGAGCCGAAACTGAACTGATAAGTACATAACTAGCTAGACTATGCACTAATGAGATGGTGTGTGGGGCGTACACACATGATTCCATCCCCCGGAACTGAACTGAACTGAACTAGGATCGATCCATCCGCCTCCCAGATATTATGGCCAAAGTACTACCTGAGTACTAACGTGTTAACGGAGACGCCGTGAACTATTTATTACACACCGTCACGAAAAGTGTCACATCATTGACGCCACAATGACATGTCGGAGAGCTCGGGTAACAGAGTATCAATCAAATAGTAGTACAACTACCAACATATAAGTATCAATAGAACATTTATAGGAACATACAATAATGAGTACAAACTTATAAAATATATATTGCATGCTGTAAGACTTCAACAAGTAAAAATTAACAAGTCGAACGAGTCATATTAGCGGAAACATGGCATCAAAATCTGTACTACAAAGTAACAGAACAGAATTTATACTATGATAAAGGTAACCAAGAATCCGTACCTTATACACGAATGATAATAATCAGAAACAAGGTCTAGGCTCGGTTAACGCCGCGAGAACCTACGATAACGTAACGCAAATTATAGTTTGGAAAATTCCAGTTCTGCCCCTGTCATTTCGCACTCGTTAAAATACTAAACGACGTTTAAAAATTCTGAAAATCTCCAGTTTACTAGATTAGTGGTTTCTAAACAACTTTCATTTAGAAAAGTTTCTGATTTGGATTACCGAAATATGAGAAAACGTGGATCTTTACAGCTGCGCAGAACTGCTAGCTGTTACGAAAACGACTATTTGGAGGTCTAAACGAATGAGTTTTTCTATGTTTTATATATCAACAGATTCGTTTTCGACGAACTTCGTCATGGACATAAGGTTTAACTGATTTGAATCTGTTATGAAGAAGTTATGGCCTCTGTAAGTTGGCTGTAAAATACGAGCCTAAATCAAGGGTATTTTGGTAAACCGTAAAATTATTTCTAGTTAAAATACGTCCGCTACAGGTCTGAAAATATTTTTATAAATAAGTATAAATCATGATTGACTTCTGGAAAATTTGGCTAATCATATTAAGAATCCGTTTGTCATTTATAAAATCACATCCCAAAATACTCATGAAAACTAATTAAACGTGTGACTTGTTTAAAATGCTCGGTTAAGGTCTAAATCTTAATTCGGTCAAAATACTTATATTTCCAGTAGCTAAGACAATATCGAAATGGGTTCATATCAAGTTTACTAAGTTAAGCAAGAAAAATATGTTTAAAACATAAACCGAATATAAACGAGTACCTATGCGAACGGATCAAGGGTAATGAACTAAAATATTAATTAGGACATCTAAGATTCAAGGATAACGTAATGACTAATAACATTTTAATGATTCCCACTATTTAGAGTTTATTTTATAAAAATAAATTAATTATAACATTTGTTAATATTTTATACAAATCGTTAAGGTGTTTAAATAAATAAATTTACAGAAAATGATTAAATAACTTTTAAATTAAACAAGGTTCATAAAACTAATTTCTATAATTTTAGGAATTTTACATAATTTTTTTAAGGCTGAAAAGCTTTAAAAAGATAGTTGAAGGTGTCCGGGTTCGAATTCGGGACCTCTAGGTTTGAGCACATGTGACTAACCAGTGAACCAGGGCCGAAGCCTTGGTATTCCCTTGGTTTTTAAACCTTTTAACCATAAACAAAACCATCCCCAAATTCATATAAACCCTAGATTCGTTTGGGTTCAAATTGACACACCAAACGATCATGTGAAAGCCGATAACCATGGGGCTTTTGTTCCCCATGTCTAAACGAGTATGTAGATGTAAACAATTACCCGAATGGTGTCGATTTGGAACTGAACTCGATCAAGAACAGTCGCGATCGTAGTGCTCGATGGTTTAATTTGTTGATGATACTCAAATTAAATTGACAGGAAGCTTCATATGATGATCTGGAAGCAAAGCCCCTTATCAATTCAGTTAAAATTGATCGTGGATGGGGTTTTGATAGGAGTTGCAGGTCGACGGGTTCGTGGAGTTCGAATGGTTTGTTTCGGTTGATTTTTGATGATATGGAACCCAATGGAATGTTTTAAACGATGAAATGATTGTATGTGCACAATCAATTTGATTAATTTTATTGTCTAGTGCGTGATTGTGGTGATGTCGGCCGAAAGTTGATTTGTGGGTCGGAATACTCCAATTTTTCAATTGAATCGAGGCATAGGGTTCGAATCTTTCATAGAAAGTTGTCGGGGATTAATGATTGAGTCAAACCGCGTTAATTTTGACTGTGGGGGCTCGTCGGAGTCGACCGGCTCTTGGCCGGAATAGTGGTTCGACGGGGAGAGGGAAAACAGAATTGGGATTTTCTATTTTACACAAATGGTCCCTGTGGTTTAAGTTTCTTTCAATTTGTGCACAAAATTTAAATTTCAAGTTTTCAAAATAGCAAAAATGCCCCCTGAACCTTTTATTATTATTATTTTTTTTTTTATTTATTTTATGGGTATTATATAATCAGAATGATCGAAGTCTAGTATGGTGTTAAAATAGGAAACTTATGCACGTAAGATCCTGAAACAAGTATGGATGCTCGACTACAATCCCACAATCTACCCGATGGAACCCGGGTGTAAGCTCTCCAAGGATAACGAAGGAAAGCAAGTAGATGCTACAATATTCAGAAAACTAATTTGTTGTGTTCTATACTTACTCCATACCAGACTGGATATAAGCTTTGCAATAAGCATGCGCAGCCGGTACATGCAAACTCCAACGGAATCATATATATGCAAGCTCTTAAACACCTATAGATATACATAAAGGGAGCTATATCAAATGGGATTGAATATAAACAAGATGGTAACTATGTAATGTATGGATAGAGTGATAGAAGTCATGCAGTAGATCGCGATGATGGTAGAAGCACAACAGGCATGGTTTTTTAATATAATGATGCCCCGTACTTGGTCAACTCAGAAGCAATCCACGGTTGCTCTATCCTTGTGTGAAGCCGAGTTATGGCCACTATAGCAGCTACTTCTCAAGCTCTTTGGTTACGAGTCCTACTTAGTGAGATGATGGGGTGGAAGCCACAACTTGTGATCATAAAAGTGGATAACAAATCAGCCATGGCATTAGCCAAGAACTTAGTGTTTCATGGCCGCAACAAGCACATTGATACTAGGTTCCATTTCATCCAAGAATATGTGGAACGATAAGAAGTGAAGATTGAACATGTAAGTGGTAAGTTTCAAAACTCCGATATGTATTAACGAAGGCGCTACTGAGAGTTTGATTCAAGGAGATGAAGACACTGCTTGGCGTGGAAGACTTCCCCGACACCCGATTGGAATTAGGGGGTGATTGTTGGATCGATAATTCCATTCAGTTCACGAGTCATGTGAATCGGATAAAAAGAAGTCACAAGTTGGTGGTAGAGATCAATATTTGCAACGTGATCATTATCTCTTAATCTAAAGCTGTAGATAAGGAGAAGTTAAATTTTAAACTTAAGATAAGCTAGTCTTGTGATCTGGTTAATTAAGTTGAATTAACTCTATAAATACCTAGCCATGTTTGGGGTTATGTGTATGACTTTGTAATCAATTTTGAGTTGATTTTTTGGTTATAATATAAGTTTACGTTGCTTGAGATCATTGTGTGTTCTTGATACTAGCTTTGAGGTACGCACCCCCAGGCCCCAGCCCCTCAAGAGGAAAATAACCTTCTAATATTATATGTCATGGGTATCTCACCTTGAACAGTTAGACTGCAAAGGATCATTGGTGAATAGCATCTAAATGACTAACCTAAACCTTTGATCATTTCAGATAATTTTAATCTAAAGATTAGGTTTGGGTTAGTTTCAACTTAATATTCTACGGTTTGCATACACATGATTTGCGAAATATCTCAAGTGGTTGTAGTTCATACCAGACAAAGATAAAATAATAAAGACTTACGTAAAAGTGACTAGAAGAAGGAAACAAAAAACAGTTAGAAGTGTTGTTTCACACGTCTTTTGAACGGGTTAGAAGTGACTGCATGTACTATATGATTTTGTATACCATCGATGCATTTCCCTTTTACTTGGAAGGGGATTATATAATTATTTTTAGTTACCCAAGTAAAAACTTTACATTGTTATAAAATTTATATTAACCGCATTTCCTTTATGTCACCTCCTTAATTGCCGCTATCAACCAAAAACCAAAGCCTCGTGTCATCCGGTCAAGCTATTTTATGGCCCCTAGTTTACAAGACACGAGAAAACATAAAGGAAGGATTCTTAAAGGAAGTAGTTCAGCTAAGTAGTAGCTCTTGACATTCTAAAGCTTTCCATTTAGGGATTTAACATCTTAACTCAACATACCATTTATGGATTTACATCTCAAGTCCATTTATGGGCTGACATCCCAAACACATGTTTCACTTGGGGATAGCATCCAAACCATTGCCACTTTTGCATTAACAACATTATCATTTTAAACATATCATTGTCAGTTAGCTATAATATGCTAACATGAAAACTTACTTTCAACCAACATGCATTCCACCACCACGATCAGATCACTAGTTTTAAGCTACTTGTACAATTTAGCAAGCCACAACAAGTATTATCACCCAAATTTTAATCAACAAGAATCAACACAATCACTTTGCATGTATATATGTTTTTTGAAAAGTGTGCACACTTTACCTTCACCACCAGAGTTTTCCTCCGTCAAACTTTTCTTCAAATGGTATCATGATAATAATAATGATCAATTGTAATATTTTGTTGTGTATTTACATTCCAAACACAGCAAGTGTAACCATTTTATCTGGACAACCCGTTTGATTTGTCTAGATAAATTAGTTACACACATCTATGTTTGGATTATAAGATTTTAAGAGATCTAGGTTGATGCTTTGACATAACCAACTTATGAGTCATAGTAGGGTTCATCAATTCAATCCGCCACCCTCTCGCTTGAGAATTCTAGTTATGGCAAGTGAAAATATGATACTAATATAAGTACAACCTTGTCTGGATTTCATGAACCTTGGCTGCTGCTACTGCTGCTACCAATTTGTGATTTTAAAAGCCCATATAGTTTTCTACTGAAACAATTATGAATGCTGCTTTTGCTTATACCAAATACCAATTACAACAGTTCAAGTACATTCTCTCTTGCTATCAAAAATCACTTTACAGATAACACCAAAATAAGAAAACCCCTAAAGCCCAATTATACCACCTAAAAAAACCTCAACTTTCAAAGAAAAAACAAGAAGTTAAAAGAGACAAGAATCAAGATAGTCAACTCTCATGGTGGTTCTAATACGAATAGACTTACACAACTCTTGATGGGATAAATGAGCTCAACTAACCTGAAAACGGTCATAATCAGAGTTACATGATGACTTCCATCTTTTTTATCGCACTTAAAAAGATCCCCGATGCCAAATAATCCAGTCCCCTATAAAATGCTTTACACTCAACTCCTCCAACATTTTCATGATTTTTCTACCATTTCCCAAATCTGTTACTGGAACTCCCGAGAAAAAAACAAATCCACGTACGGGTATTCGGGTCTCTAATTTTTGCTGTTTTTTTTTTTAAATTGGATTGTTTTTTCAGTAGTTGTTAGGCCAGTTGATTTGAGGGGGCTGGGGCGGCTGCTGATAGACGGTAGATGCTGGTCCCACCATGTCAACACCGCCAGCCATTGTCTGAGGCTGTTGGAGAAGCGGGTGAATGGGTGTGGTGGTGACTGGTTGATAAATACTAGCAAAAGTGGCATGGGGAGGTTGTGTTGGTGTATATGCAACTTGACCGCCTTGTGGAAGATTATAAAAAGGACTTGCCTGCAAACCAGATATGTCTCGACCAGGTGCAGCTACCCATACACCCGCACCTTCACTCTACAAACAAAAAAATATATATAAAAAACTCTGACTCTCTGAGCATGCATAATAACATCATTCACGAGATTACTAATTACATGATGAAGACATAATTCATGATTTTTAAAAATAACCGATGTTTGAAAGTACCCCAAGATTTTCCCAGGTATGAAACAACTAAGGAGACAATCAAGATGTCCAAAAAAATTAATCGACTTTGATAGTAAAGAACCCTTCTTTAATTCATGCTTTTCTCATGATACCAAAGCTTTGAGTTTAAAATGAGCGCTGCGATTAAATATAAATTCTTAACCACATATACATGCACATGTATGCATCAATGCATATACACACACAATAACTTAGTGAAATTTCAGAATTTAGTTATCCACACATTTGGCACCATGTTAGATTGTGTCACTATATTTACTGTCCACAATGATCTGAACTGCGCCAAGACCCAACAATTGGATCATGATCTGAACTGCCCAAACCAACAATTGGATCATGATCTGGCCCCATAACCCAACTGACCTAAAAAGATGGATTGTTGGTCAAATAGACCCATTTTCATCTTGATTTGCTTTAACCCACAAACCCCAAACCCAACTGAAATTTTTTATTTCAAACATGACTGTTCAAATTCTAGATAACTTCATCATTACTACTAGAAACGTGTAGCCTTAAAATATTTTCATCACATAAAATCGCTTATATTTTAGAAAACTCTCTCCATCCCAAAACTATCATCAAAAACAAAACAAAAGGAACACATTTTAAAAATGTAATACAATGTTTACTTAATATTACTCTTGCATCGTTGGCTTCAAAAGTGGCAATATGACAATTAATCAAGGGTAAATAGAAAAGTATTGTAACCATCCTTTTTTGGAAGTGGACAGCTACTTTGGGACAAAACAAAACAGTAGCATGAACAACAATTTCTGCATGGAGTAATATATCTTGGAAACTAATATAATATTCTAAATTGTGAATTTAAATAGACCTTATAACAAAACTTAATGTACAAAACAATTCACTTGACTTGTTTTTCTTCAATATAGTCATTGTTAAACACTACAGTTATAAAAAAGCTGAATATTCACTGCTACCAAAAGTATTCACATTATAAAAGGTTTGTCATCTATTACACAGTAAAAACTTATCATCATAAACTCATCACTCATGTTATAAAAATACATCTTCAAATGAATATAGTCATGTTGATAATATTTAATAACAATGAATGAGATCAATAGTTAAAACAATAAAAATAAAAAAAAAACTACAAAAGTATAGATGAGGGATAAGTTTTGTGGGTGGAAAGGGGAGGGGCAGGCTGGTTGGGGTGATGTTTGATGATCAGATGTGCATTTAAGTACAAGAAAAAAAGAATAAATAGGTCGAACCAAACAGATCATGGATCAAGAACTAATAATCAAACTTAAATGGGTCGAAGTAGTGGATCGATGGATCAAGTGTTTTTGTCTTTTGACAAGCTGGATCATATAGTCAATCGTATCGGAACAGACTAAATCAAGACCCACCCCATTAGCACGCCTAGTCTAAAAAGAGACAAAGACCAACAATCATAAGCAAGGGAAACCCTAATAAATTTTATGTTGAAGACAGGGAAACCCAAAGGCAACATAGCATAACAATGGTCAGGTAAAGTACATGAAACTAACCTGCTGTGCGGTTACATAAACATTACTTTCCTTGAACTGGGACCCACCTAAGTCTTCATTAGAAGTTGAATTACCAGCTGTCACACCTGAGTTCAGATTATAACCTACTGGATTTGAGCCATACGGCCCATATGTTCCCATGTTCGTGGCATTACTTCCAGGCTTGTATTGCTGAAGTGGATATTTGGGAGCTGACACTGGTGGAGCTGGATGAATACTGCCAGCTGGAGGTTGTTGAGGGAATGCACCGTTACTCAAAAATTGATGAATGGCGGGTGGAGGAATGTAAAATGGGGAGAAATAGGGGCCATAAGGAATATAATTGGAGGGAAATGTGGTAAATGTAACCCAGTTGGTTGCCTGAACACAGGTAGTTGTTGCTGAGTCACAGCTATGGAGCTCAACATTACCCCACCTGCTTGTGTGGCTAATGGTGTGGGACCAGCAGCAGACAACATTATAGAGTTCCCGGCCTGTTTTCCATATACATTAAATCAATAACACTAAAGCGAAAGTGTAAAAAAGGTTTTAGAAAAGAAAATCCAAGTATACTACAAACCTCTTGAGAGGATTGAGAAGTCTGTTGAGATAAAACTGGAACATTTCCATTGTACTTGGGTGTGTGGAAAGGTGATATGCGCCCGTCACCATCACCACCAGAACGATAAAACTGAGGATAATAGCCTACTGGGTCAAATGGTTGTGGAACCTGTATATAACAAGAATATATAAAAAGATTCACGTAAATTTGCGCGCACAATTAAGTAAGAATGTTACAAGGTCAAAATCCAATGTTCCTATGGTGACCCATATTATGTGGAGATGGCTATTTTGACACATTTACTTATGAATGGGTCAATTCGGGTTATATTAAATCTCTAACGTGTCAAACAAATGAAATAAAAAGAACAACTAATAAGGCAAAGAAGTTGCATCAAAGGTCTCTCAAAGTGTGTTCATAATTTTAAAAAAAAAAAAAAAAAAAAAAAAAAAATCTCCTGAATCATTTGGTTTCGAAAACTAGTTAATTATTGAATTAATGGGACCACTAATTATCTTTTTAAAATATGAAATATCAAACAAAAACATTTCTGGTCCAACATACACAATGCCCATCAAATGTGTTGCAACTTCTAATTTCATGTTAAGTTTCTTTAAGATACATTTTCAACAACCGCCTGCTACTGGTTCAAACGGTTCTTGGAAAAAAAAGATCAATTATAATCTATATTGTATCCAGATTCTTCTCATCAAATACTTACAACAAAGCTTGGGACACGAGAAGCATCACGAGGTTGAGACTCGTTGCTTTCTAAAGGTGCCAGCTGGTTGCCAATAATTGGCGGGATGAAGCCAAAACTTAAGTTCGAAGAAGGATGAACCACTGGATATTGATGACCTGGCATTGGGAGTGAAGTCTCTTGCTTAGTTTCGGTGTGATCAGGGCCCACATCAGATGAGAGGTCACCTTCAGGTGACAAATTTTCAGGTACATTAGAAGAGGATGGTGGACGTTCAGTATAATCTCCATCATCAGCAGTTGCCAACACCTCTTCATTCCTGAATCCAGCAAAATGATTGGTCCAGGAAATGCAAAATACTTTAGTAAGAAAACAAAAAATTGCGAAGATCACTAACCTGTTAATCTGTTCCTCTATATGTTCAGTGATCTCAGAAGCATCAGAAATAGATGGACTCTTGTCACTCATGGGTCCAGGCCCACTCGAGGTGTTTGAATTAAGCCCAAAAGAAGCATCAAAGCTTCCGAAGCAGAACCCTAATTTCTCAGCTTCAGGTACATGAAGGTGGTTTGGGATGATAACCTGTTGACCATCTGGAACACGTGATTCCTTTGAATCAGGAATAGTGGATTCTAGCTTTGATGAAGAATGAGCTTCAACTGGAATGGAAATGGGATTGGCTGGCACCTCAGTCCCAAGTGCTTGAGCGGGAATAGGATTTGCCGGTTTTGGTTTCCATTCCTTACCAGAACCGACTGTATGAAAGCCCAAAAAACATACAATATCAACCAGATTTCACTTTAAATTCATTTTAAACTACTTTGTAGAAATCTGAGTTGCAAAATTTCATACCCTTATGAGACCCTATCACTTGTTGTGGCCTGTTATTGTAGTTTGAAGGTGGCCTGCCAACGGAAGAAGAAACCAAGTTATGCCCGTCTCCTTGCATCATCTTTCCTTGCATGAAGGAGCTCTCGACCTCAGGTCCAGCTGTCGTAGTAAGCATGTATAAAAAGAAATTAAATAATTTATACAATATAAAGTCATGGCATCACGTCATAGTGTGTTTCTATTTTAAGTATGAAAAGGTTCTCACATGTAGTTTTAATTGTAATCTCAACAGGGGTCTCATTGACTTTTTCGGGAGGAGTCTGTTGACTTCCAAGTTCACGCTTAATTGTCCCAACAGGAAGTTGGGAATCCTGTGATGGCATAACTATAGGATCTGAAGCAGACAAATCTCCCAAAGCAGCAGTCAAGATTTTGACTTCAGATTCATTGATATCGCTTACTGGTACAGTACTAATTTTCTCAGCAACCACAGAAGAACTGAAAATAATCAGGTAGAGAATGTAACTTGTGAGGATTTAACCCATGTATATTGTATCTATTAAATTAAATTGTGAAAGAATAAACAGGAAATCTAGTAAATGAAACACCTTGCAACCACAGATATCTCTTTATTCTTCTTATCCTGAGGTGCAGGCAGAATTACACGATCATCTGCACCTTCATTGATTTCATTATCTTTTCCAGATAAAGCATTCTTGCTACTGCCTGCATCTAGGTTTTCAAAAATCAAATAGTTAGCATTTAGAGCTTATGACAAAACCAATCATTGAATCTTGATATAAACAAGAAATGAAGAAAAGAACAATGAACTGTAAAACCATGCAACAACCGTCTAAAACCAAGGGCCCATTCATTTACAAATCGCAATGCTGGCATCAAAGAAAACTTCAAACCATGCACTTATGACCTTCTGATTACAGTTCAAGGGAAGTTAAGGGGTCTTTGGATGTGCTACAGAACTTATTGTTGCAACCTTAAATCACAATAATTAATCTTGTAGTTTATAGCCAGTTTTTTAACTTTTAGGGCCAACATAACCAAATATTGGAGAAGCATGTTAAGAGTTGCTGCAAGAAAATTAGTTATTGATGATAAATGCAAGGTAATATAACTACGCATTACTAATCAAATCTTTAACTGATTATCTAAATCTGATTCTCGAAGTCGCAATAATTGCATTTAAACTACACATCCAAGCTCCCTTTTCTTTAAGGTTTAATGAAGAATTACACGTGTTGGTAATATAGCTACTCCTAACTAACCAACACTTTAACTGATTATCTAAATCTAATTCTTGAAGTCGCAATAATTGCATTTAAACTACACATCCAAGCTCCCTTTTCTTTAAGGTTTAATGAAGAATGACACATGTTGGTAATATAACTACTCCTAACTAATCAAAACTTTAACTGATTATCTAAATCTGATTTTTGAAGTCGCAGTAATCATATTTATACTACACATCCAAACACCCTTTTCTTTAAGGTGCAATAAAGAATCACAAGTGTTAATATATAACAAATGAAGCAAGTTAAAATAACCAGCTTGTGAATTACCATGAGAATTGTGGCGAGATGAGTAGTTCCCCCTACCACCCCTGTTTCCCCGACCCTGCATCCCAGGTTTCCACCTAGGCTCTGTAGTTTCTTTAATAGCATTCTGCTGTAACGAATAATAAATTGGTTAGAATCACAAATTTCCTGAATAAAAAGCTTAAAACTGGTTACAGATGCACAGGTGTGTAAAGCATATCCCACTGACATATAAACTTACAATCACTAATAAGACCTCAAACATATGATAAACAAACGTTGTCACATACACTAACTGAATTCATTGGGTTATCCTTACCTCCTTCTTGCGATCGCGCTTCCTCCTTACTTCATGAAATGGATCTGTGTAAGAACAAAGTAAAGATTATTAATTTGTGTAGGGTATATATTTAGATTGTATGCAACATAAGTAAGATACCAAACACCTAGCTTCACTTAGCAAACACCATTCAACCCCAAAATCATCCTAACTAGAAAAAAAAAACAAATAAACACAAGCTGAGCTGTAAGACAAAGCTGCAAATCATAACAAAACTTCAAAAAACACTCTAACCCTAACCACATAACTTACACAACAGCCAAAACCAACAATTACCTCACTAATCACACAAACCCACAAACATTAACACTTGAACATCACATCCAATCAAAAACCCAAATCAAAACCACGGATCTCGTAACAAAATGACGAAAAAAAACACGACCTTGCGATAGGAGCTTCTGGGCAGTCTCGTTTGGATCCATTGCACAATCTTTAAGCATTGCATATATCTCATCTTCACTGTGATTGCCCATGATCTCCTTAAGGTTCTGGATCGTCTTTCTTACGTTGTTTGGAATGGAAACCTTAACCCCAGTATTCATCTTTTTCCTTCTTTAACACGAACAGTAACAAAAGCCTCTTCAATCTGTATATATATCTGTGTATAAATGACTTCTTGCATACAGATTGAGAAACGAAATCAATGAAAAGATGAGGGATTTGATGATTATAAAGCAATCAGAGAAATGGGGTTGGAAAGATGATGAAGATGAAGAAGAAGAAAGGGGGAGAGAAAGACTTTGGTTAAGGGTTTTTGAATTGATCTAATTTTGTGTTTTGTGTGTGTGTGAGAGAGAGAGATGTGTTTCTTTATGTTGTCACTTTTAGTCCTTTCGACTGTAGTTATTGCTTTAAGGTCCTTGACATATTTTTTGGTTTTGATGAATGTTTCTTGACCATGCACCAAGATTAGGGTTTTCCTGTCCCATCTTATGTGAAGAGTGTGAATGTTTTGTTTGGACTTTGGATAGGTTTTTTTATGGATGAATATACATTTTTATTCAACTGTTTTAATTTTTAAGATCAATAATTCTTTATTATGTAGGACCTGAATTCATAATATGTGATTGAAGAGTATGTTGTTTAACCATTAGGAAATTCTCTAAAGATTGTTAAATTGATTATGTGATGATAATTTGTAAAGACATTATCCATATGCTATGGTTGTAAGTAAATAAAACCCAAACACACAAATAGTGGTTTCATGTATGTTTATTTGTTTTAGTTTGACAAATATCGGACATTCACGATCGGAAAATGAGCTCTTTCTTGTTTGTTTTTGTTTGATAAGAAAATAAACATCTTATATTTATTGGTTTTTTAGATAAAATAATTCGTAATGTAAAGAAACAAGCATGTGTTGTTTAAATGTCACCAATAACAATATTTTTTTGAAAAAAACATATGATTTTTAGTTTTATGGATATTGTGATGTTCGTTAGTTTAGATATATGGATGTAAAAGAGTATACATAAATCAATGAACATGAGTAAACTCAATGCAAATATTATTTACTAATGTGAATAAACAAACAAGACATTTTACATGTTTGTTGTTTGATTAAACTAACTTTAACATTAACAAATAAGTAAAACACAAACTTCACGTCAAAAAGTTTATAGACTTTTTGTCTAAAGTTCTAGGTCAATAGAACTCTAGTAAATCATTCCTATATATTTATAAAGCAACTAAATAAAGAATTAGTAAAAATATGGTTTTTATGCATGGTGTACAACTTCATACTGCACTGATATCCCACCTCCTCTTTAAATCCCCTTTTTTGTCTTTCTTCTTTATAAAGGGACCGAGAGAGTGACAAGGTTGATATGGGTTTCCGCATTGGTTTTGTCGTTGTTTCTGGTCCCGTACGGTGGTGGCTCGTGCCAAGGGGCTTATGGTCGCGACGATGATGACAGTGATGTCGATGTACTTTACCCGATGTTGTGACGGTGGCGGTGGCCCTAATCACTGCTCTTCCTTCCCTTTGTGGTTGAGGTGGGGTCGTTGCTATTTGCTATCCCAAGAACCCTTCAGACTCTTTGTCTCTCTGATGCCCTATAGGTGGCGATGGTGGTTGTGCAACTGCTTTGGTTCCCTTGAACCTCTTTGTCTGTTTGATCCCCTTTAAGGTTTTCGAGGTAGTTGTATGTGGCGATTGCAGTGGTCTAATCATCACTGATGCCCCTCGCATCTCTGTCTCTCTAATACTCTTTTAGGTTTTCAGATATATGACGTTTCTATCTTGATCTAATGCTCACTTTATGTCAAGTGTCGATGACGTTTTGTGTTTGTGACTAAACAAGATGTTTGTTGTAGTTTTATGTCTTTTTGGCTATGATGATTTTCCCAAAATAATCTTGGTTGCTCAGGCTTAGAAGTCGTTTTTAGCATGCAGTCGCAACTAAGAATCCGATCTGAGTCGTGATCTAACTATTACCTTATTGTTGTGGCGTAATATGGATCATCTTCTAGTTTACCTCATGTCCTAAATGGTTAAGGTCATATGTTAGTGATTCGATGTTGTTTGATCGGTAAAACTATTGCTTGCTTTTGGTGTTTATATTACCTTTAATGTCTAATGTCGATGATGACGAGCATGTTTTCATCTGAAACTCTTCACCTTTGGTGTGCCTTGGTTGCCCGGACTCAGCAGCCACTTCTAGCTTGCAATCACGACGGGGTATGAGTTCTATGATGTGCTCTAATTGTTACTCTGGTGATGAGGTAGGTTGTACGTTACGCATAAAAAGTGGTTTACTTCCAATTTTATTTTTTTATTAACATATACGACATTTGTGTTCCAAAATTCGTTTTTGATAAACGACATGTCTGTTATGATGACGTATCTGAGCATTTGTTCGCCTCGTCTATCACGCGCACAGTACACATAGATGTTCAACACTAGTTTTATATAATGTGTGAAAAGTATATCAAACTTTTTTTTTCTGTTTTATTGTTTATTTTTTTCATTACATTAATATATGTTTACGCTTCTTGAAATTACAATCAATAAGGTACTCTTTAAAATATGAAAACAAATGTTATGTATAGTTCTATGTGAATTTAAACAAACTAACTTTACCAGATTATTTTTATTTTTTATTATTCAAATTTTTTTCTTATTTAATAATATAATTGGCATGTGTATAAAAGATATTTAATTAATATAGTCAAATTGAAAAAGACGAAGTTGCTTGTGTTCGTGTCAGCTGTCATAATACTATTGTTAGTTTTTGTTAGATGTGTTTATATATGTTTACTGCACTAAAAACTCGTGTATATCACTTGAAAGACAAACTACAAAACTACATGCTTGCATGAAACCTACAACAGGTATATAGTGTTTAGTTAGGCACATATCATCACATAACATATCTAAAAAACGAGCAAAAAAAATTTACTTTACTTGTATAATATTACATTTTAGTGTATTTCATTTTGGAGAGTCTTTGTGCTTACCTTGGCCACTAAGTTTTCTTCTTTCATCATCTCCTTTGATTTGTCACATAAGTATATATTTTATGTTATACTCATATAAGAAAAGATAATTTCACACCTCTATTAGCAAAATCAAGGTCTTATGATCAAATTTCTTTCAATTAAATAGTTCATGTTGAATTAAAGTAAAACTTTTTGATCATGGTTGTTAATTTAACTTAGCTTAAACACACATTTTACAGAATCTTTCTTTTCTAAACGAGTTTTATAACATTCCAAACCAAAACTTTTATATTTCAGAACATTGATGGAAGTATTCTCAGTTTGCCGTTGATTCACGAGTGCATTAATGTTTTTAACTGTTTTTGATCACTAATGATCCACTTACTCACCTTATCATCTCTATTACCTGAGTACGAAACAATAGAGGCTCTAGGCTGTCACGTCCCTCGAAAAAAACTAGTACATCAATTTGTTCTCACCAGCTTCAAACGTAAGACAACAAAAAAAAACCATTTTAGAATTTAAATAGAAAACTCTTATCGACTCTACTTAAAACTCTCTTTTTTCCTAAAAATAAGACTTTAACCTAAAACTTTTAATTTAAATTGAAAAATAACACATCACCTAAACTATTGCACTCCTTGACCGAAATCTTTTTGGTAAAGCCCTAACCCTAACCCTAGCTTTTCACTGTCATAGTGTCATCGTCGTCTCGTTCCCTTTGAATCCCTCAAGAACACTACTTTAAACCCTCAAATCCTTACACAATCTTCAATTCAACTGATCATCTCCAATGGATTCCAAGCGTCCTGACTTTGGAGATGGCGCTAGCCCCGGGTTCGTCTTCCTCACATCGCACTATAATCACTATTAACACAAATCTTTTAAATTAGACAGTAATTGATGATATAATCTTGAAATTTTGTTCATTGAATTGTTACAGGAAGATTTTCATCGGTGGGTTAGCGAAAGACACCACCACAGGTGAGTTAGCCTGTAATTGTCTCTGATTCCGTAATTATTAAAGCGCCATTGTTTGTATATTGATTTGATGTATTTGTTGTTTATAGATACATTCATTAAGTATTTTGGGAAGTATGGAGATCTTACGGACTCGGTGATCATGAAAGATCGACAAACAGGTCGGCCAAGGTGTTTTGGGTTCGTTACATACGCAGATCCTACTGTTGTTGACACTGTTATTGCTGAGACACATATAATTAACGGTAAACAAGTAAGTGAATTTGTGTTTTTTTAGGTTATGTTTGTTCATGAATGAGAAATTCTTTAATTTGTAATGCATGTTGCATTTTTAATCAAAGTTGTATGGAATGCCATATCTATGACCTGAATGCTTGTTATGTGGGACTGCATTGTGAAGTATAGGCTGACTTTGAGCAACAATTGTCTTATTAAACCCATAGTTGTCGAAGGCGCAAGGCGCACTCGGGCGTAAAAGGGTGAGCAATGGGCCTAGGCACAAGGTGATTAAAAAGTGAGGGCTTATTCAAGCAATGTGCATAGTATAAAATATCATTTTTTAGGAATTTTAGGCATGTTTAGGATTATTGTGGGCTAGTTTAGGCTGTTTTAGGTTGATTTGAGGCTTGTTTAGAGCTAGTGTAATTGTTTCATACCTCTATATTTGGCCGGAATTTGGCCTGAAAATGTGTTGGGGTTCCAGAAAATAAGGTTTTTTGAAGTGAGGCGACAAAGCTGCGATAGGCCACACCTGAGGGTCTAGGCGTGCGCCTTTTGAGTTTTTGACAGCATAGGTTATGTTAGGTATCTTTACGCAGCGGAAATAAACAGATTATTATACGCACGCACACGAAAGCAATAAGAACACGAGAATTTATAGTGGTTCGGTCAAGATGACCTACGTCCACTCTCTGCAACTAGGTATTTTATTAAGCTCAAGCGACAAGATTACAACACAATGACATGCTCTATATATAAGAATAATTAGGGTTTCAAGAAGCTTCAATGGGCCAGACCCATAACTCCATCCGAAAGCCCAAAGGCCTTTACACCTTAACAATCTCCCACTTGAAGGCCTTGCGAATACTCCAGCTAGCCATCTAAGTACAAAGCAACCCTGTCATCAGTAATCTTCAAGTAACAGAAATCCTCCAAGCCTTCAATTCCAAAGAACAAACTAAGATTTCAATCCAAATCCCCTAGTTGCAGAGGCCCTTTCATCAATTACTTGAAAGGGCCCGTTGAAGCTCCCCCGAGCTCCAACCCAGTCGTGGTAAATTTCACCAGCGACCCATCCTCTGTCTCAACTGGTTTACACGATCCACCAGATTCAGAGATACACCGAGAACCACTAACACTCTCCAAATTCAGCAAACAAGCACCAGGAGAGATTTTTCCAGTCGTAGTCTTCAAAACCCAACGATTCTTCTTGACTGTACCCGGAACATGCCCCATGCTCCCACTGTCACAAAATCTTCTGACTGGTTTAGACTTATGACCCCATTTAGCTACAATCTTTGCTCCAGACTTCATGTTTGCAAAATGAACTCTCTTAGCAACAGATTTAGCGAACCCGAATTTGACTTGCTTAACCGGGTTGATCAGTCCCTCAGCAGGTACCTCCACCATGTACAATGACCCATGCTTATTACCACGAGCAGTCACCTGGTTCCCATTGATTACCCTCCATTTACCACCACCAAACTTGACTTCCAGTCCTTGTTCATCCAATTTACTAACAGAAATTAATTTCTTCTTCAAACCTGGAATCACTTTGACATTCTTCAAGTTCCATGTAGTTCCCAATAAAGTCATCAAATCAATATCACCCATGCCCATTACATCAAGCATTCTGCCATCAGCGAGACTTACCTTCCCAAAATCGCCTGTTTTCAGATTCACCATCATTTCACCGCTGTGTACGGCGTGAAACGAAGAACCAGAATCCATGATCCAAGAGTCCACACTGTTTTCAGCCTCAAGAATTAACACGTCACCATCATTGACATCCTCAGCAGCAGTGTTCAGACTTTTCTTTGGACATTGACTCTTAACATGTCCATCCTCGTTGCAGAACCAGCACCTCACATTTTTCCGAGTCCGAGTTGAACTCTTTCCGCAACTCCCACTGGCTCGGCTATTTTCCCTTCCCCTGCCAACATGTAACATCTCAGAAGATGATCCAACATTTGCACTTTTCAGACGTGTGTCTTCACCTATCACAATGTCTCGGATCTTTTCAAATGTCATGTCGTTAGCCCCCATAGAATTTGTAACAGCGGTTACAGTTCCGGACCAACTATCAGGTAGTGAAGATAGCAACACCAAGGCTCGAGTCTCATTATCGAATTTTATTCCCACTGATTCTAATCTAGTAAGAATAGACATCAGATCATTAATATGGGAGGTGACTGAGCTTCCCTCTTTCATTCTCGTCATGAACAGTTCCCTCATCAAGAACACCTTGTTAGCTGCAGACGGCTTTTCATACATATTTGACAAAGCCAACATCATACCACTTGCAGTGGTCTCTTTCATGATGTTAAAAGCAACGCTCTTCGTCAAAGATAACATAATAGCCGCTCTAGCTTTCTTGTCCTTGGAATTCCAAACTGCTTCTTCAGCTTTCTCCATACTATTCGGTTTCTTTTCCAGTACCATATCCAAATCCTTTTGACACAGTAATGCCTCTATTTGCATTTTCCACCAACCAAAATCAGTGCCATTGAACTTTTCGATCACAGTCTTCCCGTCTTCAGCCATAGTAGCAACCCAGAGACAAAACAAACGAAACAGGCACGCTGAATAGTTGATAACCAGTCAACAAAGGATAGACAAACTAGATCTGGTACTTCCAACCAAAACCCTAGAACCCGAAACACCCGACCCGGCGCTTCACCTGCAAAACCTGAGCGAAACCAGCAACTCCAAGAGATCCCAGCCGGAACTCTAATCGCAAAAATCACTCAAAAAACAGCCCCCAAAACAGCAGTAGCAAAACAAAACCGAACTGAAAAAACAGAAAAAATTCTGCCAGTAGTGTTCACGGGCCGGAAAATACTGTTCACGCCGGAAAACACTGTTCACGACGGAAAACACTGTTCACGCGGAAAAACACTGTTCACGCCGGAAAACACTGTTCACGCCGGGAAACACTGTTCACGCCCGGGAAACACTGTTCATACCGGAAAACACTGTTTCACGCCGGAAACACTGTTCACGCCGGAAACACTGTTCACGCCGGAAACACTGTTCAAACCGGAAAACACTGTTCACGCTCTGTATTGTGGCGGCGGCTGCGGAGGAACCCTAGGTGGTGGCGGCGGCAGAAACCCTAGATAGCTTCAAATAAGATCTCCGAGATAATTAACCAACAATCTGCGATCGTTTCTTCAGTGCCTTCCGTGTATACAACGAGCCAAAGCTCTGATACCAGTTGTTAGGTATCTTTACGCAGCGGAAATAAACAGATTATTATACGCACGCACACGAAAGCAATAAGAACACGAGAATTTATAGTGGTTCGGTCAAGATGACCTACGTCCACTCTCTGCAACTAGGTATTTTATTAAGCTCAAGGGACAAGATTACAATACAATGACATGCTCTATATATAAGAATAATTAGGGTTTCAAGAAGCTTCAATGGGCCAGACCCATAACTCCATCCAAAAGCCCAAAGGCCTTTACACCTTAACAGGTTACACCCTAAAATAAAAGGCTAAATAGAAGGTGTCTTACTTCTAGATGGTACAATGAAAACTTATTGCTGAAAAAGCGTAATCGTAAGATTATTCTTTGCTGGAAACAGCAGGGTGTTGAATTTGCTGTGTCGGTTGAAAGTTTTGTCGATTTGGACTTTGGTTTTTATAAGGATATTGGTACTTTACAGTTTACATATTATTATACTTTGCTTCTAATGGTCAACCGTCAATTACAAAAGCCAAAATTTGGTTGAACGGACCTGTAATATGATAATGTCACGCCAAATAGTGAAGCAACTGCTGCATAGACACGTATTATGCAAAATTTGATAGATTTAGGTTTTAATTTGAATATTTTCTTATGTTGATTCTCAATCTTCAGTGTTTGAAAATTTGTTTTGTTATCGCTACAACTAGTGTTGAATACAGTTCCCTGTAAATATTCGCTTGTAGTTGTCGTTTGACATTTGATATCTTTTTTTACTAACCGTGTTAAAATAACTGCCCTGCAGGTCGAGATTAAGAGAACTATTCCAAATGGTTCTGGTGACTCCAAGGATTTTAAAACAAAAAAGGTTTTTGTTGGTGGGATTCCTGCGTCAGTTACTGAAGGTTTGCATCTGAAATTTAAACATTTAAAGTTCTAATTAGTATATTTATATACTTCCTCTCTAATTGTTTTTATCATTTATATTTTTTTGTGCGTGCGTAGATGAGCTTAAAGATTTCTTCTCAAAATACGGGAAAGTGGTCGAGCACGAGATTATCAGAGATCATGCAACAAAGCGTTCTAGAGGATTTGGATTTATTGTATTTGATAGCGAACAAGTTGTCGATACTCTTCTCGTTGATGGAAATATGATTGATATGAATGGTACAAAAGTGAGTTAAAACTTTAATCCTGTGTTTCCAATAATATGATTTGCTGAATTTGAAACTCATGTATCTCTTGCTTTAAATGATTTTCATTGATGCAGGTTGAGATCAAAAAGGGAGGACTGAAAAAGGCATCAAAACCAGGACCTATTCAATGAATTCATATGGATTGAAAATATTAAATTAAAATGCACCATAGTATTGAATTTTTTTTTAAAGTAGTATATATTAAAAAAAAAATTAGGAAACCGGTTAAGTCAAAAAAAAAAAATGGAAAATAGTATATCCGCTATTACAAATAGCGGATTAGGGGTTATTTTTTTTTTTAAATTCTGACACTCTGACAATTTAAAAAAAGGGTATTTTTTTTTTAATTTTGTATATGAGCCGCTTTTACAAATAGCGGATTAGGGGGAATGTTAACCATGGTTAAGTTATAAAAAAAATAATTTTTTCTCCTAATCCGCTATTAGAAATAGCGGATTAAGTAAAAAAAAAAAAAAAATTTTGTCCTAATCCGCTATTCCTAATAGCGGATTAAGTAAAAAAAAAAAAAAAAAAAAATTTGTCCTAATCCGCTATTCCTAATAGCGGATTAGGCTTTAAAAAAATGTGGTTTGGCCGGGTTTCGAACCCGGGACGTTTCTGTGACATGCATTGCACCCAGCCAGTTGAGCTGAGTGACTAACCCAACATTTCAATGATTTCATTTATTAATATATAGTATTTGACAGAATTAAAACTAAAATTAACCATCACTTTTTTTTACTTAGTAATTATTTTTACTTACTAAAATATTTTTAAAACTTAGTGTATTGTTACTATAAAATTTTATAATTAGTAAAATTTAAGATTAAAAAAATTTTAAAACTAAATTTAACTCTCACTTTAATGTTTACGTTTTATTAATTTAAAATTTATAATGTTTACTTTTTTAATTGTACTATAAAATTTTATACTTAGTAAAATTTAAATTTAAGAATATTTTTTTAATTTTTACTATAAAATTAGTAAAATTAGTAAAATTAGTAAAATATAGAATGTTTAATTTTTTTAATTTTTTACTTAGTAAAATTTTTTACTTAGTAAAATATAAAATTAATAATATTCAAATTAATAAAAAATTTAATATTACCTTAGTAATTATTTAGTATATAAAATTTAAAACAATAATTAATATGTAAATACCACTAAGTCTACTAAAAAAAGAAACACGTGATTGACATTATAAATTAAAAAAACATTAGAGTTACAACAAACATACTCACGCACATGATAATAAAATACAATTAATTATTTTGTCGGTATGGACATTTGTTGACCCTGTGACCCGTTCTTTTACAACCGGAACACTTACGACCCGTCCTTTCCTCAGCGTAGCTGGCGTCCATCTCGTTATGCATCCTTCTCGCACGCCGCCTTCCTCTTACTATAGTTATCTTAGATGCGTCCCCACGAATTTCCCAACCCGCGTGCAACCAGTCTTCTTTATGAGGCACCGGAAAATACTCGTTATTGTATTGTGCACGGTACACTCCCGTAAGAAACCTTCGATCCGCAGTTTGTTGTGGACTTTCACGTAGATAGCCACAAACTGCAATTGCGTGACTACAGGGGAACCGGTAGATCTGCCACTTACCACAAGTGCAGGTTTTTTTCTTGAATTCTACCATATACGGACTATTTCCAGATTCGTCCGATGCTTGTAGGGGTGTCTCCACCATGAACCTTTGTTCACGTACTGAGTAAGGGTATACCCTGTGTTGGGAAGCCCTTAATTCACGCTTATGGAATTCTGTCCACAAGCGGGGAGGAAAGTCAGTCGAACAATTATACGCGGTTGTGTAGTGATAGACGTATTGTTCAACTTCTCTCTTAAAGGTATATTCAATTAACGCCTTAATTGGGAGCATCCTGGCACCACGTAAGACATTGTTCATGCTTTCCGATATGTTCGTGGTGAGGATACCCCATCGGCGATTCCCACGGTCATACAAGACTGTCCATTTTGTTTTATCAATTGCGGATAGGTACTGCCACGCTTGTTTATTTGTCGCCTTAAGCTCAAGCATCAGTCGTTCGAACTTTCTTTCTTGTGTTGTGCTTCCAATGTCCCAACACATCCTTTTCAAGCTGACGCTCTTGAACTTCGTCATGAAATTGCTTCTGATATGCCTTAGACAAAATCGATGGTGGGCGTGGGGTTCCTTCCAGGATTCTAAATTATCCATAGCGTGTTTTATACCGGCATGCCTGTCAGAAATTACACACAAACTTCGACTGGTGGGGTCTGCAACGTTCTCAGCAAATTTTTGAAGAAACCACATCCAGCTCTCGTTTGTTTCTTCATCCACCAATGCGTACGCAATCGGCAAGATCATGTTGTTGGCATTTTTTGAAACTGCCATCAATAGTTTCCCTTGTAGGTGCCCCGTAGATGGGTGGCATCTATAGAGATTACAGGAATGCAAAAATGAAAGGCTTCAATACTTGGACGGAAAGCCCATAACACAAACTTGAATACTGAGCAGTCACTTGGACTATGGGGATGATGTAACCACTGGACAACGGTACCGGGGTTAGCTTGTTGTAGTGCCATTATGTAGTGAGGTAAATAATGGAAGTTTTGATCCCAGGTACCGTATATGTTTTCAATGGCCTTTTTCCTGGCAGCCCAAGCCTTGCCGTAAGTGATATCAATGTTCAGTTTCTCTTTGATGAGAGACTGAATTTGTTTCACAGGCAACGCTACATTTGTAAGAACTTGTTCTTGGATGTGGGATGCTACAACTTTTGATCTTAAGGAGCGGTTGTTGTTGCGAGAAACAGTTGTGAAACATGAGTGAGCCGGTGTCCATACAGTCATTTGAAACAATGAGAATTTTTTAATTTTCTGGCGGTGCATGTCCAAAGACATGGTTGAGAGTCTTCGTGCTGGTTGTTGTCTGTTTCTTTGATACTTTTACATTTGGCCGTCAAGACCTTTGGTCGGGTATCTGCCATGAATATCTCTCTTTTATGGTTGATATTCCACATTCTGACTGCGTAATCAACTTGTTCTTTTGAAGTGAAATACATATTTAAACGTATTTCGGGATCTTTTTCTTCCCAAAACTCCATTTCATCTTCCCCGAAATTATCCATAGGAATATAGTCTTCATCTATTTCCCTCCCATCAACATTAAGTTCAGGGAATTGGGTAAGCCCCTTACTTTGATGTTGAGGCAAAGGAGGGATTGGCTGGTCCTCCTGGATTGGTTGGTCCTCTTGTGTATCATATTCTGAAACAGATGGTTCACTCTCTTCCGTGTCTTCAATTTCTTCAGCAGTAGAGTCTTACAAAAAAAATTGTATTAGAATTTACGACATAACATTAATATAAAAAAATTGTATTAGAATATAATAAAATAAAAAGGAAGTAGAATAACCTTCGTCGTTTTCTACAGCGGCTGAGGAAGTGGTTCCAAATTCATGTTGATGCTGGTTGGGAACTAGCATCGTCCACTTCACATGAATTCTACAGGTGTAACCCGGAACAATGGAAGCTAGTTGGTATATTATATACATATCATTTTCTTGGTTAATATTGAGGTAAATGAACCTCCATTGTATTCATAGTAGAGTGTTAAGTGTAGACAACAAGACTGACGATCAAGTTGAACACATCTACATATGTTGTCCACGAACTCAGAATAACCGAGTGGACTAGTAACTAAAAACGTAGTGGTATGAGTTCCCGGAGCACCCATTACTACCCCTTGCGTGTATGACACTTCACCCCCATAAAATAATTGTACCACAAAGGGAGTGAATGAGAAAGATGAAAACATTGTAAAGTGAATGGTGGAATGAAGAAGGAATAACTCTGTCAGAATAAGAAATATGAAAACATTAGCATCAATTTATAGTGGTATAGTTGGCAGTGATAATTCAAGCATTGTGAAAGTAATGGGTATGGAGTGTAATATCTCTGTCAGATTGTAATAATTCAGAGGGTAATAATTCAATCTTTTGTAAGTGATAATTCAATCTTTTGGCAGTGATAATTCAAGCTTTTGACAGTGATAATTCAGAGGGTATAATTCAATCTTTTGTCAGTTATAATTCAATCTTTGGCAGTGATAATTCAAGCTTTTGACAGTGATAATTCAGAGGGTAATAATTCAATCTTTTGTCAGTTATAATTCAATCTTTTGGCAGTGATAATTCAAGCTTTTGACAGTGATAATTCAGAGGGTAATAATTCAATCTTTTGGCAGTGATAATTCAAGCTTTTGACAGTGATAATTCAGAGGGTAATAATTCAATCTTTTGTCAGTGATAATTCAATCTTTTGGCAGTGATAAAATTATAGTGAGACTTGAAATAAAATTAAAGATACACTTGAAATAAAAATACAGATAAACTGAAATAAAATTACACATAGACCTGAAATACAATTACAGATAGACTTGAAATAAAACCCTGCAAATTAGCGGCCCGGAACACAACGCCAGTAATACAGCTGGTCGGCCATGTAGCGTCGGTAATTCACACAAGCCACCTCGACATCATCTTCTATCGGCAATGGTTTGTTTGTAACCAGTTTCTCCAATATCATACAAACAAGAACCCCTGAATTGGCAATGTTACCATTGCATCGTGGCAAGTTCAACTCAACTAAACCAACTGTAATATCACACTTAGTTCGGTGTTTTGACCTAGACCAGTATTGAATACGGTCAAGAAACCATCCAAAGTACAGGGGAACCACCTCCATATAGTATGATGTTATACTTTTTTCTCATTTCTCCATCGGTAATCAGTCCAGTATTGAGTTAATACCATGCTCCGCATATCAATGCTGATTAGTAGCCAGTCAGTTTTCCCGATCCATAAAGGAAGGTAAACAGTGTCAACCTCCCAAATTGGGGGATATGGTGATTTTCTTCCCGCCATATCAATGGCGGTTTGAGGGTTTTCATTTCTCATTTCATCATAAAAATAAGGTGGTAAGACTGTCCAACTTACATTTGCACTTGGGTTTTAAGAGCTTTGACTGTCTTTTACGCATAAGTCTTACAGTCCATGCTTCAAGGTGCTGCACAGTAAGAATTAAAAAGGTAATACATTATTCATTTACTATATGGTACCATGAATATAAAAGTAATACATCTTACCGTGTCCGTAAGTGAACGATTTGAATGACAACCTAATAGGGAACCCCAAAAATCTTTGTCTAGTTTTTTGCTAATGAAACTAGTATAGCAAAATGGTGCATCTCCGTTAGTATAAAAATCTACGACATCTTTGGACCAGTTGATGGACTCGTCGATAGAATCAGCGAAGATTTTTTTGGGTGTTTCATTTTGTGCTTCATTTTGACCTTCATTTTGATGGGGATTCTCTGAAGACGATGCCGGAGTTTTTGACACGGATTGCCTCTTTAAACGTCTCCATACCAAATCTGTAACTCTTGCCGTCTTAGGTGGAGGTTGAGAACAATAAAAACCGTCTTCATTATTTGCCATTTTTTGTAGTTGATAATGAGATGATGTTGTTTGAAGGGTTCTTTGAAGGGTATTTATAGACTTAAGGGTATATTTATTTTTATTATAATTTATTTTTATTAAATTAAAAGTATATTTATTTTTATTATTATTTAAGCAAAAGTATATTTATGAATTGAGTTGCAACTTGCATTAATATTTATTTACGGTGGAAATGCATAATGCAAACATGTGAATATGCAGACATGTGATCATGTCATAATGGAGTTGCATAATTCAAACATGTCACATGTGATACTGAAAATATGCAGATACTGATATTGTTTTTCCTTCTGCAAGTAGTCATAATGGAAATGCAGACTCCTTCTGCAAGTAGTCATAATGTCACATGGAAATGTCACTAAACATGAAGACTCAAACATGGAAATGTCACATGGAAATGCAGACTCCTTCTGCAAGTAGTCATAATGGAAATGCAGACTCCTTCTGCAAGTAGTCATAATGTCACATGGAAATGTCACTAAACATGAAGGTGGCTATAGGAGAATTGATAGGGCGTGATAGAAGCACTGGTTGAAAGGTGGCGGCCCGAAACGAACACGTTTCACCTGCCTTTTGGTGAGGCCACTGTAACGTTGGAGGATGTTAACGTTCTATAGGGGTTGCCCATCGAGGGCGTGGCATTAGTTGGAGCCGAGGGTTCGTACAACGAGGAAGAACGCAGGCATATGTGCATAAATTACTTAGGTTTTGATCCAAAACCAACTGATTTTAAAAATCATATGCTGAAACTCAGTACCTTGTTAACGTTTATGTTAGATTACCCAATAACTGATGAATCAACAGATCAAGAATGTATGCAGCGTGCACGTTTTATTTGCCTAATAATGATTACTAACAATGTATTAGCAGATACGAATAATGGGTACATATCATTACATTTATTAAGTCATTTGACTGACATTACTGTTAGTGGGCAAATCAGTTGGGGTGCTGCTGCCCTAGCGTCTCTGTATAGAGAACTCTATAAGGCAACCAGGCCAAATACAAAGGCAGTGGGCGGCCCAATGTCACTGCTACAAATATGGGCATGGACCCGGATACGCCCGTTAGCACCCACAATTGTCAATCAACAAATAGATTGGAAAAAACCATATGGTGCAAGGTAAATACATACTATTGTAATACTTAAATATATATATTATTCTAATACTTGTCATTGTCTTCGTGAAGGTGGGCGGAGCATGCCATTAGCAACACAGATACTCCTTCGCACGTTATAAAGGCACACCATACAACATTACAAAATCTCCGAGAGGCCGATGTATTTTTTCTTTAACATAATGATTTTATAAATCAATGTTAAATAATAAATATTAACAGATTTTTATTTTTACAGTTTGATTGGATGCCTTATCAGAACGTGATGCGAAGACTCCCTGAAATGTGCAAAACAGGCATAAGCAGTTGGAAGTCATAATGTTTTTTACTTTATTGGAACGTTGTTGAATATCATCCGGTGGAAAGGGTGATGAGGCAGTTTGGATTTCTTCAGGAAGTCCCTGCCCCATTCCCCGTTTCACGTCAAGTGCTTAACAAACTCCGTAAAACAATACGGAAAGGGAGGTTAGAAACAGACTGGTCTGTTCATCACGCAGCGTATGTCGACAATTGGAACCATAGACACGAAAATGTTGTGGAAGGTGTGCCCACCAACATGCCTACGACACACCATACTTACAATGATTGGTTTCATCGGCATACTGTTTTGTATATAAAAGACCCGAGGCACGTCCCGGGTGTTGTCCATGCTGGATTTGATGATCACGGTGGAGCTGCAAGATTCTTGGTAAGTGTAATTACTAATGTAGAATTAAATTAATAAACAAGTAATGCGTATAGTTAATAATTTTGGTTTTGCAGGTGGATGGATTAGGCTTCATTGGTCAAGAAGCAATCAGGATGCGAAACATGGGCCCTGATCATTACTACGAAAATTTTGGAGGGGTCCAAGGAATGGCTTCTCAACTGATTGGATCGGTTAATCAAATTGATCAGCCTACGTACATACAGACTAATGAACCGGATCTGGGACTGGATAACACACTCCCCCAACGTGCTCCGCGTGGTCGGGGGCGCCGTGGTCGACAAAGAACACGGGTAAATTTCGTACCCAATGATGATGAGGGGGAGGGTACCCAGCATTTTGGAGGGCCCCCACCCAACTATACGGACGGTCCCCCAAATTTACAGGGGCAACACCCAACTATGGGGCGGGTCCCTCCAATTTAACAGGGGCAACACCCAATTATGGGGAGGGTACATCATATGTTGGAGGGCCAACACTAGATTGGCAACCATGTTATCAGCCTTCATTTGAAAATGTTGGACATGGATTATCAAACACTGAATTAGGTACCCAGTCGAATTTTAACAACAACGAACAAAACAACTGGGTATCCTCACTATTTGACAACACTCCCTCTGCTAATATGATTCCTCCGATGTACTCAGACCAGCGGGGCTCTTTCAGAATTACGATTATACTGGTTTTAGTGTACAACAGCCGCGGTACCAACATTTAAGTCCAGTTCAAATGAGCTTGGACCTACAGCTTAGTCAACCCGAAGGCTTCAGTCCACCAAATGATAATGACCCCGAAGATCCAGCAACAAGACGCGTACAACCACTGAGACATCCAAAGCCAGTTGGTTGTGGCACCGGTGGCTGTCTGATCCGTTATCCGCATAGGCATTAAAACAATATATTCAAATATATTGTTTTATTAAATATATTGTCCTTTTATGTAAAAAATTAAAAAAATTAAACATTCTATATTTTACTAATTTTACTAATTTTACTAATTTTATAGTAAAAAATTAAAAAAATATTCTTAAATTTAAATTTACTAAGTATAAAATTTTATAGTACAATTAAAAAAAGTAATTTGTCCTGTGACAATAATACGTCTCAAACTTCATGTGATCAGACTTCTGTAAATTTTGTCCTCTTATAAATAATTTGTCCTGTGACAATAATACGTCTCAAACTACTGCAAATTTTGTCCTTTTTTATTTTGTCCTGTGATTATTACGTCTCAGACTTCTGCATGTGACCATGTCTCAGATTTCTGCAAATTTACTATGCAGTGATACAGATATATTGTCTTTTCCGTCTGCAAGTGATAATGGAAATGCAGACTTGCATGTGATACTGATAATTTACAGACATTTCACTTTGCAGACATTTGCAGTCTTGCATGTGATAATGTTGCATAATGAAGACATGTGATAATGCAGACTTGCATGTCATAATTAAAAAAAAATTAAACATTCTATATTTTACTAATTTTACTAATTTTACTAATTTTACTAATTTTATAGTAAAAATTAAAAAAATATTCTTAAATTTAAATTTTACTAAGTATAAAATTTTATAGTACAATTAAAAAAAGTAAACATTATACTAAGTATTAAAGTGAGAGTTAAATTAGTTTTAAAATTTTTTTAATCTTAAATTTTACTAATTATAAAATTTTATAGTAACAATACACTAAGTTTTAAAAATATTTTAGTAAGTAAAAATAATTACTAAGTAAAAAAAGTGATGGTTAATTTTAGTTTTAATTCTGTCAAATACTATATATTAATAAATGAAATCATTAAAATGTTGGGTTAGTCACTCAGCTCAACTGGCTGGGTGCAATGCATGTGACAGAAACGTCCCGGGTTCGAAACCCGGCCAAACCACATTTTTTTAAAGCCTAATCCGCTATTAGGAATAGCGGATTAGGACAAAAATTTTTTTTTTTTACTTAATCCGCTTTTAGGAATAGCGGATTAGGACAAATTTTTTTTTTTTTTTTTACTTAATCCGCTATTAGGAATAGCGGATTAGGACAAATTTTTTTTTTTTTTTTTTACTTAATCCGCTATTAGGAATAGCGGATTAGGACAAAATTTTTTTTTTTTTACTTAATCCGCTATTTCTAATAGCGGATTAGGAGAAAAAATTATTTTTTTTTATAACTTAACCATGGTTAACATTCCCCCTAATCCGCTATTTGTAAAAGCGGCTCATATACAAAATTAAAAAAAAAATACCCTTTTTTTAAATTGTCAGAGTGTCAGAATTTAAAAAAAAATAACCCCTAATCCGCTATTTGTAATAGCGGATATACTATTTTTCCATTTTTTTTTTTTGACTTAACTGGTTTCCTAATTTTTTTTTTAATATATACTACTTTAAAAATTACCATACAAACATTATAGGTGTCTTAAGGTCAAGATAATATTATTATTTTGACATCATAAAATGTTTTGTAAATAGTATATATAAAATAGATATTCATTATTGCTTTCTATATGTTATGTATAATAAATTGGTTCGCGTGATACGCGGGTGCTAATAAGTCTATTTTTCGACCAGCCTTAAATACCGATTATATTATTGTCATTGTTATAACTATATAAATATTTGATAAATAATATTTAGTTAATAATATAAATTTAAATAGTAAAAATATAAATATAATGTTAATTTTAAATTTTATAAATAAAGTAATACTTAATATAGTGAATTTAATAATATGCATTAACTCATGTATTAATTAGAACTAGTGTTTAACATCAACACGCGTTGCACGAGTGATAACCGGTTTGAAACAATTTTAAAAATGTATAACATAGGGCTCAGAATCAGTGTTCAGTTGCGGCTGCTAACAATAATTGGTAGTTACGCCTAAGCAACTGAAACCACTCTTGAATCTCATCACAGCCCTCGAAACATGTTAGTAACAAAGAAACCAGTGATGAACATTGAGCCAAATCATTGGTTTGCAATCAGTAAACCAATCAGTAATCACTACGGACAAGTATGATAGCATGGTGGATGAAGATGGAAATGGAATGAAAATCATATATTATGATTTAATTTCGAAATTTAAGAACTCAATCCTTCAAACCAAACACGAACACCATCTATCATTTCCATTTCCATTTCCATTCCCAAATCCTCACTGCAGAAAACTTCTTGTTAAACAGATCAAAATACTTTTTGATATCTATAAAGCTAAAAGACCAAACCTTTTGCATAAGGAAACCAGCAACAGAAGGCTTCAAATGCTTTGCAACACCCTCAGTTGAGGCATGGGCTCTATGCGCAGTGTCAAATGCATCATTGACATACAGGTCAGCAAGTGATGCCAATTTCTTTGCAAATTCTGGGTCATTCTTCTCTTCTTCTTTATAGAACCTCACGTTTTCAAGAAGTAAAACACCCCCCTATGGGATTTGAGCAACCAGTTTCTCAACCTCTGGTCCATAAAGAGCACCACTATCGGCGAGTAGACGGGAGAGCAGACCAACACACGCCACACACACTCACACACGCGTCCATACGCCGGCTGCCGGATCCTCCGTCGCCGCCCCTGCGATGAATAGGGGGACATCCTGCGTCCACCACCATCACCGCCGTCTCTCTCTCCTCATTTCATTGTTTGTTTCCACTGTCGCCGTCGTTGTTACCGGCGGAGATCAGCTGCAGCTGGTGGAAAACGCCGACGACTTTGTTAATAATGCCACCGTGAATGGCTCTTCTGCTACGGATAGAGATAGGAGCTTCGCTGGTATGATCGATCGTACTCTGGAGAAGGAGTTCACGGAGAATGATCAGAACGAAGGTAGGGTTCTTAGATCTGGTGGTTTTGTTTGGGGCTTTGCAATGTGTGGGTTGTGGGATTGAGGGAATTTGATAGACCCTTATAAACAGGTAGAGACCAGAGGGGGTAAAACGTAAAAAAGAAAAGATGTGTGGCCAAAATCAGAAACCACAAAACCAACTGCTCATTCCATTTGGTTTTTAAATATATAGGATAATAAGTTTATTGAATGAGAACAATTTAGGAACACTTGTAAAAAAAGGGCGTATCTGGTGCTGCAAAGAGCTCCCGCGTTTTCGCAGGGTCCGGGAGGGTCCGTCCCATTCAAGGGAAGATGTACGCGGTCTTTCCCCACATTTTGTGGGGAGGCCGTTTCCACATGCTTAAATAGTTGTTCTAGGTGTCTTACAAAAATAGAAAACTACCAATCTACCTATGAGTTTATATTATATAGTAGTAGAGATTTAATATAGTTCAATTGAAAAAGACAATTTTGCCCTAAACTCGTAAGGAAAATTAAAATTTTAATAATCCAAAACTATTACACATTTGCTGGTAATAATTCATCGTGACGAAACCAAAAAAGTTTTCTAAAAATGTCATGTAACATTCTTTTAAAACTATCTGAATGACTAAGTTTATTGTGACAACCCGAGTTTTCGGTAAATACTATTAAACAAATTTTCACCGTTTATCATAAATTGAATCAATTTATTTTAGAATAATAATAATAATAAATAATAACAATAATAATAATAATAACAAAATAATCTTGTGTTATAAAAAAAAAAAAAAAAAAAAAAACTTAAGGGGTTAAAATGTAATTTTAAAACCTGTTTTAAAATATTTCTGCATAAAACAACACAAGTTTAAACCACAGGGACCGTTTGTGTAATTAACCCAAACCCAACCCCCCTTTCCCCCGTAACTCCGGCCGACCCTCCGGCCACCGCCGGAGCGGCTCCGGCGACCCTTCAAACACCCAAACGGACGTGGTTTTGACCAAAATAACAATCCCGACACACTCTCGTGGATAAACCGAACTCGGGCCACCTTTCAATTTAATAAAACGAGTGTTAAATCCACTAAAACCGACTAATTCCATTGTCGGCCAAATGATCGAGCCACGATCGCCACTAACGACTATAATAATCAAATTAATTGACTATAAATAGACCTTCATCTTCTACTGATCGATTGCGCAATTCACAATCAATTAAAACACACACAGACACCACGTTTGATCACCATCACCATCCGCGACCGGTTCTTCGTGGGTTCATCATCAAATCGACATCTTTGTGGTAATTAAACACACCCTTATGCTCGTTTTCACACGGGGATCAAAAGCCCCATGTTTATTTCTGTGATTATTGGCGAATTGGGTTTCGATTTGGATTCAAAGATCTAGGGTTCTTCGGGTTTGGGGGGAGTTATTGAGGTTGTGTTTAAATGAATTAAAACCCAGGTATTATCGTGGTCTTGTGCCTTGGTTCAGTGGTTTGGGTGTAGGATTGTGTGCGGGTGGTCGCGGGTTCGAACCCGGCCACCAACATCTATTTTTTTAAAGTCTTTTTCACCTTTTAAAAATCCAGAAAATTACTAAAAATTATAAAAATAATTTTTATAAACTCTGTTTATTCTAAAGGTTATTAAATTATTTTCTGGAAATTTATTTCTTTAAATACCTTAGTTAATTATTTACTTATATAATTATTACAAATGTTATAAATAGTTACTTTTATAAAAATGGATTTTAAATGATAAATTAAATCATCAAGTTATTAACGAAGATTATGTTATTTTATTATGGATTAATTACGATAAGTTAAACACAAATTAGATTTTATAAATTTAAATATAAAATCTTGCAAAATTAAATATAAACTATTTTATTCAAAAGGTTACATAAATACTTCCTGTGAATTTATTTTATGTAAAAACCTTAATAATTTTTATAAATTATTATCTACAAATACCATAAATAACCATTTTTACAAAATAAACACTAGATCGGGTTTAATTAAAGAATAATCGTGAAAATTTTAGAAAACATGCAACTTGTAATTTTACAGTTATTTACGAGTTGTTTCTCATAAAATTATAATTTAATTAATAAAAATTAAATATATATACATCACAAAGTTTATAATTAAACCTATATGTATAAAACCAATCGTGTGCGTCAAACCGAACCGACCAAAATTCCGTCCAAATTTAACTATTCGTGTTGAATACATTTTAAAGGCTCAATTACAATCAATAATAGGTATTGATCGTGTTTGATCGTGCATTGCCTTATTCTTTGAAGTTCTCGTTCATATCATTATATCAATTCAAGGTGAGTTTACAGCCCCACTTTTACTTTATACCATTTTTGGGGGAGAGAAACATGTGGTTTTCATAAACATTATATTATATTGGATTGTTGTGATACTGCATATACATGATACTATGTTTGTATGCTTTGCCCTTCGGACCGTTAATACGAAGTAGCGAGGTGATTGTTAGTAGTACTACTGGGATTGACATACCCCACTCGGGCTAGTCGCGCTAGCTGGTTAAACGGGTGAACGGTTATCCTATCTTACTGTGGTGTGTGATCCACGGCTTGGGCCTACTTTACTTACTGTGGTGTGTGATCCACGGCTTGGGCCTACTTTACTTTATTGCATGTCAGCTCGGTCGCGACTTTGTACACATAGTGATCATTATGGACTAGCTACCCATGATATGCTTTGATTACACATCCGGGAATTTCTTTACTGATACTTACTGTTTCTGATAAACCTGTGAACTCACCAGTCTTGTACTGACTTTTACATGTTTTCTCTCAGGACAATGATATGGCACATTTAGGAGCACAGCATCCACCACGTATCATTCCGCATTTATCACAAACTATTTCAAGATATAAATTCATGTATTTTACATAAATTGATTCGAACGCGTGTTTACGTGTTCCAAAACTGTTGTCAAATGTTTATCTGTTCTTGCTTCCGCAATACTTAAATATATTTGGTTTGTTTCATTAAAATAGAAACAACTTATATGATTTGTGATTATTGAGTCGTTTGGTGTAACTGATGCTTATCTGAGATCCTGGTGTGTCACACGCCTCACGGTAAAACCCCGTTAGTGGATTTTGAGGGTGTGACAGATTGGTATCAGAGCATTAGTTATAGCGAACTAAAATGGACTTGCATCTCATTTGCATTGCATTTTAGACTATAGCTGGATTTGCATTAGTTACACACACATAGATTTCTAAGCTATGTTTACTTAATTTAGTTGCCTGAAAACTTTTGCCTTAACATATCTCTGTGCTGTGAGTCACGGGAGGGTTTGAGTGCCTAATTCAAGTGATTTCAAACTCCAAAACCTCGATTGTTATTAATGGTTTCAAAGTCTCGTCAAAGTCTGTGTCTTACAACTTGAATACATGCAATGCTGGAAGAGTAAGATGCCTGTATCTCGGGGTGTTCTGTCTAGGCAAGGTATTCGCATATATCCAAATCAACCGATGGACCTGTTTACCTTACCTGGGAACCCTTGGGATGAGTATCTGCTTATAGGTACGCATGTCTTCAACAAAGTTGTGATTGACCCAATACTTTGATTAGTCAACATACTCGCTTTGATTCATGAATCAAACGAATACACTCCGAACATCTCATTATCGTGTGAATAATTCTTGTCCTTGATTTCGCTTCCCGAAAATAAACTATCTAATATTTGAACCCCACAGCAAACTCTATCGTACTCGTTTCTACTTCCAACATACTCTATCATCTTTGCTAGTCCTAACAGACAGCACTCGGTACTTGACAAAGTGTGTTATCATGAATGGGAGGAATCATGAATGACCATGCAAAGCAAATTAGAATTACGGGTGCACACGTAATTGTAATTTGTCGTGCATGAGAATTCTGGTAACTCTATTAGGTGATAACAGTCATAGTCAGTACAAATTTTCGTTCTATACTTGGAGACATAAGGTCTCGGTTTTCATGAAACCTCACTATCGATATGCAAACAAATCCTTCATTTCTACTAGTACGAAACAAATTATTGTTATCAATAGTTATTATTCGATAGTGACTGTCATGTATTGTGAATACGTAGAATCATGTCTGGACGAAGAATTGGACGCCTACGTAGACAAGAAAACATTAATCTAACACAAGCTGAACTCGATGCCATCATAAATGAGCGTGTTGCTGAAGCGCTCGAGGCGTTCGAACAGACCAGGAACCAAAATCAAAACAACAATATCAACCAGAACCAAAACCAAGGAGGTAAACCTCTATCAAATAGATCATTTGGATCAAATCCTTGATATTCTACGTAACAATCCTTAAATCATTGATACGTATCCACTCACTCCAGGTCAAGCAGTCTGCACTTTCAAGATGTTCATGGACTGCAAACCTCATTCCTTCAAAGGCTCCGAAGGTGTTGTTACC
The DNA here is from genome assembly GCA_024085815.1 of Flaveria linearis. NCBI lineage: Eukaryota > Viridiplantae > Streptophyta > Magnoliopsida > Asterales > Asteraceae > Flaveria > Flaveria linearis. Next base: position 81,507,068 of record CM044004.1, on the reverse strand, counting down.
CTCCTTCGTTGGATTGAGAAGCTGGAATCCGCCTTTGCAATGTGTAACTCCGCCTCAATGTGTAACGCTTCCTTCCGGCACTTTGGAAGGACCAGCTTTGACATGGTGGAACTCACAGGTCCAAACCTTAGGACTTGATGCTGCTAACAGTATGCCTTGGGAGGACTTCAAGATTTTAATGAAAGAAGAGTACTGCCCCAGGAGCGAAGTCCAGAAACTGGAGGCAGAATTTTGGAATTTGAAGATGGTTGGTTCAGACATTGAGGAGTACACGACTCGTTCGCACGAGTTGGCTGCATTATGTCCTCAGATGGTGACTCCGGCCTACAAACGGATCGAAAAGTACATTGATGGCCTGGCTCCTCAAATCCAGGCTAGTGTGATGGCTGCTGATCCTGTCACTATCCAGCAGGCCATCCGACTGGCTCATAAACTCACCGACCAGGCAGTGGCACAGGGCACCTTGCCTAAACGTGGCGCTGCTTCTGGTTCATCAGATCACAAAAGGAAATGGGAACCATCTACCAACGGAAAGCAATCTTCATCCTCCGCTTATCAACCTCAACATAAGAAGTTTAATCCGTCCCAACCTTCTCATTCGGGCGGCTATCATGGGAATCTCCCAAAGTGCAACAAATGTCAGCGCCATCATACTGGGCAGTGCACAAGGAGCACGTGTGAGAGGTGTGGGAAGTTCGGACATGTTGCCAAGTATTGCCGGGTGAATCTCTCGGGGAAGGCACCTCAACAACAGCAGAACCCCAATCAGACTGTTTGTTTTGAATGTGGTCAACCCGGACATTTTAAAAAGGAATGTCCGAAACTAAAAAGAAACGGTAACACTGGTGCTGCTGATAAGCCTAAAGACAACAACAGTGGTGGTGGCGGTGGCAGAGGCAGAGTCTTCATCATGGGCTCAGGTGAGGCTCGAAACGACCCTACTGTAGTATCTGGCAGATTCTCTATTAATGGGTGTTATGCCTCTGTTTTATTTGAATCTGGTGCTGATAAGAGTTATGTGTCCCCAAAGTTTAGTAAAACACTAGGGATGGTGCCTACTGATTTGAGTTCTAATTATGCCATAGAAATAGCCGATGGTAGAACGATAACAGCAACACAAGTGTTTAAAAACTGTAAGCTAGGCTTATCCGGACACACTTTTAGCATAGACCTTATTCCTATCACACTAGGGAGCTTCGATGTAGTCGTCGGGATGGATTGGTTATCCCAGAATAGTGCTGAGATCGTTTGCAAGGAGAAGCTGATCAAGTTACCTATTTCGGATGATGAAATTCTTATTGTGGAAGGTGAAAAGATGGGTGCGGTGGTCGGCATCATATCATATTTGAAGGCTCAAAAATGTCTTAGAAAAGGACACCTTGCCTTGTTGGCACTTGTTACTGAACCGAAGGCGGATGAAAGGCGAGTTGAAGATATTCCTGTTGTTAGAGACTTTCCTGAGGTATTTCCCGAAGACCTACCTGGCCTTCCTCCACACAGACAGGTAGAATTTCAAATTGAACTAGCACCAGGAGCAACTCCGATCGCTCGGACGCCGTACCGTCTAGCACCGAACGAACTACAAGAGCTGTCTAAGCAATTGCAAGAGTTGTTAGACAAAGGATTCATACGTCCCAGCTCTTCACCTTGGGGAGCTCCAGTGCTTTTCGTTAAAAAGAAAGATGGAACCTTCAGGATGTGTATTGACTACCGCGAACTGAACAAGGTGACGATCAAGAATAGGTATCCACTTCCACGCATTGATGATTTGTTTGACCAGTTGCAAGGATCTAGCTACTATTCCAAGATTGACTTGAGATCAGGTTATCATCAGTTAAGGGTTCGAGAGGAAGACATCTCCAAGACTGCGTTTCGAACACGCTATGGGCACTACGAGTTCACCGTAATGCCTTTTGGGCTGACCAATGCCCCAGCAGTTTTCATGGACCTCATGAACCGTGTCTGCAAACCTTATCTGGATAAGTTTGTCATTGTCTTCATTGATGACATACTAATCTACTCCCGTAATAAGGAAGATCATGAGGGACATTTGAGAACCATACTGGGATTGCTAAGAGATGAACAGCTTTACGCAAAGTTCTCAAAATGTGACTTCTGGATGCGTGAAGTGCAATTCCTTGGGCACGTGGTGAATGAAAAGGGTATACATGTTGATCCTTCAAAGATTAAAGCAATCAAAGATTGGCCGGCACCAAAGACGCCTACTGAGGTGCGACAATTTCTTGGTTTGGCAGGCTATTACCGAAGGTTTATTGAAGGATTTTCTAAATTGGCGCAACCTTTGACTACCCTGACTCATAAAGGAATAATTTATAAGTGGGGTAACAAAGAGGAAACAGCGTTTCAGGCGCTTAAAGACAAACTCTGCAGCGCACCAATCCTAGCCTTACCAGAAGGAACTGATGACTTTGTTGTTTACTGTGATGCATCCATCCAGGGTTTGGGGTGTGTATTGATGCAACGTGACAAAGTCATAGCTTATGCATCTAGACAGCTCAAGGTGCATGAGAAGAACTATACAACGCATGATCTGGAACTAGGAGCTGTAGTGTTTGCCTTGAAGATCTGGAGGCACTATCTATACGGAACCAGGTGCACGATCTATACGGATCATAAGAGCCTCCAGCACATATTTAACCAGAAGGAACTAAATATGCGGCAACGACGATGGTTAGAGTTACTCAATGATTATGACTGTGTGATCAAGTACCATCCGGGTAAGGCTAATGTGGTAGCTGATGCCTTTAGTCGTAAGGAAACCCTAAAGCCTCGTCGGGTGCGTGCATTACAAATGACTATCCACTCTGACCTACCAATGCAAATTAAAGCTGCTCAATCTGAGGCCTTGAAGACAGAGAATCTCAAAGCAGAATCCATGCGAGGCATGGAGAAACAATTGGAGGTTAAAGCTGATGGAATCCGTTATTTTATGAAACGGATCTGGGTACCACAGCATGGGAATCTGCGAGAGCTGATAATGGATGAAGCCCATAAGTCCCGTTACTCGATCCATCTAGGTTCAGACAAGATGTATCAGGACCTGAAAGAATTTTACTGGTGGCCGAGAATGAAAGCGGAGATAGCCACATACGTAAGCAAATGCCTAACTTGTTCCAAGGTTAAGGTAGAATACCAGAGACCATCTGGATTACTCCAACAACCAGAAATTCCAGTGTGGAAATGGGAGCAGATCTCCATGGACTTCATCACGAAGTTACCAAGAACTCCCAGCGGATGCGATACCATTTGGGTTATAGTAGATCGCTTAACGAAATCCGCACACTTTCTGGCAATCCGAGAGACTGATCGGATGGAGAAGCTTACCCGTATCTATTTAAGGGAAATAGTCTCTCGGCATGGCGTACCGATATCTATCATTTCTGACCGGGATGCTCGGTTCACTTCTCACTTCTTGCAATCATTACAACGATCATTAGGAACGCGGCTGGATATGAGTACTGCATATCACCCGCAGACCGATGGTCAAAGTGAGCGTACAATCCAAACACTGGAAGACATGTTGCGTGCCTGTGTGATCGATTTTGGCAGCAGTTGGGAAACTCATCTACCATTAGTTGAGTTCTCCTATAATAACAGTTATCACACTTCGATCAAGGCAGCTCCATTTGAGGCATTGTATGGACGAAAGTGCCGATCACCTATCTGTTGGGCAGAAGTAGGAGAAAGCCAACTTACAGGACCTGAACTGGTGCACGAAACGACTGAGAAGATCGTGCAAATTCGTAACCGTATGGCGGCAGCACGTGATCGACAAAAGAGTTACGCCGACAAGCGCCGGAAGCCATTGGAGTTCCAGATTGGTGACAAAGTGCAACTGAAGGTCTCACCCTGGAAGGGTGTAATACGCTTTGGAAAGCGTGGGAAGTTAAGCCCAAGATACGTGGGACCATTCGAGATTGTCAAAAGGATTGGCCCAGTAGCCTATCAGTTGAGTTTACCTGAAGAACTCAGGGGGATACATGATGTGTTTCACGTATCCAATCTGAGGAATGTCTGTCTGATGAATCATTGATCGTGCCTTTGGAGGAACTAAAGATAGATGATCAACTACATTTCATCGAGGAACCAGTGGAGATCATGGATCGAGAGGTCAAGACACTAAAGCGTAGCAAAATTCCCATTGTGCGCGTAAGATGGAACTCTAAACGGGGACCAGAATTCACATGGGAACGGGAGGATCAGATGAAGTCAAAATATCCGCACTTGTTCGTGGATACACCTTCAGAACCTAACTCCAACTGAATTTCAGGATGAAATTTTCTCATGTGACATCTCACGATATCAAGCAAAGAATATTATGGGTCTATTCTCACATTTGTTTTACCTCATAAAGTTTCACGTGCGTGTGATAGCTCAGATGATACAGATGGTTTCATGACCACCTTCTGATGAACAAAAGTGCTAAAAACATTCAAGATATTCCCAAATCAGAAAGGAAACCTAAGATTCTTCTTGTTGAAAATCATGTGGTGTTCGTTAACTCACTATGTGTATTAACTATTCTCATATATTTTCATAGTCTAATTATCAGTTTAACCGAATTCTCCGTATACATGTTTGTTAACCCCGGTGTTCCAATTTTCGGGACGAAAATTCCTTCAACAAGGGGATAATGTGACAACCCGAGTTTTCGGTAAATACTATTAAACAAATTTTCACCGTTTATCATAAATTGAATCAATTTATTTTAGAATAATAATAATAATAATATAATAATATAATAATAATAACAAAATAATCTTGTGTTATAATAAAAAAAAAAAAAAAAAAAAACTTAAGGGGTTAAAATGTAATTTTAAAACCTGTTTTAAAAATATTTCTGCATAAAACAACACAAGTTTAAACCACAGGGACCGTTTGTGTAATTAACCCAAACCCAACCCCCCTTTCCCCCGTAACTCCGGCCGACCCTCCGGCCACCGCCGGAGCGGCTCCGGCGACCCTTCAAACACCCAAACGGACGTGGTTTTGACCAAAATAACAATCCCGACACACTCTCGTGGATAAACCGAACTCGGGCCACCTTTCAATTTAATAAAACGAGTGTTAAATCCACTAAAACCGACTAATTCCATTGTCGGCCAAATGATCGAGCCACGATCGCCACTAACGACTATAATAATCAAATTAATTGACTATAAATAGACCTTCATCTTCTACTGATCGATTGCGCAATTCACAATCAATTAAAACACACACAGACACCACGTTTGATCACCATCACCATCCGCGACCGGTTCTTCGTGGGTTCATCATCAAATCGACATCTTTGTGGTAATTAAACACACCCTTATGCTCGTTTTCACACGGGATCAAAAGCCCCATGTTTATTTCTGTGATTATTGGCGAATTGGGTTTCGATTTGGATTCAAAGATCTAGGGTTCTTCGGTTTGGGGGGAGTTGTTGAGGTTGTGTTTAAATGAATTAAACCCAGGTATTATCGTGGTCTTGTGCCTTGTTTCAGTGGTTTGGGTGTAGGATTGTGTGCGGGTGGTCGCGGGTTCGAACCCGGCCACCAACATCTATTTTTTTTAAAGTCTTTTTCACCTTTTAAAAATCCAGAAAAATTACTAAAAATTATAAAAATAATTTTTATAAACTCTGTTTATTCTAAAGGTTATTAAATTATTTTCTGGAAATTTATTTCTTTAAATACCTTAGTTAATTATTTACTTATATAATTATTACAAATGTTATAAATAGTTACTTTTATAAAAATGGATTTTAAATGATAAATTAAATCATCAAGTTATTAACGAAGATTATGTTATTTTTATTATGGATTAATTACGATAAGTTAAACACAAATTAGATTTTATAAATTTAAATATAAAATCTTGCAAAATTAAATATAAACTATTTTTATTCAAAAGGTTACATAAATACTTCCTGTGAATTTATTTTATGTAAAAACCTTAATAATTTTTATAAATTATTATCTACAAATACCATAAATAACCATTTTTACAAAAATAAACACTAGATCGGGTTAATTAAAGAATAATCGTGAAATTTTAGAAAACATGCAACTTGTAATTTTACAGTTATTTACGAGTTGTTTCTCATAAAATTATAATTTAATTAATAAAATTAAATATATATACATCACAAAGTTTATAATTAAACCTATATGTATAAACCAATCGTGTGCGTCAAACCGAACCGACCCAAATTCCGTCCAAATTTAACTATTCGTGTTGAATACATTTAAAGGCTCAATTACAATCAATAATAGGTATTGATCGTGTTTGATCGTGCATTGCCTTATTCTTTGAAGTTCTCGTTCATATCATTATCAATTCAAGGTGAGTTTACAGCCCCACTTTTACTTTATACCATTTTTGGGGGAGAGAAACATGTGGTTTTCATAAACATTATATTACATTGGATTGTTGTGATACTGCATATACATGATACTATGTTTGTATGCTTTGCCCTTCGGACCGTTAATACGAAGTAGCGAGGTGATTGTTAGTAGTACTACTGGGATTGACATACCCCACTCGGGCTAGTCGCGCTAGCTGGTTAAACGGTGAACGGTTATCCTATCTTACTGTGGTGTGTGATCCACGGCTTGGGCCTACTTTACTTACTGTGGTGTGTGATCCACGGCTTGGGCCTACTTTACTTTATTGCATGTCAGCTCGGTCGCGACTTTGTACACATAGTGATCATTATGGACTAGCTACCCATGATATGCTTTGATTACACATCCGGGAATTTCTTTACTGATACTTACTGTTTTCTGATAAACCTGTGAACTCACCAGTCTTGTACTGACTTTTACATGTTTTCTCTCAGGACAATGATATGGCACATTTAGGAGCACAGCATCCACCACGTATCATTCCGCATTTATCACAAACTATTTTCAAGATATAAATTCATGTATTTTACATAAATTGATTCGAACGCGTGTTACGTGTTCCAAAACTGTTGTCAAATGTTTATCTGTTCTTGCTTCCGCAATACTTAAATATATTTGGTTTGTTTCATTAAAATAGAAACAACTTATATGATTTGTGATTATTGAGTCGTTTGGTGTAACTGATGCTTATCTGAGATCCTGGTGTGTCACACGCCTCACGGTAAAACCCCGTTAGTGGATTTTGAGGGTGTGACATTTATGATGTGCGCAACACATCGACTATGAAAAATACACCGTCACACATTGGTTTAATTTTAATTTTAAATGATCGATCACAAGCGTGTTATTTAACGCATTATCAAAAGATATAGAAAATATTTTGTTTTCTAATTATAAGTTTTAATAACTTTATCAATAAGAAAAAAAATGTTTTGGCCGGTGTGAGAATAATCAAACATTCAAACGTAATCATACGTTTCATCATTTACCACGAATCGGGTTCAACCCAATGGGCGGTAACAAAAACGTACGAATCCGGTGAACCGTGAAGATTTGATCAAACATCACTAGTTAAGTTAACACCGGTTTGTAAATTTTCAAAATAACATATTAATTCATTTTTAGCTTTTTTCCATATTTTTAAACAATATCTTCGAAGATTAGCACGACTTACATTGGTGTAATGTGGTTGGAGAGTTCATTGAATGAGTCTAGTCAAACGTTCGTTGTCGAAATGTTTGAATGACAAGCTTTCTTGAATTACAAAATGCGCCCATTTGCTCCCGAACTGCATCAACGTTATAAGCCCAAACATTTTGCTCGTTTGTTATCGAAGTTTGACCTTAAGACGGTTTACCTTTCAATGCCTTACAATAGTTATTTGAAATATGATTTTTCAATATTGTGTTTGCATCTTTTTTGAAAAACTTATGGCAAAACTTGCAATGAGCCTTGTTCAGACGGTTTTCCATTTGACATAGATCGTAATTATACCATATTTCGGGGTTTCTATTCGTTGGAAGGATTGCTACGACAACGTGCTTGAAGATGCATCACAACCAACGAAAGATTGAGAACTTGATGAAGCCATCTGAGAGAGTTTTGAGAGAGCTTTTTTTGTAAGAGAACGAAAGTATTGAGCGTTTTTATGATTTTTGAGAGTAGAGAGCGTTTTAAGCTGTTGTGATTCAACCAAAACATCCAATACATATATATATATATAACATAATGGGGCTATAATGGTTTTAAACCCACCAAAAAGCGGTCAAAATCGGTCCAAACGACTAGAAAACGGCTATATAGCCGTTATCCAACCACTACTTTTTAAAACCGGGTTGAAAACCGGTTTAAAAACAGGGCTGGGATACCGGTTTGGGATCCGGTTTTAAACCAGCCCAGTTTCTAAACCGGTTTGAACACCCAATACTACAAACCGAACTACAACCGGTGGTTTAGGCGGGTTGAAACCGGTTTGGGACAAACCGGTTTGGCCAAAACCGTTCCGATCGATGTTCAAGAGAAGCCCAAAAAGAGGAGTTAATAGAAAACTAACATGTATAAGATTCGAATTCACGCAACACTCAACTTGATATGAAAAAAGAAGGAAACCATCACGACAACAATTTATTAATTAAGCAATTCGGTAAAATTTATTATTAAGTGGGTCACTCTAAAAAATATTACCGGGTCAACTATCTTTTGTTTGTATAAATGAAAGGTGAAACAAGAAATTTTAGCGGGTCATTTGACCCCATAATGAGTACATTCGCCCCCGATAATTCATACTATTAATTTGAACGGTAATACTCTTAACTTTCACTTTTGCTACCAACAATAGTCCCGGTAACATAATTATTAAAGATTTACGTTTAATTTGCACTTGATTTCACTTACAATAACGATTATGAACAAAATAAAGTAACATGCAAGCGAATTGAGCGGAAATAAATGAAAACCGATGTAAATCTATGATAATTATGCTATTATAATTGTTACTGGTAGTAAAAGTAAAAGTTATGATTGTTATATGATAAATTAATAGTACGGATTATTATTACTCAATAAGTAAAATTTAAGATTATTAAAACCTAACCAGCGTTTCTTCTCTATGCGTGTTGTGCGTATGAACCCAATCTTTAAACGAAATCGAAAAAAACTTGAAACACAGTCAGGTTGGTTACGGCTACATGCCGGAAACGAAAGCCAACCAGATTTGCACAATCGAATTGGTTGCCGCTGCATAACCATATCCGCAAACCCTAAAGAATGACGGGTGGCACTGTTGGTAGGAGCACCAACACACATTCTCTGAATATCCTAAGACTTTCAGATGGAAATAGCAGCCCCACCATCACCATTGCACCTGTGAACATTAACCACACCACGGGGCAAACCGGCGCTAGCCATCGCAAAAAGTCTCGGGTTAAATGAAGACCATCGAGCGACAAACGTCGCCCACTCCACCTTAACCATAGAGGGGAGGCGGAGCGGCAACAGAGACCACACCGAGTAGACTTACAGCCACCGGTGGTGGCGGAGTCACAACACCATTGACGCCACCCTCTCTCTCTATACAACAAACGAACAACCAAAATCACAAACGACACAGATGCCACCCACCAAGGCGAAGCGGGTTAGGCCAAACACAGCCGCACCTCTGCTACTTTCTCTTTCTATAAACAAATTAGAGGGATAAAAAAAGCCTAAGACTCCATTTCTTTGTTTATACACTTGATAAGATAGAGGGCAAAAATAAAAATTATAAAAGTCATGTGGCCAAAAATTCATACTTCATATATCCACTATTCATTTCAATTGCTTTTTAAATATTATGTAATTTGCCAACTCTTAAAAATAAGTGAAAAAACATATATATTCTCTTTAAATGTGTTATAATGTATTATGAATAAAAAATAAAGTTAAATGAATAAAGTAGTGGATTTAAATTAAACTAGTATTAAGCCCCCTGCGTTGCAGCGGGGGGCGTAAAACAATGTCAAGTGACATCAATGGCACACAATCACAAGTGACCACCACCGGAAAACGTGTATTAAAAAGTAACAAAAAACGTAGAGAATAAAATCGAACGAAAAGTAAGCGTAAAAACATTGAACCATGTAAACGAAATGTAAAACATATAAAACAATAAATAAATCAATCAAGAACAAACGCGTTGCAACAGGGTCGGTAAACTTTAAAAAATAAGGGTAAAACTGTTGAATCACACACACGTGTTAGGAGATGAAAAAATATATATCAGGTGTAAATTATAAAAGACATAAAAGTAATAGGTTAAAGAAAAGTTAAAGTTTAAGAAAAAGACAAAGGTAAGTACAAACCACTAAATACATAATACAACCCACTAAACGTACCAAAATTGGTATATTAATATTAATAAATTAATCATTTTGTAAAGGAATAATAAATAATAAACTATATATGAAAAGTTAGCGGGGGTCTTTTTGTAATTTCTTAAAGATTAGTGGTAAGTTTAAAAAACTCTAAAAGGTTCTTCAAAGTAAGGGGGCCTTTTTGCAATTTTTTAAACTTTGATGGTAACTTTCCAAACCTCTAAAAGCTTAGTGTGGACACCAACATACAAGATTATTGATATATATATCACACGTCACACATTATAGAGAAACTATATTAAATGAATTTTAAAAAGAAGATAAAAGTAGTGGCATCGTATGTTAAAGTAATACCTTTTCTCATAATGAATTTTATAAATACCATCTTTAACTACACTTTAGTTTTTTTTAATCATCTTATTTAAATCAAACAACATAATGTATAAACTTGGTGTTTGCTCATTGAATCATTACAAATAGTTTTTTTATGGGGTTTAAATAAACATACTACTATAGGCGAATCACTAGTTGCTCGTGTTTGTGTTAGTTGTCATAGTACTATTGTTAGTTTTTGTCAGATGTGTTGATATATAGATGAACCATGTCAAAAATTCGTGTATCACACTTGAAAGAAAATACAAAACTACAACATACCTACAGGAATGCTACAATAGATATATGATGTCTAGTTATGCGCATATCAACACATAACACACTTCATACATATCCAAAATTTAGAGAAAAAACACTTTAATTGTATAATATCACAATTTAATGTATTTCATATTAGAGTCTTTGTGCTTACCTCAACCAATAATAAAGTTATATCATCATATTATATTCATCATATTCTTCGATTTGTCACATCTCACATGGACATACATTTATATTATATTCACATAAAAGAAAGTTACATCACACATCTGCTACTAAAATCAAGGTGTTATGATTAAATTCCTTTCAATTAACTAATTCCCCACTTAGTTATATTGAATTAAATTACATGTATTTGATCATAGTTGTTATTTTAACTTGGTTTACACAACATTTTACAAAATCTTCCATTGTAAATGAGTTTTATAACCTTCCAACCCAAACTTTTCTATTTCAGAACATTGATAAAAGTACTCTTATCTTTAATTAATCTGATTGGCGAGTGTATTCGTGTTTTTAGTTGTTTTCTGATCACTGACAACGCACTAGCTAAGCTGATCATTTCTATTACGTGAGTGCTAAACATTAGAGGATCTAGGCTGACACGTCTCACTTAAGAGAAACTCGTACATCTGTTCATTCTCATTTATTTCAAAACTAAAACCATTTTCAGAAGAAAATATATTTTAAATAAATAAACAATTTAAGCTAAGAATTCCGATTTAAACTGAAAAATAACACATCACCTAAACCATTGTACTCCTTTACCAAAAATTTTTTTTGGTAAAAGCCCTAACCCTAACCCTAGCTTTTCACTGTCATCTTCGTCTCGTTCCCTTTGAACCCCTCAAGAACACTACTTTAAACCCTCAAATCCTTACACAATCTTCGATTCAACTGATCATCTCCAATGGCTTCCAAGCGACCTGACTTTGGAGATGGCGCTAGCCCTGGGTTCGTCTTCCTCACATCGCACCATAATCACTATTAATACACATCTGTTCAATTACTCCATAATTGATGATATAATCTGAAAATTTTTCATTGAATTGTTACAGGAAGATTTTCATCGGTGGGTTAGCGAAAGACACTACCATAGGTGAGTTAGCCTGTAATTGTCTCTGATTTTGTAAGTATTAAAGCGCCATTGTTGTATATTGATTTGATGTATTTGTTGTTTATAGATACATTCATTAAGTATTTTGGGAAGTATGGAGATCTTACGGACTCGGTGATCATGAAAGATCGACAAACAGGTCGGCCAAGGGGTTTTGGGTTCGTTACATACGCAGATCCTTCGGTGTTGACACTGTTATTGCTGAGACACATATAATTAACGGTAAACAAGTAAGTGAATTTGTGTTCTTTTAGGTTATGTTTGTTCATGAATGAGAAATTCTTTAATTTGTACTGCATGTTGCATTTTCTATCAAAGTTGTATGGAATGGCATATATATGACCTGAATGCATGTTATGTGTGACCTGAATGCATATCAATTGTATTATTAAACCCATAGTTGTTGAAGGCGCAAGCGTTAAAGGTTGAGCAATGGCCCAGGCACAAGGTGCTTAAAAAGTGAGGGCTTATTTAAGCAATGAGCATATATAAAATATCATTTTTAGGAATTTTAGGCATGTTTAGGCTTATTAAGGGCTGGTTTAGGTTGATTTCAGGCTTGTTTAGGGCTAGTGTAATTATTTCATACCTCTATTCTTGGCCGGAATTTGGCCTGAAAATGTGTTGGAGTTCCAGAAAATGAGGTTTTTTCAAGTGAGACGACAAGGCTGCACTAGGCCACACCTGAGGGTCTAGGCATGCGCCATTTGAGTTTTGACAGCATAGGTTACACTCTAAAATAAAAGGCTAAATAGAAGGTGTCTTACTTCTAGATTGTACAATGAAAACTTATTTCTAAATTGCGTAATCGTTAGATTATTCTTTTCTGGAAACAGCAGGGTGTTGAATTTGCTGTGTCGGTTGAAAGTTTAGTCGATTTGGACTTTGGTTTTTATAAGGATGGTACTTTACCGTTTACATATTATTATACTTTGATTCTAATGGTCAATTACAAAAGCCAGAATTTGGTTGAATGGACCTGTGTAATATATAATGTCACGCCATATAGTGAATAAACCGCTGCATAGACACGTATTATGCAAATTTTCATTTATCCAGGTTTTAATATGAAAATTTTCTTATGTTGATTCACAATCTAGTCACTAGTCAGGCGGTGAGGTAGGGACTAGGGATTAATCGGGATTAATCGGGATTAATCGATTTGGAAATTTTATATGTATATTTTAGAAATTATATATATACTTAATATTAGTACGCTTCAAATATTAATAATTAGACATAAAATTACCATCAAGTACTTCAAAGATCACATAGTTCAAAATATAAAAATTAAAACATAGTAGTATTAGATGCCATTTATATATCTAAACGCTATTGTAAAATTATTAGTTAATCTATAATCTATTATCTATGCAAGTAAATAACATGTATAAAACTGTTAATAAACACAATTCAAAACATATTCAAAATGTGAAAATAACTAAATAAGTAATAAACTTATAAACATAAAACTATAAATAAAGGGGTCGATGAACACTATTGAACAGAGTCAAAATTAGAACCCTCAAAACTATAAAGTCAAAATTAAGCAAAAGGGTCGATGGTGGTCGATGAACAGAGGTGGAGTTGGTCGATGCACAGTGGTCGCCGGAGGTTGTGGAGCTGCTCGATGAACAGGTGGGCGGCGGTTGTGGAGCTGCTCGATGAACAGGTGGTCGCCGGATGAACAGGTGCTCGAAGAAGTGGCGGTTTTAGGTTTTAGGTCGATTTGGTCGATGGAGTGGCTGTTGAAATGCAGAAAGTGCCTAAATCCGTAAGTTTTCAGGGTTTTAAACCCAAATTGAAACCGTTGAACCGGCTTTGACCGCCTAGCCGATTACCACGATTACCACCGATTACTCGGCGATTACCACCGACTAGCCCGGTTACCGATTAATTCAGCCGATTAGCATTAAACTACTAGGGCCTAGGCCGCCTAGCGATTAATCGGCGATTAATCGGGCGCCTAGGCCGATTTTTACAACTAGATTCTAGTGTTTGAAAATTTGTTTTGTTGATTCTCACATAATGTATACATACTGTTGATTCTCATCTTCAGTGTTTGAACATTTGTTTTGTTGATTCTCACATAATGTATACATACTGTGATTCTCAATCTTCAGTGTTTGAAAATTTGTTTTGTTATTGCTACAACTAGTGTTGAATAAAGTTTCCTGTAAATATTCGCTTGTAGTTGTTGTTTGACATTTGATATCTTTTTTTACTAACCGTCTTAAAATAACTGCCCTGCAGGTCGAGATTAAGAGAACTATTCCAAAAGGTTCTGGTGACTCCAAGGATTTTAAAACAAAAAAGGTTTTTGTTGGTGGGATTCCTACATCAGTTACTGAAGGTCTGCATCTGAAATTCAAACATTTAAAGTTCTAATTAGTATATTTATATTACTTCCTCTCTAATTGTTTTTATTATTTATATTTTTTGTGTGTGCGTAGATGAGCTTAAAGATTTCTTCTCAAAATACGGGAAAGTGGTCGAGCACGAGATTATCAGAGATCATGCAACAAAGCGTTCTAGAGGATTTGGATTTATTGTATTTGATAGCGAACAAGTTGTCGATACTCTTCTCGTTGATGGAAATATTATTGATATGAATGGTACAAAAGTGAGTTAAAACTTTAATCCTGAGTTTCCATTAATATGATTTGCTGAATTTGAAACTCATTATGTCTTGCTTCAAATGGTTTTCATTGATGCAGGTTGAGATCAAGAAGGCAGAACCGAAAAAGGCATCAAAACCAGGACCTATGCCATATGGTGATGAACCTCGGGGACGTGGGTATGGTGATAGTTATGGCGGTTATGGTGATAGTTATGGCGGGTACGGTGATTCTTATGGTGGCGGGTATGGTGGTGGGTATGGTCCTCCTCCTTATAGGTCACTTGGAGGACTTTCTAGCAGATATGGTGATTACGGCGTGTATGGACCCAGTGGGAGTGAATTTAGCAGCCGCTATGGTGATTTTGGAGGTGATTATGGTGGTTACAGAGGCGGTGAGCCTCCACTTGGAGGCTACTCTAGTCGTTTCAGCTCCTATGGCGGTGGTGGTGGTGGGTTTGGTGGGGGGTATGGAGGGAGTGGGCTTGGTGGATCGTATGGACGTGGAGGAGGTGGAGGTTATGGGGGCTATGGCGGTCCAGGCGGTGGCAGCGGTGGTTATGAGCCTGGTGCTGGTTCGGTTATGGTGGAGCAGGAGGACCGTATGGAAGCAGGGCGGGTTATGGTGGCGGTGGTGGTCGGTATCACCCTTATGGCAGATAGGTGCCATCCTAACCCTCTGTTTAGGAGTTTTGATGCTGTTTTTTAGCTTCATTGAAACAGAAAGATGGCATGTGGATGTGTACTTTCTCTATGGGATTATCTTACTCATGTTAGATGTTTGTTAATTTGTTATGATTAATTTAGCGACCGTGTATTCATTTTCGTTATTTTTCTAACGACTAACTTTCTATAATCGGTAGAATCTCATTCATTATACAATTGAATGAATGTAATGCCATATCTTAATATTAAAAATAGTTGCCTATTAAACTTGTGTGTTATATGCGTTGAATAAATTATACATTACACATGTTAAATAAAATATGTTAACACATACAGTCTATAAAATTTGTTAAATTAAAAAGATGTTATATTTATTACTTTTGTTAATTTTTTTTAAGCTGAGACACCACTTCATTGGAGACGTGGATTGAAGAAAATAAAGACGATCGAGAATCAAGTTGAATATCGACTTCAATTAGCTTTCAGGTTATCCTAAAAAAATCCTCACCCAACAGAGTCGTCTCCGCCCCTTAAATAGAGTGGTCTGAACTTTCATTTAACGGACATGATCGTCCACTTGTCCATACACGATCGATTGATCTTATTTAAAGTTTGACAGAACCTATCTTAAGTTTTACCGAACCTGATTACACATAAGTTTGATCGAACTTAAACACAGTCGAGCGATCCTATTTAAAAACGTGATCAAAAGACAATTTCAGAATCATCACATAATTTATAACGCCCACTTACGAACACTAAGTGTACAGTATTTCAAATAGCTTGTGGTTTATATCTCGCTTGAAAAAGTTAACTTTCGAATTGACTCGTGAGTCAGCTCGGCTCGAATCGTTATACACGGAATAGAACCCTTTCCTCTGGTTCTATTTTGTTCTTCAGCCAGCAACTGAAACCCCTTTTGTGGATACAAATGGAAGGATCCAAGAGATCAATCTTCCAATTTTGCAGACGATTACACTCGTTAACCAGAAGCACCCCTAGCGATACATTCAAGAACAAGATCGCTGAATTAGAGAAGGATCGTAGAAGGAGAAACCCTAAAAGAAACCGCTTGTTTGTAGAAACCCCTGAATCCTTATCATGGCTCGATACCGCCAGTATGCCAATGTTCGCCACTGTTGCAGGAATCGCACTTTTCGCAAAACTTCTCATGATGGTTCGTGATTCCCTTTTAACCCCAACAACTGATTTGTCTCTGTTGATCTGTTTTGTGATATCGATAGAAAATTAGAAATACATCGATTTGTAGTTTGAAAGTTTAACTATTTGATTGTTACAAGTTCTTTTGGTTCAAAGAATCCTCATTTTTATTGTTTAAGTCATCTACATGAAGCTTTACCCATATTACTTATTTTATGATTAGTTTCATCGTTGGATTGTTAGGCTTTACCTAAAATATGTAAACTTTGCATCGTTCATAGACGTTTCTCCTGCACAGAATAGTTCTTTGTCGTTTTTTAAGCTGTTATTGGGTTTGATAATTAATTTGACAGAAGTTATTTAAGAAGGGTGATCGACATTAATTAGTGACATCGAGCATATTTCTTACTTTCATAACTACACAATCAGCCCTTGTTTGTGAACTAACACTATGTCAATGATCAACTGAAATATAATATGTGATCCTGAACACACAACAATGAATTCCCTTCAAACCTTGTTAATGCCTTCTTCTTCTTCTTCTCTCGATTGCTGGCATTCTCTCAATTCTCGCACTAGAGTTAATGAGCGTGAATGATTTGCGAGACTTATAGTTGTATTTGTATAAAATAATTGCCATAGTCCAGCTAACTGCTTCATGTGTTCAAGTTTTTTTTCAGCTACTTTACCTTTCGACCACTCCATCTTCCACTCTTGTCTCATGCAACTGTAACCTTTTTTATTTAATTCATTTCTCTACATGCTTGTATAGTTGTATCAAAATTCAAAAGTCTACATTGCACAATAACATAAAAAAGAATGTCAAGGTGTTATATGTCTATTGTCTTTAAGACATCTTAAACCATACCTTTGCTCTGGTAGGATCCATCACTGCTAGTATTGCAGATAACTACTGGCAATGAATTGTATTTTTGTGTTAAGACTGGCACAGGATGTAGTAATAACTAGATATGTTTGATGGATGAGATATTAAACATGAAATATCAAATGTAGAGTATTATATACAGGAATGATCTGACCAAGAATATAATCACTTCCTTGCATCTAAGTTAGATATGGAATTGTGAATTTTAATATTATTGTGACAATCAAGATACTGAAGTTCTAAAATCACATGATGTTATTGCTAAAAAAATGAAGAGAAATCGCTCTGTAATTTCGAATTTGGGGAAAATCCGGAATTGAGGCTGAAAATCAGCTAAAGCAGCATCTCTTGCCTATACGTGTGTTGCTTTCCACTAACTAATCATAGTCTTGTAAAAATTGCATAGTTGCTTTGTTTTGAGGAGCACAAATTTTTATATGGATTACTTGAAAGGCAAATTTATGTAACTAAAATGATATGCTATGTTTACAGTATGATGATGCACATTCACAAGAAAGGATAGAGAGGAAGATCAAGAATGCTCCACCCGGTCAAGGCACCGTTAGGATGCTTACTCGAGAGGAATGGGAAGAGTTTCGAGAAGTTAGGCCAAGGACTCCATTTGAATCAAAGCTTGCTCGTCCTAATGCACGTATAAGAACCGGGGAGCCACTACATATGGTGATCTTTTTCAACTTTATCACTAAAATATTTTATTTGTTCTTGTCATTACTCATTAGTCTCACCAAGTTTTCTTATCGGTTTTACAGATGAATTATATACTAATTGCTCTAAATGTCTGTATATTCTTGTTATCACCTTCACATGCAACAATTCCTGCTTTCTGCATAAGTTAACATTATCATGTTTTGTGAATTATTAAGGTCTAAAGCTCAGTGTGTATGATTCTTGTTCGAGTCTGCTTTCTGCTTAAGTTAACATTATCATGTTTTGTGAATTATTAAGGTCTAAGCTCGGTGTGTATGATTCATGTTTGAGTGTTAAACAACTATTTTTATTCATGTTAACGTGACTTATTGAGTAAAAACAGTTTACGAGGTCAATAATAATCTGTATCATTGAATAAAACAGTTTACGAGGTTATGCACATTCAAAAATAGACTTTGGAATTCAGATAGCTTTAAACTCGCTCGTCCCACTTGAACCCGTCCTTTTTCGCAACTTTTTTTCATTTGACCACTTTGAGATAAATCCAACCCACATTGGCCCATTCATAACTAAATCGGTTGAATTGCTACCTATACAGTATTCGTGTCTGAAACATATATTTTCAGGAATTAGTTCACTATTACTTGTATCCATCTGTTCAAAACACACGCAATCTGTTCCTACCTAAATGAAATGTATCTTGTAATTACCAAGTGTGATCTAAAATTACATTTTTAATTTATTAGAGGTTTAAACTGTCATCTTCTTTTACATCTCTTGAAAAAACAAATATTTCCATGTTGTTCAAACTAAATAAATAACTATGATTGCGATGATGGTTAATAACTTCTGTGCATTTTCGCAGGAAGATGTGAAGGATTGGACGATTGATGTGCTGACTGACGCTCTTACTAGGGCTGAAGAATGTGTCAAACAGGGATCAAGGTAAATTCAATCCACAAACAAAAGAAATAGATTGCTCCAGTGATCTTGGCGTATTCGGGTCAAAATTTTGCTACAATATCTACTTCTTGTACTGTTGTACATGATTAGTTGGTTTGAGATCTGATTTCTCTAGATTTTTGAACTTACATCCCAATGTTCATTGTCAATAATCATCATCATCTTTTTTATTGTAACTCCTTAATGCCTACGGAAGATGTGAGTTTTCAAAGTGATAACTGTGAGAGCATCTTTTAAAGACACTTTCTTCACTTGTTAAAGTAAGATGTTGTGACATCTTTGACATTACTTTCATCTTTTTAAAGAGTTTTTTTTCTTTTCAAATTCATAAAAGTTTACAGTCATGTTCATTAACGTGGGTGACCGTTTATTGATTTATTAGAAGACATTGATTAAAAAATTATTGAGCAATATATATAACGTGAGTATATATTTATATAAGCTAACATATATAGTTTTTACTCTGCTGATTATCAACCATTTATTTTAATATTGCTGGTAAACAAACCTAGACCAAAGTGAAAGTTGCTATGCTATAATTTTTTGTATGGAAAAGACACCGATAATTAGATCATTACTATAACATCCTGATGATAAACTGACGTATTACTTATTCAAAAGTTGGTTTAAATCATGTATAATGTAGATTTGAGGATTTTAGAAGTAATGTAAAAATAAAGTAGTTGATGTATGTGTCTGTCGGTCAGAAAGAACAAGAAGATAAAGCCACAACGCAATCACATTGATTAATTGTAATTATACCTAGCCAATGTTTTTGTAAAGAAAAAAAATTCACTAACTAATAATCAAGTTTCATAATTGTTATACTTAAGTCGACTTGGAAAAGATAAACACGAAACATCAACATGGCTCACATATCTTCGTTAAGGTAACTTAATGTAAAGGATTTTACCATTTGTAAAAGCACCTCGATTAAAACAGTCTTGAAATCTAGTGATTTCATTGTTTATTATAATAATTTTAAAATATTCGCTTTAACAAGAAGATAGATTTGAGTTCAATGCAATCACATTGTCATACTGTAATTTATATATTACTAATTATCAAGTTGTGGTAGTATTAATTATTATATTATGTGCGTGAAAGGTTGTACATATTTTTTTTTATTTTTTTAAACCTAATATTATTATATCCTTTCACAATTTAACCCCAGTAATTTTTCACTTTCAACTTTAGTCTCGTATACATTTCATCTATTATAATTTTTTCGAATTGCGGTCTAAATTATGAGCGTTAACATGTCGTAACGTGGACGTGTGGTTCAACGTTGTTATGCTTATTTATTTCCCGCTTAACATCCACCTCGCAACGTGCGGATATTAGATCAACTTAGTTATTATTTTTAATATTTTACGTTTCATGTGTGTGG
Organism: Flaveria linearis; assembly: GCA_024085815.1. Taxonomy (NCBI): domain Eukaryota; kingdom Viridiplantae; phylum Streptophyta; class Magnoliopsida; order Asterales; family Asteraceae; genus Flaveria; species Flaveria linearis. Next base: position 81,486,684 of record CM044004.1, on the reverse strand, counting down.
TTCAACGTTTATATGTCTACTTTTCATTTGTTTATTTCATTCGCTTTTATTTCCTTTTTAATACGAGCTTTACACCCCCGTAGCAACGCGATGGCTTAATACTAGTTACTCCTAACCAATGGGTCTATATTTCAAACACATGAAAACTCTAGGTTTCTTTACGTAAACTTACTTCCTACTCACCCGGAGCCAATATAAGTTTAACCGACAATTAAGTTCGAGTTCTCCAAAGTAGTTGCTTAAACCGCGGGAACGACATACTGGATCGAAAATTAGTTATTATCGTTGTTTGTTTCATCCATCATCATACTGCATATGGCATTGCGATTCGAGAGGCTTCTAATGATCATCGTCGTCGTTTCTTCGATGTTTTTAGTGGAGGTTTACGGGATTAGATTTGTGATCGACCGAGAAGAGTGTCTTTCACACAACGTTGAATACGAAGGCGATACAGTTTACGTGTCGTTCGTTGTCATTAAGGCGGAAACCGTGTGGCATTTCACAGAAGACGGTGTTGATCTTGTGGTAATTACAATAATTAATATGATCTTATATTTCATTTGATTGATGGTTGTATTACTGTATATGAGTTCTTTTTTTGGTTGTCTTTGTGGTTAAGAGGATTGTTGTGCATGGCGTACTCGTACTCTATTGTTTGTTTGGGTGTACCATGTGCATCGTTTATTCGTTATTAGTCTAATTGTGTTTGATACGTACATTTGAAGATAAGTATAATGTTAACTATCTAATTGTGAAGATAACTATGATTGCTATTGTTATTGTCTTTGTTATCGAGTCGAGGGTCTCTTTGGAAGCGGTCTCTCTATCTCCCAAGACAGAGGAAAGACTCGCCACCACCTACCCCTCCCAGACCCTGCTCTTGAGTGATGGGATATACTGGGTATGTTTGTTTGTTTATCTCTCATCAAATGTTAAAAAAATAGAAGTTAAACGTATCTTGTATCCATAATATCCCACTCATAGACTTTTAGCCATGATTGATCATCAATTCTTTATCTGAAGATGGTAGGAGTTTTTGAAGATGTTGGACAAAGGTTAGAGATTTTTAGGAGCGTATATATTCGATCTTTGTTGGGGCTTCGTAACTTAGCTTGTACTTCCCTTAGGTTACCTTAATTGTAGGTGTCGGGGTTAGTCTCACCCACATATCTGTCCTGTTCTTCAATGTTATATTCTTCTATTTTTTTTCTATAATTTTGTTATGATATTTGTTGCTTGTGTAGTTCAATGTATTCTTTATTAGAAAATAGGAAAAACATAGGTTTTCTTGGGGTCTCTGGGGAGCGGTCTTTTATCCTATGGGATAGAGGTAAAGTTTGCATTCGTCTCACCCTCCACGGACCCTACTATCTCTAACTCTCATCAAATGTTAATTAAAGTTAAAGCTAAACGTATCTGTAATATCCCACTAATAGAGTAGGGTCTAGGAGGGTGATATGCAGACTTATAGCCATGACTGATCAATTCTTTATCTGTAACTACATTGACTTCAATCTGTTTTGAAGTTAAAAATTTGATTTGTATTACAGAAGTCAAAGCTGGATCTTAATTCTCGTTGGCTTGAAAGTTCAAAAGTATCGTGCTTGACTAGTTTATAAGCGAGTATACGTAAAGGGCTCGTTTATTTTAGGATAGAGGCAGTGTTTTCTTAACATCTTGTTCTAAACAATTTCAGATAAAAGGCCCTGGGGACGTTCGTATACATGAGCTGCATGACAGAACTAGCGAGACATATGAGTTTATGGCTAAAAAGAAAGGCGTATATCAGTTTTGCTTTACAAACAAATCTCCATATCATGAAACCATAGACTTTGATGTTCAAGTTGCCCATTTCGCGTACCTTGATCAGCATGCCAAGGATGGTAAGCAGCTAATAAAAGCAATTTGTTTTTCGGTTTTGTATATTTACTGTGTTAATGTTGTTTGACCCATGGATTATAAACCGTGTGTAGAGCATTTCAATCCGTTATTTGAACAAATATCAAAATTAGAGGAAGCCCTTTACCACATTCAGTTTGAGCAGCATTGGTTAGAGGCTGAAACTGATCGACAAGCACTAGGTATAACCACAACACTATCTTCTTTTTTTACTTTTGAGGTCAAATGTTGTAACTTTTTGGCGTTTAGTTTATATGATTTTGTCATGAATTTAATGTTGTTAAGTTCTATTTTCATAAGCATGATATACATGAGAGTGTGGTGCAAGTTGTTTTGATCATCAGAAGCATTTGTGTTAGTTATAAGTTTTGCATCATGGCTTGGACTCTAAGAGTCAAACTTAATGTTCTTTTCTTTGTTTGACTTTTGAAGTGAAACTTGCCACTTTTCAAGCATATATGTATTCCATCATGAATTTAGCATTACTGTTTCTGTTTTTTATTACGATTACATACATGACCTACAACTTAAACTGTAATTTTCACTTCTTTGACTTTTGAAGTCAAAGCTTGTTACTTATGTGCCATATTATTGACATAAATATCTTGAATTCGAAATTTATCTGTTCTTTTACATACTAGCTATAAACTTAATATAGTGATAAAAGTTTCTTTAATAATCCATAAAATTTATACCTTGTATGGAGCTATGAACAACATTTGTTGTGACTTAAAAAGTCAACCATGTATTTTATTGTGTTTGACTTGTTGATTTGTGATTTGAATGCAGTAAATGAAGGAATGAGTAAGAGAGCAATTCACAAGGCAATAATTGAATCTATAGCACTAGTAGGGGCTAGCATACTTCAGGTCTATCTTCTTCAACGATTGTTTGAGCGCAAGCTCGGGACTTCAAGAGTTTAAAACGATCAGGTGCCTGGACCATAGGATTGGCTGGTATTCACCATACATTTTGCGTTTCTAACACAATTGTTTGATTTATATGGCCGTGAACCATGGTGATTTATTCGTCTAGCTCCCAAACAAGACGATATGTTGACTTTCTTATCGTAGATAGCGATTTTATGGACTAGAGAGAGCATAATGCAGTAGTGATTTGTATACCATAAAAATTACTTGCACACCACTTGCTATAATTAGTTATACAATTGTAGCGTTGATTGCAGTTTCTGAAATGATACATAAATGATAAGCTCTTGGGTTATTATGTTCCAATCCGTTTAATAAAAGGTTCATGCTTGTGTTAATGTATGTTTAACTCGTTTAACTAATCAGCTCTTGGGTTATTATATTCCAACTTGTTTAATAAAAGTTCATGCTTGTGTTAATGTGTGTTTAACTCGTTTAACTAATTAGTAGGTCAATCTGCCATCCATTTAAGGCCCTTTAGTCAAATGGTCTAACTGATTAGTGTCTACAACATGTCTATAATCCAATTGACATTTTTAGAACATTCATAGTAAGTTTCCTTATTCTTATCTGTATAAAACGTCATTCCTTCAATTTATATCTTATTGAGGTTGCTAACCTGATTTGTGAACAAAGATGTTGATAAAGTAGAATAAGAAACAAGTTACAAAGGCTTGTATACTTATATTGAAGAATTGAAGGAACCTTGAACGGATGCGAGTGTAGCTTTGCATTGATTATGGGTCGTTGATAAATGGAACGGACATATGATGTAGCAAGAAGATGGATTTTGTCCCTTTGGCGTTGCATTGCGAGGGAAGGAGAAGAGAAGATCAATGAGGAAGGTGGAAGTGGTTGGGATAGATAGTGTATGTTAAATCTTATATATAAAGAATCACTACTCGTCCTAAACTTATCTGTATCTGAGAGGAGGTATTAAAGACGCTGACAGAGAACCGTATCTTTTTTCCTTATACTTTTAAGATAAGGAGTTTAATAGAGACTGATGAGACTTTAGAGTGCTCTTAGATATATGAGCTATATAAATCATGTTTTGATTCCATGTTTTTTGGTATGTCCGAGCTAAGAGATTTTTTTTAACAGAAAAGAATATATGAACCCTGGGCAAGTTTTTTAATTCAATCCTGATAGCCACCCCTGATTTTGGACTAAAGAAATAGGTAGATAAAGGCCCTCAAACATCTACGTGAACTAGATAAAAATATTATTTTGTAAGTTTGAAAATATTAGCCACCCTGGGCAAGTTTTTTAATTCAATCCTGATAGCCACCCCTGATTTTGGACTAAAGAAATAGGTAGATAAAGGCCCTCAAACATCTATGTGAACTAGATAAAAATATTATTTTGTAAGTTTGAAAGCATCATAAAAGAAAGCAACCAGAAAAAATAGATCAGAATTCAAACCAAAAATGAAAAATATTAGGTTTTGAGAAAAAAAAAATTAATAAAAGCCATTTTTTAAGAAGGAAAGAGTGAACAAAGGCAATCGCAAACATATATTTGTTTGTTCAAGGTTACATTATCATCATAAAAATCAAAGCAGAATGAACTCCCGCGATAAGATACAAGTAGTCTCTCATCACTTTATGACATGCAACAGAACCATTTTTTCTGCAAAATAAAAACAAAAACATTAATTGAACTTGTTTCTAGCAAAGTGTGTTCAGTCAGGCTTAAGGTAGCAATTTCAACCCTTTTACTTATAAAAGGGTCAAATCATGTTGTGTTTCATCTGTCAAAACGGGTATATTTGTACGACATTAGCTTAAAATGATACAAGTTTGTCCAAAGACTCAAAGTCACCCAACCTCACCCCATCTATCCCATCCCAAGCGTATTTTTTATGCATAAACCCTCCTAAATCATGTTATCCAAAAATAAAAGACAATAATTGAAAAAATACAAGTTTGTAATCATATTTGAACGCGAATTGTTTATATAAAAATAAAATTTGGATCGACCAGAACCGAGCCACCTCTTAATGTTTACATTGCTAAGAGTATAACTCTTGAACCCATAACCACAAACTCATTGGATGTAAATCAAGTTTGTGAATGAGTTTGTATTCTAAGCAAGTCAACAAAATGCACAACAGCTTACAGATTGAGGCTTCCCAAGAGTGGCTGTCCCAGACTTGTTATATGTAGAGTCGTTTTTAGGCGGCGAGTCAGATGTGCCACCTGTCTTTTTCTCGTTCCTAGCCTTGTTGAAAATGACAGTGAAACCCTCAGCTGATGCTGGGTCATTCACATCCCAGTCACCAAACTTTGGCAATGGTGGGCCCTTTTCCTGTAAATATTGACATTTAAATGGCATTCATTCATATCCAAATATCATAACCATGGTATTATATTCTTAAAATAATACAAGTTAGCACACATGTAAACATGTTGGAGAATTATAAGAGCAACATTATATGTTTCATAGATAGTAGTATACCAATGATGTTAAGGGTAACACATTGATAAGGGTTCGGGCTGAATGATGTTTGTAACTTGTAAGTGCAGGTCGAACAAGGTAAGGTTGGGTTGACCCCCAAAAAACTTGTCAAAACATGTAAGTTCTTTTTTGTGTCATTATGGTTACAAAAACAATAATTACACTATGATATCTCTAGTCTCTAGATAAGCACAATATAGGAGACTGAATGATCTAAATATTGACTTTAAATGACTTTTGACCTGTTTGACCAATTTTGGCTAATTTTTTATTTAACCCATTTGAAGATAAAACATAATTCAAATCACCCCATCCATAAGTAAATGGGTCAAAAGTGCCACTTCCAAATGTTGTACTTGAGGAAGTTAGGAAGAACAGACATGCATGAGGCTGTTCAAATATTATCAGTTGAGCCATGCTAAAGATAGCCATGTGGAAAGTATTTAATCGATGAATTGGCAAAGGATTATTCAGCATTAATGGTTTTCAATAAGATCAGTAAACATAGATGCATCATGCATATATAGGTGTACTGGGAGGTTAGGATAACTTTAGTAAGCAACATGAGGTATACTACCAATGGGAGCAGTTTGAGTGTATAGCAAATGACAACCATGCACATAGAAGTATAGAATAAATAAAACCCTTGTATCCCAACCAGTGTGACTAAGCTAAAAACATGCAGCCAAACATAAAGGACAAAAAGACATTAAGTCTGGCTTGTCAACTTTTATATAATTGGCAAATGCGTAGGACGTTCAGCCAAACATTCAGATAAATTACAGTTTAGGAGTTGTGAGTCACTGTATACTTAGATTAACTGTAAGTTAAAAACTAATAAGTAATAACAATAGTAATAAATCATAATATAATATTAAATTTATGTTTACTTGTTTATATTTGCTTGTTTTTGCCTAAAGGCAATCCACACTTGACAAATCAACTTATAGTGGTTTGGTGGAAGACGCCATGTCCCCCTTCGTAATGTGTCTTCTTCCTAATTTCTATTAGTAACCAATATGTTGAACGATTTACATCAACAATCAATCAAACTTGACATGATAATAAACAATTAAACTCAAGAAAGTATGGAAAACACATAAAACTATATCTATCTGGTTTTGATATATGCTAACATCATGTATTGTAGCTCCAAGAACTCATTTATATAAACCACAAAAAGAATAAGAGAACAACAAAAAGGGTGCTGATGAGGAAGTTGAGTTATAGTGTCCATATAATTATTGGATGTGGTTATTTTTTATTGATCACTTTAGAACACATAAACAAGCAATGCACTTGGTAGCTTTTACAAGCAAATACAAAGGTGACCATGCAATGAGAGCGTCTAAATCAATTCACCGATGCTGGTAATATACGTGAAGTATAAAAGTTGCTATAATGTCATTTTAGATAATTTTTAACACAGCAAAATGACTCTTCTAGTTTACTGGAAGTGTGTGAGTGTGATGATTTCTAAGTGCCCATATTAGTACAATCAGAGCCAATAAATGCATCAGTTTCTAGTTTGTGGACGAATGTATCAAAAAGCAGCATTTATAGTAACCAGCATAAGTTGCTCAAGAATAAGAAATACTTCAAGAAATAACTAACAAAGTCAAAACATTTTAACTTAGATAAGCAGAATTTGTGAAAAAACATATAGGGTAAGACTATAAAACCTTGAAGTAAAGTGAGTCATTTAAGTAGTTCGATATTAACAAAACATATGATCAGCTAACTAACAAGTTAAAACAACTTTAGTTTGTTGTGAGAAGTGAGAACTAAAAGAAGGTAATTACATGATTATAAAGTAGCATGTGACTCTTGATTTAAAAGTCATAACTATGGGTGGGTGGGTGGCAACCTTGATGCTAAATGGGACGGGTCTGCATGAGGGGTCTCTTAAGTGAAACAGGAGCTAGTTTCATCAGTACCATGCGGCGCCAATGGTAAGATATTTTTAGTTCTATTAAATTTTTGGGTCTTTCCAGGGCTTGCGTCTTTTAGGACACAAGTGTTGAGGTACGTGCCAAGGTGAAAAACACAGCCTAAAGATTATGTACAGAGTAAAAAAGTACTAGTGCTAAGTCATGCGAGTTTATGTATTATCAATGGAAGTGAGGTAAAGTGACCCTACACTAAACCAAAAAAAACAATCAACATACCCTCATTGCTAGCCAAGAAGGGTGGTAATTTTCTACTTTGTAAAGCCTTGATATACCATCTTATATTGTTATAATGATGAATTGATGACAGAGCATGATCCATTTTGGTGATCATCACAAGCAATGACAAATACCACATGACATCTCTAATAATTTCAATCTTTCCACATTTCTTTGTGGGGCTTCTACTAGTTGGTTGGTAGTGGGGAAGGGGGCTTCTATAAACTGTACTAGGTCCCTTCTTATTAATATTCCAAAACTATGTCCCCTCCCAACCCAAAACAAATAGAAATTATTGTTGCAGAATGCAGATGTAGGACAACTCTAGCTCTTGGCTGAACCAACCCTTCCCTCTAAAACAACAAAAACTATTATAAAGAAACAATTATTGGCCACACATAATATGAGGTGAGAATACCATGTCAGAAAATTAATCAATTTCCTCGAGTAATTCTCTATTCTAGTGAAAAAGCATATCATCTACACACAACCACCAAAACAGGGAAAGAACAGAGCTGTTATGTGAAGCAGCATATCACTTCTACAAAAGACAACATTATTACCCTACCTAGTCATTAATCTCTGACCTGTGTAGTAAAGTAATTTCCTTCTTCTTCCTAGATAAAACTTGAGATAATCTACATACCAAAGTAAATAAGCAAGAAACTTTTCTTATATCATATTAAGTCAAATCTAACACTTACCAAATTCTTTCAAAAAAACTATTACCAAGACTTTGCATAAAGCATAGTTTACCTCTTGTCGTTTTTAATCTAACAAAAACATACATATCAATACACAACAAACGTAAAACTGAAAGCAGCCAAATCGATATTTAAAGTCAAAGTGTGGCTTATTACTACCAGAATCCATAGATCATTCCTCCATACAGATAAGCATTTTCTAACACGAAGAATCAAAGTAAACGACTCAAATTCGATACTCCTACACTCGTAACCGATTTCACTAACTCATCGACCGAAACGCATCCCGATACTAAAATCAAAACCGATCAACAGTCAGCAAAACAACTTCTACTTCCAAATTACACAGTAACAACTAACAACAAGCAACGCGAGTCGAATATCTAAAAGTAACGAATCTAAACAGCTTATGGTAACCAAAATCCAAGTGCAAAAGTTGCTGAAAACAGAGAAATGAAAACATACCGCCATGATTTGAGCAGATATAGAGATGATTGAGGTGTTGGTGTGTGCTAGGGGTTGAAGTTCGATTCGATTTGATTTGATTGAAAGGTTTTTGAGGAAAATTTGAAGAAGAAGAAGAACGCAATACCTAACCTTTTAGAGAGAAAATAGAAATATAATATACAGCTGGATATTTGTAGTCATATTCTGCATACATCATCAACATGGTTTAAAGTAAACGCCCTTTCTTTTCTTATTTCTTTATTTCTTTTTATGCCAACATTTTTTAAAAGCAAAAATATTATGTTAATAAAAGGCTACAAGCAAGTAGTTTAGGGTGGTGGGGGCGCATGCGCCGCGGACACATGGCGGGAGACGGCGTCACGGGGAAACACTGTCGGCGGTCTCTCACACAATGAAAAACTCTCGCCGCGCTACATGATGTCGCCATGTCACACCACCAAAACACCCTCACATTTGACCGTTTAATGGTTACTTTTTTAACCGTTGCCCCCACCCCCACCCCATCACAACCCAACCCAACGACTATATAGCATTAAAAATAATTATACTATAAATACAACCTAAACTCTCAATATATAAACACATATTCAAAAATATTTTCTCTACTCTACTTACTAACAAATTTTGAAAAAATATCCTATGATATTTATTATGTTTCCTCCTCATCCTCTTCGGATAATCGCTGTTTTGACGGGTTGTAGTTTATAAGTCTTCTTGTTGAACACGTCGATGTTTAGAAACAGGTTTGAGGTACCTCGAGATTTATTACTACGCATTGTTGAAAATATACAGACAAACTTTCCATGATTCCAAGAAGGGTTCGATGGACGGTGAAAGAAAGTTTCATGACAATTCAAAAGGTCACTTCAGTAATACGTCAACTCGCAACAGGTAATTCATCCGATACATGCGACGAATACTTAGCTATGTCTGCTAGGACTTCTCGTGAATGTCTTGAATATTTTTGCAACGTTATTATTGAATTATACGGTGATAAATATTTACGAAGGTCTACTAATCATGATATTGCATTATTGTACGCTGCACATCAATATAAACATGGCTTTCCGAGCATGCTCGGTAATATTGATTGCACTAATTGGGAATGGAGAAATTGTCCTACGCGTTTGCAAGGACAATATTTCTCGAGGTGACCAGGATGGTCCTACGGTGATTCTCGAAGCCGTGGAGTCACGAGATTTATGGATTTGACATGCTTATTTTGGCTTAGTCGGTTCTAACAACAATATTAATATTCTCAATCAATCTCCAATCTTCACGCGAGAATTGAATGGAACTACCCCGATATGTCCGTTTGATGTTAACGGACATCGTTATAAACGTGGTTACTATCTAGCTGACAGTATATATCCTTCCTGGTCAATTTTTGTGACGTCATATTCTTATCCAGTTGAATACAAAGAAAATAAATTTAAAAAGGTGTAGGAGTCCGCAAGAACAGACGTCGAATGAGCTTTCGGTGTTTTAAAAGCACGATGGAAAATAATTGCTTGACCGGCTAGAGCAACGAAGGTCGAGAGGATAAGAAGTCAAATATACGCGTGCATATATTATGAGTGATGATTGTAAGTGGTTGTGAGTGAAGAAAATAAAAAAATTATGGGGATTGTACTGTGATTCCTCATATTCGGGAAAACATGGTACAACCGTCATAAAGTTTTTAATATTTTTAAAAGTGGTTGTGAGTGGATGGGAGAGATAAGGTAATTAAAAAAATAAAAAATATTATTTAATTGAAAAGTGAATAAAAAATAGTGTTTTTTTGTATATATATAGGAATGGAGGTGGGAAGCTAGCGTGAATCACACCATATATCCCGTTCTAGAGAATGTATATTCTTCTTAATTTTAACTAAATAATTATGTTTATCCTGATCTGTTCTGTAACGATATATGTGGATTTTGTTTTACCATTAGTACCTTTTCATTTTGGTGCGCTATATGAACCACACGGCAACCAATATGACTATTTGCTTTCCTTTCTTCATGGAGGTTTTCGTTTGAAGCCTCATTGGTTTATCCTGCACCTCTTCTACCGAGCGGCATAAAATTATTAGAGTTTTATACCAGCAGTTATGACGGACCAAACACATTTTTATAGATTTGCAGGAACTGATAAATGGTTTGAAGACTCCATTTCAGATCCACTCATCATACAGACTAAGGAGTTTGTATGAATCCCTTGCGGCCTTGCCTTGTTAGCACATCCATGGTTAGGATTCTAGCTTGTGCTGCCCTTCATACAAAAGAATTAATCTTAAATGGAACCCATTATATCCAGCGGCCAATGTAACATAATACGATATATATTTCTTGTGGTGAAGTTCGCTTCATTTTTCGTGAAGTTCATTCACATTACATAAATCGGTTTAAAACATCTATCAATACATTATACCCTGATAAATGAGAAAAAGTATCTATTTGTTAAATTTTATACATATTTAAAATCACGTGACATTGTTCACTATTATGTGTAGGTAGGCCACAGTTCACAAAATAGGTACGATAAAGAATGCATGCCCTCGTCATTCTATGGACTCATGTCGGACCGAAGATGACATCCACACATTGTTTGACGTGTGTTCTTTGTATAGTAAAATTTACAAGTTTTCATTAACTGGATGTTCAACCATAATTTAAAATAGATCACTGCAACAAGTCATGCAATGAGATGCTTCCCGTCACTATAGTGATCATATTAAACAACGAACAATGACAAATAGTGGTGGAGCTTAAACACTCCCGTAGGGAGGGCGGGGGCGAAATTAATTTTTATTGGGGGGAGCTCGAGTTTTATATAAAAATTTACACTACTAGGCTAAAAATTTATACCACTGGAGTAAAGTTTAAACTACTGACGAAAAAAAAAGGGCGCCCCCCGTTCCCAACTATGCCCCGCCATTGATGGCAAAATAGGATTGCACCCATTTCTAAATATATCATCTTCTAAAGAGAAGTTAAGCATTCAACACTAGACTACTATTTGTCTAAAATCATATGCAACATACACTCATGAGTCATGCCACAACTTGGTCACGAGGCCTAACCAAGGATGTTAATTTTTTTTATTTATTTATTTATTCAATTATTTAGTTGTCTTAGTTTAGTCATCCAACAAGTCTTTTGCTGCAACAATTATAATTAAAACATCATGTTGTTCAGAAGTTTGTTTGCGTGTAAAGACTTTTTGGTTTAAATCTGTTTTTTTTTAATCTGTAAACTTATTGGGGTTTGTGTTGTTCAAAAGGTTTGCTTGTACAAATATTTTGGTGTGAATAAGGTTTTATAAGAACTTGTGAACATATTGGGGGTTTGTAACGTGCATTCCAGCAACAAATTCCATTGTATTTGTTCGCTTTTATTTGAGTTAAAATAAGTATGCTATGGATACTGAAAACAATAATACGAATAGAACATCTGTGATCATATGTTATTAAATTAATAACAATGCGTTTTGATATAATTCTTGATTTATTTTATATTACTTCGAAGTTGAAGAACATGCCATCAAATCATAATTAAAGGATTTGATTACATTATTTTCAATTGCATAATAATTTTAAGACTACTTAGTCTGATCATTTTCAATAATATAGACAAGCAATGACTTGTACTAGTTTAACGAACCTAACAATGGTTGGAGTATTGTTCACCAACCAAATACTTAAAAGTTGAAGCATCTGTAATCATATGTTTTTTTTTGAAATACTCATATATAATGAAGGTTATACTCATATATACTCAATTGCATAATAATTTTAAGACTATTTTATTGAAATTACTATTTTAGTCCCTGTGGTTTGGTGGTTATAACGCTTTTAATCCAATAGTTTAAAAACGCCCAGTTTAAACACTGAGGTTTTAAATTTGTAACAATTAAGTCCAAACCGTTAACTATCATCCATATTCTCTGTTAAGTTTATGTAAAATGACTAATATACCCTTGTTCCTAAATCTACACACCTAAATCTTTGGAGCCGCCACCATCACCGCCTGTGTATCTCAGCCACCACCACCACCTGTGGACCTCAGCCACCGCCACCACCTGTGCATCTCAGCCACCATCGTCGCCGCCACCTGTGCATCTCAGCCACCACCACCTATGCACCTCAGCCACCGCACCACCTGTGCACCTCAGCCATTGCCACCGACACCGCTTGTGCACCTCAGCCACCGCCACCACCGACACCGCCTGTGCACCTCAGCCACCGCCACCGCCACCACATGTGCACCTCAGCCGGTAACGGCCGGAAGAAAGTACCACGACGTACGACAGCGGTGGTGGAGATAAGAGATCTGTCGCGATGTGTACGGCTGTGGTTGGGGACCTTCGATACAGCAAAAGAACCTACGATGGTGTACGGCCATGTTGCCGTACAACTCAGTGGCCCTTTCTCCGGCGACGGTGCCGGAGCGTGTATTCGGCTTCCCGGCGTTTGATGCCTCTTTCTCTGGCGACGATCTGTTCGATTTTTCAGATACCATACCTGATATTTTCAACCCAATAAACATCTCTGTGGCCCTCAATTTCTACTTGATTTGGGCAACCAATCTAATCCGTAAGGAAATCTTGAAGATGAAGATGAAGGTGATGGATATGGTGACTTCGCAGGAGAATATGATGGTGGTGGTGGCTATGATGACTTCACCGGAGTAATGGTGGTGGTGGTAGTGCCTAGATTAGTTTGGTTGTAGATAATGTTTGCTAGAGAAGAGAGATAAGGAGTGTAAGGAGAGAGAAAGAGGTGCAGAGAGGGATATATATATGTTGTGTGTGTGTGTATATTATATATATATATATATATATATTTTTTTATTATTATAGTAACAGTTTTAGTCCAAGGGTTTGGTGGTTTGGTGGTTATAACTATTTTCATCCAATAGTTTAAAAACGCCCGGTTTAACCACTGTGGTTTAAAATCTGTCACAATTAAGTCCAAACCGTTAACTCCATCCAATTTCTCCGTTAAATTATTTTAAAATGACCAAAATACCCTTGACTGAAATTGTTATTATATTATAAAAAATAATATAATAATAGAGATGCAATCTTCATTTGACCACATCTCAACCATCTCCACCGCCACTCGTCGGCAACCTCTACCACCCGCCTGCAACCTCCACCACCCGCCTGCAACCTCCACCACCCCACCACTCGTCGACAATCACCATCTAACAGCGGCCCCTTTTCATCTACTCTCACTCTTTCAAAGCCTACCATCATCATCATAATCACCATCATCATCATAATCACCATCATCATCATCGCTTTCAGTCCACCATTTGTCGCCTTTATTTCCCTAAAGTCGTCTTCACTGCTGGCTGCAACTAACACTTCTTTCATGGATTTTACATTCAAGGTTTTCATCATGCCTGATTACCTTAACTTAAAGTTACTGATTTGACGATTGATCGACGAGTCTTACTCTTAAAGGTAACATCTTTCCTTTCTTTATTGAGGTTTTAGGGCTTATTGTTTGGGATTTTGGGATTTTTGTTTTGGTTTGCATTGACTTGTGCCGGATCAGAGGATTGATCTATGTGGGTTTGAAGTTCGTACTGTTGGTGAATTTGATTGGAGTCTCTGGTAAGTTGCTGTTGTGTGATTCAATTGAATTAGGCTTCTTTTGTTTGGTGTATTCGGGTTTAGAGAAGTTAGTGCCCTAATTGTTGACTCTGATTGAATTGGGGAAAGGGGTGGAAGTGATTAGCTATTGCAGGACTGCAATTCAATTAGGTCTTTTGGAGATCATGTTTTTTGTGCTGAGTGTGACCTAATTAGTTATGGAGAAATGTTTGTACTGCTTGTGGTTAGTGATGGTTTCAGAGAGCAATCTACTTACTCATGTATCATTATCAGTATACGAGCTCGAAGGCGGAGCCAGATCTTACCATCGACGGTGGCTCCGGTGATGATGTTAGCTTCCATCCCCAATTTGGATTTTGATTCATGTTTGTTTGTTGCAGTAGGTGAGAATGAAAGTTCAAAGAGATAGCGATGGTGGTGGTTTTCAAGTGGTGTATGGCGGTGCCTGTGAGGCGGTTCCGGTGGTGTGACGGTGGGTGCGATGGCTATCTGGTGATGGTTGTAAGGTTGTGCTTAGGGTGGGAAGTGGCTATGGTTTTAGAGAGAGAGAGAGAGAGAATAGAGATATTGAAGTAATAGTTTAAGTCCAAGGCTATTTTAGTCTTTTTACATACACTTAAAGGAAAAAATGGATGGGGGTTAGTGTCCTGGACTTAATTGTGACCGATTTTAAACCACAGTGGTTAAACCGGACGTTTTTAAACTATTGGATGAAAATAGTTATAACCACCAAACCACAGGGACGAAAAGCGTAATTTACTCATTATATTATTATAATATTACAGTATGACTGAAAATAGTAAACTTATAAACTCGTCTTATGAAATTACTTCGTTCTATTTTCGTTTGTTTGGCGTGATGAGTTATTAGTAGTCGATACATAGTATAATGATATACCATTAATAAAATATAGAGCCCATCTCGGTTTGTTTGATACAAGGTATTAGGTAATAAAATGAATGGAAAAATTAAATGGACCAGAGACTAGAATTGAGTAAGCAAATGAATAAAATAGATTATTACATGCAATCAACATGTTTTGATATCTTGCGTTAATGTAATGAATCATTACGTTTGATAGATAAAAAAAGACAAAGCGAATGATATACGATGATGCTAGGCAGAATGCATGTTGAAAGTGGGAATGATATGAAAAAAAAAAAAACGAGGGGATGAATGATTTTCTATACTTGGTGATTTCATTTTATTAACCAACCAAACACCTTTATTTTTTAATTTTCTCATAGTGATCAAATTCATCATATCTGCTATTTCTACATATCAAACACTATATTAATTCCATTTGAAGTGTAAGAAGCAACCAAAATACGATACGTATACTGTAACCGGAGTCATAAACGTCCAACTATAATTAAATGCCAAATATATAATCACACACCATATTTTTGTAATTATGTATCACGTGAACGATCACACCCGATTATAATTGCTCAAAATCACACATATGTATCACATATCACATACATAATTACACAACTAGGGATGAGATATGTATCATGTTGGTATCGCTACCGAAAATACTAATATTGAATTTAAGGAGAGATGGCTACTGAATATTGTAACAAAATATATCAGTACAGTATTGGTTTTTCGGTACTTTACCGATTTGATGTCGTTTTGGTGTTTCTTTTTTTGGTTGAAAGATAATTTGTTACGTGATTCTTGAATACCAATTTATAAACTACAATACCAAAAACATTCAAAAAAGTATAAAAAACATTCGTAAATCTTGAACTTGAAATATATAACATTTAAAATATCTCCAAAGTTATACAACAATGGTAAAAGAAAAGTTATTTTTTAATACTTGGCACTGAATTGGTATTTTCAGGTTTTTATCGGTACCGCCTTGTATTGATACCGAAATTTAGGCATAATCGAATACTGGTACTAGTATTGTTTTGTTTGGTCGGTAGTCGGTACTGGTATGGTTTGCGTATGATATTAGTATTGATACATAACTCTCAAACATCTTAAAAAACATCTTTTAAACTATAGCAGTAAATTGTTTTAATTAAACATATATAATTCTCTACTTTGGTGATATATTAAAAAACAATAACATAAAATTTTTTCTTGATCTGATTTTTTTATGCAGCTATATTAATACTCAAAAAAGTTAACCGTGGCTCAGTGGTGATTATTTTTTAATCGTTAGAATCATATGGTACATAACTTTTAATTATGATATGTCCTAGCTTATCTTAACCATTTCAATTTAAACCAACACCCTTTTACATCTAGCTCAAATCTCACGTAGAACTAGAATCAAGTTACCCATTAATGATTCACACATTTTACCAACCCTAGTCTTTCTACATATCGTTTAGGTGCTCAAAACACGGATACTAAGATAAATTAAAATGACCAGTCACATATAAATGTAACTTAAAAAGTGGATGTATGATTTACTTTTCAAGTGTAACAAAATTTATTAAATGATAAATAATTAGGGGCTGTTTGATTGCGCTGACTGAGTAAGATCTGACTGAGTCAGAAGCTGACCCAGTAAGAAGTTCTGACTGAGTCTGCATCTGACTGAAACTTGTTTTTTTGATTATGTATCTGACTGACTCTGCTGAATGAAAAAATAACCGCTATATACACTTCTGTTAAATTTATCTGTTAAATTTCTCTGCTAATTGAGTGTGAAATGATAATATAATAATAATAATAATAATAATAATAATAATAATAATAATAATAATATAATAATAATAATAATAATAATAATATAATAATAATAATAATAATAATAATAATATAATAATAATAATAATAATAATAATAATAATAACTATAATAATAATAACCACAACCACACAATCACAAACACACAACCACAAATTGTCTTCTTCCTCTCTTCTTCCCCACACACGCACACACGCACACACGCACACACACACACACTCACACAAATGATCGCCCGCCACCACCTTCACCACCGACGGCACATCGAGGGGGTTGCGCAGGTGGGTGAAGAGGGTCGGGTGGGTGATCGCAGGGTCGGGCACATCGACGGGCACATCGACGGGCACACCGACGGGCACACCGACGGGCACACCGCAGGTGGATGATCGCCCGAGGAGATGGGTTGCGCAGGTGGGTGATCGATCGGAGGAAGGGCGGCGGGTGAAGAGGGTCGGGTGGAGGGGAGGACCGGTAGGGGAGATTCGGTCACGCAAGGGTGGTCAGCCGGGTCAGCATTTTTGATTTTCAGGTCTGGGTCAGCGATCTTGGACCCGGTCAGCTGAAACGAACCGCGTATCAAACGGGCTGACCGGCTGACCGAGTCAGCCAGTCAGTGGTCAGCCCTGGTCAGCCCCTTTTCAAACAGCCCCTTAGTCACAATGTTATACTCGAAGTCTGAAATGTTAAAAACACTTTGTATAAAAACCCCGGATTCATATATAAAACTAAACCATTTTATAATCTTTTATAGACTGCATACATAATAGCGCGATCTAGCTCCTATAAAGCGAAAGTTAAGTTAAATATCGGCCTACTTTTATCATAAAATTTTTTATAGCCCGATAACATAAAAAGTTAGCCCAACGGGCTTCATCTGAGTGAACCAGAAACAAACGCACTTACACTGTAATTTCAACGCCGTCTCTGCCACCACATTTCATCAACAAAACCCTAATTCAATGCCTCACTTCACTTCAAATCTCCATTCAATTCGTCAAGAAAAACAATGAAACTGTGTAAAACTTTTGTGTTCATGTTGCTATCGATTCCTAGGGTTTTCAATCCACTGAATTGATAATCATCAGTTCTACACATACCCACCCACACCCTTTGCATTTCATCAGCCATAATGCGGAAAATCTTTCGAAATAACCCAAAATATTTGTTGGGTGTTCGTCAAAATGCGATCAAAAGACCCAGATGTTTATCTTCTAGTTCAGATTCCACAAAGCAGAATCAGTTGTTGCTGAGTGAAATTAAGAACATTTTGCAATCTGACAACTGGGAAAGCATTTTGCCATGCTCAAAGGTGCCCATGAAGCTAAACCCACATGTAATTCAAATGTTGCTTCAAGAAAACCAGGTGGTTGTTCAATCAGATTCTAGAAAGATGCCTTTGTTAGCCATTGCTCTCTGCAATAATAATTTGTATGGTTGTGTTAGTCTTCTAATTGATGCGATGATTGCAATGCGATTGTCTCCGATGTCGATTTTGGATTCTTTTGTAAGTTGTTATAAAGAAAATTTTGCTTCTTGTGGTAATTTGAATCCCAAGGTTTTTGAGGTGGTTGTTGATAGGTATAGAGTAAAGGGTTTATTAGATGAAGCTGCTGAGATTCTTTTAAAACATGATGAGTTTGAACCTAGCCCTCTGTTTTTCAATTCAATTTTGAGGGATTTGCTTAATGATAAGAAGTTGGAGCTTTTCTGGAAGGTATGTGAAGCAATGGAGAAAAAAGTTGATTCCTTTGATGTATATGCGTATACTAATATGATAAAAGCTTATTGTATGGTGGGGAATGTAGAGAAAGCGAAAGAGGTGTTTGTTAAGATGGGCGTGAGTGGGTGTAACCCTAGCTCTTTCACCTACAATGTGATCATTGATGGTTTGTGTAAAGCGGGGCGTCTTGATGAAGCAATTGATATCAAGAGGAGTATGGTTTATAAGGGGTTAGTTCCTAATGTATTCGTGTATACCACGTTAGTTAGTGGATTTTGCATGATGAAGAGATGGGAAGAAGCAAGAATGGTATTGAATGAGATGGCTGATGTTGGTGTGGAGCCAAATGTGGTGACATATAATGCGTTGGTTAATGGGTTCATGTCAGAAGGTGATGTGGAAGCGGCATTTAGGGTTAAAGATAAGATGGCAACTAGCAATGCTGGTTCAAATTTGGTTGTCTATAATACGCTTCTTCACGGGCTATGCAAGATGCATAAGATGGATAGAGCGCAAGAGTTGATCAATGAGATGACGAGTTTAGGCATGAAACTAGATTTTAGAACTTTTACTTTGTTGATTCATGGTTATTCTAAAGTTAGGCGAATGTCTGAAGCTTTTGCAGTAGTGGAAGAGATGAAGAAGCTTGATTTGGAACCGAATGCAAAAACTTATGGTCTTTTAGTCATTGGATTATGTCACACTCGAGATCTTGAAAAGGCGGAAGCACTTCTGTTGGACATGAGTGTGAAGAATATTAAACTCGATCATGTAGTTTATGAGACTCTTTTAAGTGCTTGTTCAAAAGAAAATGATTACATAAAGTCAAAAAAAGTTTTGGAGGTTATGAAGGAGAAAGGAATCATTCCAAATGAGAATTGTTATGGAAGTGTTATAGGATGCCTTTGCAGAGTTAATAAAATGGATGAAGCAAGATTTTACATGAATGAAATGATGGATTGCGGTTTAGAGCCAAATGCTCACATATATGGAGCATTAATTAGTGGCTATTGCAAGTCAAGAGAATTAAAGGTTGCAAATAAGTACTTTTATGCAATGATAGGTCGTGGTTTAGCCCCGTTATTTTCTTCTTATGAAGTTCTAATTCAAGAAAACTGTAGAAGTACCAACTTAAT
The DNA here is from genome assembly GCA_024085815.1 of Flaveria linearis. Lineage (NCBI taxonomy): Eukaryota > Viridiplantae > Streptophyta > Magnoliopsida > Asterales > Asteraceae > Flaveria > Flaveria linearis. Next base: position 81,466,881 of record CM044004.1, on the reverse strand, counting down.
CGATGCATTCTCGATTTTTAGATACGTGCTTTCTAGGAAGTTCTTTTCTGTCACTTGTATGTATGGACTCCTTCTTGATGGTCTCATTAAGTGTGCAAAACTCGAAGAAGTTTCTGACCTCTTAACGGAACTAAAAAACGAGGGTCTTGTTTTTAATCTGTCATCATTTGATTCTCTTTTATTGGGTTTGTGCAATAAAGGAAAAGTTGAAGAAGCTTGTAAGCTTGTTGAAGATGGTTGGTCTACTCCAAATATATCTACTTATAACATCTTAATGAAAGGTTTTTTCAAAGTTGGCAACACCGAGAGAGCAAAGGCATTGTTTGATGAAGTTAAGGAAAAGGGTTTGACTCCAGTCGATGTCGTTTATAGAACAATGATCATTGGTTTCTGCAAGTCGAAGGATTTAACTGCAGCGTGTGGATTACTAGATGAAATGATGCAAAAGGGCATGTCACCGAATGGATTTTTATATAATTTTCTTGTAAATTGTTGTTACAAGATTGGGGATTTGGAGAAGGCTATGGAATTGAGTCAAGAAATGACTGAAAAAGGTTTTGTGTTTACTTCTTTCAACACATTGACTTTTAAAGATCAAGAAACTGAAAGGAGCCAAATGGGAATGCAATAAAGGAAGCAAACTAGCTCTATTAGCACTTTGGTTGTTCCTAATATTTATGGGCTAGAAACCAAGAAGAGCAATGGAGAAAGTCTGGATTTTTACCCGAATATCCTTTTGGGAATGAAGGTAACACATTACTCATCCTTTTGTAGGTCTAATCTTACAGTTGGCAAGATGGACACGTCGAGTATCTAGCTAATTTTTTTCTTTTAATTATGGGTGAAACAGGCTGGTCCTGGTTGGGTTGGGTTAACCCACAAACACTTATTAGTACGGTTTTAAATATTTTTTATATAAGTAATTTTAACTGAAATACAGAACAGTTTATTATAATATTAATATTAATCTTTGAATAATTTGTTAAATTCAGGCTTTAATCAAGCAGTTTGCCCCGTTCCCTTTTAGCCTCTTTATTTATTTATATTTTATTTTAATTAGCCATTTAGGATAAAACACAATGCATATTGATCCATTCACAACTAAATGGGTTTACATTGCCACCTACATAAATAATAGAAAATAACCCTTTAGTCTGGTTTAATTTGCTGCCTATTGTACTCTGTTCAGGTCAAACAAACAGGCTCAACAGTTTCGGGTATTAAAGCCTTTGAACTTTCCAACTTGGAGATGCAACCACGATAAAACCATGGCTGTAGCCAAATAATGATGATAGGCCTACCGATCGGTAGTAAGTGTTTTACCTTTTTTGGTAATCAATTTTGTTAGCAAGCTTATACAGTGTTCATATTATCTTTTTTAAAATTATCAAAGCTTATTTACCCATTTGGAAACACCTGCAGAGAAAGTACATGTTAGTACTTAGCAGATAGAATGTAAATAAAAGTTGCAGAAATGAGAATTGAAGTTTAGCTTATAACATCACATATCACCTACACTAACAAATGATCCATTTGCTATTGTTTGGTTGTCTAAGTGCTAAATTCACACCAAGATTCATTAGTGTACAGCCTATGATTGTATATGCAGTTGCCATTTGCAGCATTGTTGCCTTTTTAGCTGTGCTTTAGACTGAGGCATTTGAGAAAATCAAATTAGAGAATATATAGTAAAAGGGTAAAAGAGCTCTAGGACTCTTGACTGTGTGATCTTTTGTTTCAGTTGTTTATGAACTCTGTAAGGTATAGACATGTTGCCTGTTTTAAAAGTTTAATGCGATATAAATTACCTAGGGGGTGTTTGGATGTGCTTATGAGGGAAGTGCATTCACTTCTTCTAAATTAGTGGTATCAGCAATGCTACAGTGCTCACGGGCCACAACCTCAAGCTTTTTCGCCATAATTTCTGAGAACCCAAAAACCGCAATTAACCAGTGCACAACCTCACACTTTTCAGACAAAAAATGTTAAAGAATTCAATAAAGGTCTTCCACCTGAAATGGGCAACATTTTTTGAACCTATCTAGTCGGCTAGTTCCCAAGCATGAACTAGGCGATGGACAAGTTCACAAACATTACAATGCGAATGGTCTGATTGTTTTTTTTTCCTTCGCTCAAATGAGGAAGTCTAATCGAAAAACACCAAAAATAACAAATTTATGGAAATATTCCTGATTGACCAACAAGTAACAAATGTGGATGGAACACATAAATCTAATGAACAAGTGTATATGAAGGAAAATGAAATAGAACTGTTATGATTTTATCTAATTTGAAAAAATAAATAAATCATGTGACATACCTTTCTTCTCAAGTTTTAACATTAATTAAGACTTTCAGAGTAATGATGAAATAATGGTTTTTACGGTTATTAGGTTATAAATGGTTTAAGTGATTTTAGCCGAGCATCGATGAGCTTAATTTAATGATTTGTTTAGGTTCGTAAAAGTTGATGATCGCGTTCACAATTTAGATTATGTAATTCAAAAAAAAAATTAATTGACATAACTCTTTTTAGAAATATAAAAACAGGGTACATACCCCCTCTAAATTATTTTTACTTATTATACCCCTTCATTTAATTTTTTTTAAATAGTTAACTTTTTATTCTATGTTTTTTATTTACCACATCACTCTTTAATGTGTTAAACCAAAATTTTTTGGTTTTATTTAGTTATTATTTCTTTTAGTCTTTATTATTATTTTTAATTGTAGTAATTATGAATGTTCGAAAAAGCTAAACACAGATAATAACTGAAAAACTAAACCGTATGTGTAACTGAAAAAACCGAATCAAATTGTGAATTTGGTTTTTAGTTCGGGTGACGATTACACAAAATTTTGCTTATTTGGTTCAATTATCCATATAAACCGAATAATAAACGGGTTTAATAGGTTAAATCTGGTAACCGAACCGAATAAATTTGTTTAAACAGTTTAGTCGGTTGAATTCGGTTCGTTTATGACTATATCTAATTCTAAAAGATATCTTTTAACTTTTTTATTAAAAGTTTTTTTCTAACTTTAGATATGTTTATATTTACTTTTTATAATTATGTTTTACTAATTTTAAATATGTTTTATATCGTTTTATAGAAAGTGTTTTTGGAACTTTTTAGGGAGAAAACTTTTTTCTAAAATTAAAAAAAAATTCAGAATAAAATATGATAAGTTTTGAAATTAGTTTTTCAGAGGGGGAGTATAACAAGTAATAAAAAAATACGAATAACCCAACCCAAAAATATAAAGTTAAACTATTTCTTAGTTATTGCTTATTTACCAACTAGATCTTTCCCTATCTTCACTCACTCACTGCTACCTGAGCACCCATTCACCACTTTTTTCTTTTTACCTGGAATTTTCAGCCTATGTTATACCTCTTGTTTTAAACGTTAATAAAAAAAACTTATAATAATAACAATTTTCAATAAATAAGCATCAAGATAATATAACTTTTTTTTTCCTTTCTAAAAATCATATAAAATTGTGGTGTCATGTAGGAACCCGCAAACAAAGTATTATGCATGAAATAAAAATGATACAAATCTAATTAGCATATAACACAATCAAGTCAGGGAAAGTGGAATAGAAGTACATATAGCCAAAAAGACAAACTCAGTAACTCGGCTAAAGTTTTGCATATTTGTCATACTCATAACTGAATTGACTCGGTTTTTCTTTACTACCTATCATTGACTTCCTTTGACCACTATCACACAAAATATACAGAGTCCAAACAACCTGTAACAATTCGGTTAAAGAACTCGCACTTTTTTTGAAGGCACGCTATTGATAGATGCATCTATACCATCATCAAGATCGACTTTTTCCCAAGATCTGTTGACTTTTTTAGTCAACTCTGATCGCACTTTCTTTGGAGGCACGCCATTGGTAGATATATCTATACCATCATCAAGATTGACTTCTTCCTGACATCCGTTGACTTTTTTAGTCAACTCTGAAACATCAGAGGTTTTTGCATGCAATAATTCGTTGTACTGAATGATGTTTGTAGCAACGGCGTATGTGGAAACCATTTTCCCAGAATCTGGGATGAGTTTTCTGTCAATTATAGATGACTGCCCACAATATTGATCTTCATTTGCCCTCTCTCTAAGTTGTTGAATCACAAGATTCTTATCTTGGCTGATGTCATCTGTTGACACCTACATATATATATATGGAATTTTGTTTATGAAATAGGAGTTTAATTTCAGGGATTAGTTAAACTTAAGTGTGAGGATTTTACCTCAAAATCAATTGGAAAATCAATGCTAATAAACCGGCAACCACAACCTTCACTAAAGTTAACCCATAAAACCATGTGCAGCGGTCTTGACTTAAGTGTTTCCCTGCAAATGTAATTAGCAAAAGAACATTGGATGACGAAAAAACATAGATACCGAATTTTGCAAGTTTTATACTTGAGGGATTTGGATGTCAAAATTGAAATTTAAATAAACATATATATAAGAAATAACCTTTTCAGCAAAAACGGTTGCTGGTTGAGGACGGCGGTTTTCAGCTCTGGTCTATCTGGAAAGGTAACCTGGATCAACGTATAAATCAAATAGATTAAACAGAAAATCAACAAAAATAGCAATTCATTTCACTAGAACGACATTGCATAGATTTTAGTTATAAATTGTGAATTAGGCTGCATAATTAGCTTGACATCGTACGCAAATCTCATATCATTTTGTCCACATGATATATACTGGATCAAAGGTAAGCCCAACCTCAAATACCACCAAAGCAACAGTTAAGCGTGCTTGGGTGGGAATATTATCCAGAATGGGGCAACAAAAAATAAAACTTGAGCTCATAAAACAAACAATATTGGCTGGTATAATGGACCGAATGTTTCAAGTAGAACTGATAAACTTGATAAATGACATTACGAGGAATATAGGTTTGAAAAACATAAAAAAATATATGATTAATACATTAAAAGCATATTATACCTCTACTGATTCAATAAATGGCAGGGGAGCTTTTTCTCCATGAACACTAATAACTCTAAGGGACCATTTTGCATACTTTGACTCTGCTGTATAAGTTGTTATAAATAAGATTGATTAGATGGCAAAAACTGTCACCATCTGGTATGAATATGCACAGCAAACTATATATATATGGAGCTGAATTTACAGCATGACAAAATATATATTGTGTAATTAATGATCAAATAAACAAAAAACGTATTTACCTGAGACACATCGGAATTGGTTAAAGACTATCCGGAAAAGATCCACTCGAACATACGGAGCAATCCGCATTTTAAGAAGTTGCAATACCTCAGCCATTACCTACATGAAAATAGTTGACATCATACTAAAAAAATGTAAAATTTTGATTTCTAACTTGTACAATTCTTGATTCAAATAAATGTTACCTTGTCAACAAAACCATGAATGACCAAACTTGCTTTCTTGTCTTTTGGAGTTTGCTGTAAAGATGTAAAATCATTAACACCCACAAGGTAATTGCCAACAATAACATTCAACTAAGAAACAAATGTGATAGAGTGAGTTAAAATAAAAAGAAGAGTCTTAACCGTAAATGCATGAAAACAAAGGTAACATGAAGTACCTGAAGGTTGACAATTACCATCTTTCCTCCATTGCGAAGGCACTTTAAAGGGATATTGCATGCAGGGGTTATCTGCAAACTGCATATAAGTTAAATGTTAATTTAAATGTTCTAATAATTAATAATAAATATTCTTAAAAAGGAGACACATGACAAGAATAATGATTACCTAGTCCCCAAACATAACACAATATCTGCTGTTCGACAATGGTTTTCTGCCGCCTTCATCTCTTTAGGAGGGAGTTCATCCTATGAGTGAAAATGGATCATGGATGAATTCAAAGTAAAAAGAAAAGATCCATCAAATTATCAACTTAACTTTATAATAAGTGAGGTACAAGATTGGCGGGTCAATCCGGTTGGATAACCAACTAATGGGTCAAAACAGTTTCTGATCAGGTTTGTTGATTTTTCAACGTAAAACAAATTCAAGAAAGCATATGCTGCATATTGGTACATTCAATATAGTATTTGATGATGCTGTCTAAGAGAGTATTCAATAATCTTCTTTAGTGCCCAACTAATGATGGATTGAGTATGTGTTTGGTGTTTTTCCTTATTCTCCCAACATATATAAGAACACAAGATAGAGGAAAGACTCGCCTACACCTACCCTCCCCAGACCCTGCTCTTGAGTGGGATATACTGGGTTTGTTTGTTTGTTTGTTTGTTATATATAAGAACACAATATGTATGTGTGTAGTTTCAAATTGACATAAGAACCAGTGACTGAACCTCCATATTCATATATTTACAAAGGACAAATTTGTCCATCAAAATATTGTCATAGAGGGACCATAATACAATTAGCAATAAATTGATAATTATATATAAGGGCTTACTGGTTAATTATTATAACTTGATAATTCAGTTAACTTATCGAATGATCACAAGGCCATATAACAAAATAAATCCCAACATTCTCCCACTTGGCCAAACTATTGATTTGTAATATGTTTGCCATGTGTTGGTTTAAATGCTATAATAAAACTTCATTATAATACCCGATGAAAAAAGACACGCTCAATCATGTTACTTTCAACATGAGACACATACCAATTATACATTAGCAATCTTGGGAAGCTTATGACCACATAAATTCAATCAGCCATTAATGAGTGGCATCTAATGTTCGTCCTAAATGTGCACAATTATTATTGTACATGGACAATATTTAGTATAGTCACACTTACATATTATGCTACCCATTAAGTGACACTCATAAGATACATCAATAAAGTTTAAAGTAGTTCTTTTCAGAGACCCATACTAATGACAAGTTCTCTAAAAGTTATAAGCTAGTCCTTTTGTAAAACTATAAAAGGGCATGCTAACGTTTTAGACGTATAGACATACTCTATATTGATACTTTTAACTTCTATTCTTTTTTAGATACTTTGTGTCGAGACAGAACTTTAACGGCGATGAAGTTTGTAGTTTTGAGCCCATCAACTAATTTTAGTAGCATTGCTTGGCGAATGGCCTAATATCATGCATATATTCAACCATCAAGTTGATGTTGTAATCAGTTCTTGCTTATGACTTCTCGTCTACTAACATGAAAATACATCTCCATGTTGATTTCCTATCGTCTATGCACTTTGCAACGTTTTAAATTAGCCAATAACTTCTAGGCTATTAATTCTTTTACTTAAGCATACATATTTACATAATACTCCCACTCATCTTGAGGTATACGTATAACTAATAGTTAAATGCTCAAGTTAAATTTACAACTAAAATAAGTCATCCTCATTCTCCCAACTTAGATAAGAGAACAATATGTATGTGTGTTGCTTCAACATGAGTGGGAGTATTATCTAAGATCAAAGTAATTTAAGAAGAACAAATAACATAGAACTTATTGGCTATTTTGATTTAGACTTTGAAGTGCAAATACATGTAAGTAATCAGCAAGGTTGACCCAACAACTATTTTATTCTATTTCTAATAAAAAACTGTAAATAACTAATACATGAAATATGATTACCAAAGTTAAATTATTACAACAATATTCTAAATTCTTTGATAAGAAATCTTTAGCCTCTTCAACCTATTGGCTTGTTTATATTTTAGTTACTTTTTTCTATTTGATCTCTTTGAAACAAACATGACTTAAAACAATCCATCATAAGCAAGGTAGTCGAAAATTGCCAACTCTTAATGAAGAAAGAAGTTTGTAGATTCTGTTTAATTATGATATATCATGAAAAAAAATTAAAAATACCAAGACTTAACATGCATATAACTAGTAGTTTAGTACCTCCCAGTCAAGAACAGAGTCCTTAAGTTTTGCCCCACATTTTGGATCAGAACAACGTCTTGATGACTCCTTTAAACCTATAGTCTCCACCTCAAAATCTCTCACATACCTACATGAGTAATGAGTCCCCACAAATATAAAAATTTGGTTTGAAAACAGTTCTTATTCTAACAAGGTATTAAACAAAGCATTTAAAAAAATTAGAAAAAGTTAAGTATTTAAATAACATACTCTGTGCCGCATGAAGGGCAAACCTCCCTAAATGAATTTCCATGCAATTCTGAAAGCTTGTGCCTTGGTATTCCAGAACGTAGATGAAGGCTATCCACATTCTACACAACACACTAAAAAATCAAGAAATAAAAAGAAAAACCGCAGATTTACACACACACACAAAAAAAAAAAAAAAAAAAGACAAAAATTAAGTTAACCTGGCTGATAACGAACTTCAAAATACCAGCCCGTTCCAATTCAACTAAAGCCATATGAGTAACACTTGGTGCTGCACGATGAAAGGGCAAGGATGCTTCAGGCACACCTTTGCCTGCGCGCTACAATACAACAAAAAGATCAAATGAGAAAGGTTCTATAACTTTTTGCACTTCTATTTTCACTTTTTCACTTATATTGTTTTCATTCCCCTTTGCAGAGTGGCTTGTCGATATGTATACTTCATAAATTATGACCATATACAAGCATATGGAAGCATAGTTTATAGTTACGGACCTGAAGAGTCCAAACTCCTTTTGGGCCTCGAAAATCAGGTATTCCACAAGAAGTTGATATTCCAGCACCTGTAAATGCTACCAGATGTTTACTCTGCAGCCACAAGTTTATGACATATAATCAAACTAATATATCAATCCTTCATATACTTCTGCTGAAGTTAATATGAACAATACAAAACAGCAGATTTGAGCTCAACCTTTATAATCATCTTTGCAAGTTGTTTAATCTGCAGATAAAAAGAAATTTTGATATCAGTGGGATTAGAAGAACAGCTTAATGAAAAACTTAGTAAGTTAACACACACAAACTAAATACATATTACGAAAAATTATCACCAAAAACTTATGTTTCTATTTATAAAAATGGATATCGATTTTCATTATAAGAAATAATGTATGCATATGCCAACCAAATATTGAGAAAGTTATACTAAGGCCACCAAATTTTCATAAACAACATTCACACCAAGTATCAATTTGGCTTTGATTAAAGCATATTCTGGCCAAAACTTACCAGAAGATTGTAAAAGTCTGATTTCAGGGACTTATAATGAATGCCCTGATTTCATAACTGTGCAGATTTTCATGGAAAACTCACAGGATACATTAATACCCTGCTAACCTATGGGATCAGGTAACAACGCATTGCAACTTCCACCGGACATGTGCCCTTTAAAGGCTTAAAAGGCAAAAAACTGAGACTTTGCTAGAAAGACTCAAATGCTTACCACTACATCCTCCATTTAAAGGTCATATTATACCTTTATGGGCAGAAACAGGAAGTTTTTAGCCTAAACTAGCATAGCAAAACCAAATTGACATTGGATGGGCTGTAATGTTGTTTGATGATTTGTTCCACTCAGGTTGTTTTATAATCCCTAATTACACTCCCAAAACTTGTCTTTAAGTTCCTTTTAACAGAGACCATTTGATCAGAAGAGATACAACACGATCATAACACGGAACATAGTTAACAACATCAGCATCGACCAGACTGATCAAATATGATATAAGGCACAAATGAAAACAACAACTGCAATCATCATTACCCATAACAAATACGCATCATATCCATCAACAAAACAATCACCAACAAAATTATAACAGCTTAATCAGCAAGAACACTAACATGATCAAGAAAATGAACAACCGCATTCAATATTAGGGTTCGAATACAAACAACAACAGTTCAATTCGAGTTAAATAAGAACAAAACATGAACGACATCGATTCAATTAGAGGAAAAGACAAACTTTTTGTTGCAAGACATCTTGGGTGTCAAAAAGCTCCGACATTCCGACATCCCCAACGTCTTCTTTATACGACAGCTTCTGTGCGTATCCTAAAGACATTTTTCAAGATTCTTGAAGGTTTTTCAGAAAACAAAACCTGTAATTTGGGAGGTTTATGAGAAGGGTATGATGTCAACGATTGAAGATGATTCTTTAATTGGGGCTAAAATGTCCCAAATCCCACAGGGACAAAAATGGGTTGGGGATTTGATGTGATAATCATGTAAAAACTTAGTATTAAGGGAGATGATTTATTATTATTGTTTTGGCCCGTGAGCCGGTTTGAGCTCGAATGTGAAGCCCGGCTCAACCTGGTTTATCATATGAGATCATATGAATATAAGTTCGGGCTCTTTTTCTTTACACCGATAAACATATCTGATATTGATGTTTATTTTCTTCTTTAGAATAGAAATAGTGAAAGGTGTTAAAAAATCACTATAGTTTATTTTGTATACTTGTTTTAATATTTTATAAAATTACTATATAAGTATCATAATTAAAATTAAATAATTTATCGTAGAGATTATACAAAAAATCCAAGATTAATATTAATTAAAGGGATTCATGGTTCAAATCTTGAAAGATTGGCATCTAACTTTTTTCTGAATTAAAATTGCATGTTAGAACCACCATATGCATAAACTTGTACTTGTAGTTTTCTTGCTAACTTCTTTGTTCTCAAATTTGCATTTGTTGGTTTGATATTGACTCATGTAAGAATAGATTATCGATCGTATTTGTGTTGATGTATACAAATTTATTGTCTTAATATTAGTATTGTATCATCCGGCCTCTCACACCACCAATATTATCCGCTTTGCCCACGTGAAGCTTACGAATTTGCTTTTGGTTGTCCAGGTGAAAGCTTTCCAGGGAGGTCACCCATCCTTGTATTGCTGCCACCTGAGCACGTTTAACTGTGAAGTTCTCCTCTCATCCACAGCCAATAAGCCCAAACGCGTTGGTGATATTAAAGATCAGACATTACTTATGAACTAAGATCTCTCTTATCCACGGTCAATGTGGGATTCGCCTAAGGTGTTAGAATCACCCTCCCCCTTTGGACTCATCGTCCTCGATGAGGTTTGCCCCACCATCCCATGGATGTGGGATTCGCCTAAGGTGTCACTCTTGACACCCCCCGGGGACTCACCATCCTCGATGAGGTTTACCCCACCATCCCGAACGGCACATGAGAGGCTCTGATACCATTTGTAACATCCGGCCTCTCACACCATCAATATTGTCCACGTTACCCACGAGAATATCACGAATTTGCTTTTGGTTGCGCAGGTAAAAACTTCATAGGGAGGTCACTCATCTCTAGATTGCTACCGTCTGAACACACTACTTCAGGATGCCAACTTAGAATGTCTTTAATAACATGAATACGTGATACTTTTACTCTAGAAAATATTGTGTAAAAATTACAAAGCTCTGCTTTTAAAGATCAAGGTTTGGACCCTTGCGGTAAAGTATCCAAACTTCACTTTAACGTTACCAAAACATGCCTAGAGTGTGCCAACGATATTCAACAAATCCAAACAAATATATCATGACATCAAAAACATATTCCAAAATCACTATGACATGGCGAAAATATACATATATGGTTAGTATACAAAAGCTCTTATTCCCTACTAACATCATGTGGTTCATTACCCATTAAACTCAAATAATTTTAGTGTCAAAGCGGATCAGCCATCCCTTAGATCTATAATATCGTGTGGCTTATCTATGTGAGACAATGTGATAGAAATTTCTATTGTAAATGAGTGAGCCATGATTAATCGTGAGGATTTATATATGTTTATTTATCTTCAAATTTATAATCAAATAAAGTTGTTTGTATTTCCCCTACAAGCAAACCTTGTAATCCAACTTCATCAGTTGATGAGAATTATGAATAAGATTAACTTAAGTGTATCTTATATTGAGTATCCAACCTTTCTACTACGAATACTAGTCATCAAAGGAAATATTTATTTGATTATCATCTCGTATATGGGACCAATAAGTATGACGAGACATAATTAACATTCACTTACTGAATTCAGATTTTAGATTCTAGAATTGTATACATATTCCTCTTAGAACCATGTTGTTCAATCATGGTTGTCTAACGATGTTACTCACTTACTCCAATGTTACTCACTTACTCCTTTAACAACGTTAGGTAATTTCAGTATCGTCAAGCCACTTTAGTTAGTTGTATTTTCTTAAGACCAAAGAAAATATGAATAAACATTTATACAAGTTGTAAGGTATCTAGTGCATGGTTGAATACTATTTTGATTCTCGGCACCAATGAGCCTGATGTTTTTACGATCGAGTCCCCTAGTCCGGACGATCTTGGGGGTACTTGGTGGGGATCTCGAAGTCCACACGACGAGTGATGTCCACAATGAGTGATTACTGTCAATGTTTTCAGAACCGGATCGGACGTCGAACCGGACGTCTTACTGGTTTGGTGGTCGGACCGGTCGGACCGGTTGGACCGGTCGGACCGGATTTAACTATATTTTAATTATATTTATATATGTAATTAAATATAAGTAATTTATATATGATTTATATATATATATTTTATAGTTATATATAAAACTTAACTATATTTGTATATCCGACGTACTAATTTATGGTTTAACACCCCGTTTTTACCTACTAAATAAAAAAAAAACAAAACCGGTCCGAACCGGTCCGATTTCCCGGTCCGACCAGCGGTTCGGGATGAACCGGCCGGTTCGACCACTAAAAACCGAATCACACCAGACCGGACCGGACACGACACCGATTCCAGGTCGAACCGATCGGACCGGCCGGTCCGACCCGGTCCAAAAAACACTGATTGCTGTGTTAGAAAGCCTTCGGAATTTGCTTTGACTATAAAAAGTTGATAGAAAGTTGCATATTAACGAACTGTCATTAGCCATTGATGCATTAATAGCAACTAGTTAAATTCCCGCACGCGCGTTGCGCGTGTGATAAACAGATCGTCAACCATGGCTTAGATAATTCATCATAGTTGTATATGCATCACAGACTAAACAATTGGCTTAACCGAATTTCAATTACGGTTGTAAACCATAGTGAGTTGTCATGCCATAGTAACATAAAAAAATGACCGAATACAATCACGGCCAAACGAACACCAAAACAACAAACACTTTACAACAATAACAAAACTCTAGTAGTAACTGAGCTCAAAAGTGTTATCCGGTTATGGCTGCTGCCATAAATGGTTGCCAAGCCCTGATAACTAACAGGCCTTGCATTCCATCATAGACACGACAGGTAGCCTCAGATGAGCGACGAATCATGTTCATCGATATCCCGGTCATAACACAAACAAATAGCAAACAGAATCAGTCTCAGATGAGACAAACCTCATAATCATTGAAATAACATAGATCGCCCTAACCACCATCATCACATGAGCCACTACGATCATCAACACCAGACCTATATAACGCCAAAAGAACTGATGTTAGGTAACAAATTCATAAACATAGTCTAATGAGTATGTTCAGCAGCTAAGTGATCATGATAAACAGTAAACAGTGCATGACAAAATCAAACTTAAATCCACAAAAGAACACCATAAACAGTCAATAGGAAAGATCATTGCAGCATATGACATCTAAAATAGTATTGAAGTTGCACCAAACCAGAGTATTAAATATTTTTAAAACCATCTAATTATCTTCTGAAAATTTATTTCTAATAATATCTTAATATTTGATTTTATTTTATTAAAACAAATAGTATAACTAGTTAAATATCTTATACAATAGACTTTAAAATTTGTTTATCTTAATAAAACATTACAACTGGATTATTTTCTTGTTTTAGCTTACAAATTATTATTTATTTCAAATAATAAATAATAAATTTTTGATTCAAATGTTACTTTTAAAGACATAATTATTTCTAATGTTTATCTAACTTTTATATTTAATTTGTTTCCTTTTTAAAATGAGTAAATAAATATTAGACTTGAAACAATAAATTCTTATAATATTAATAGGCATTATTAATTAAAGTTTTATCATGGTAATTGTAGAAATTATATATTGCAAGTGCTATACAAGTCTCAAACGTTTATAAGTGTATGATGTATAAGTATCATGTTTCACCCCAAGATAGTGTGAAATAAAGTAAAAGGGGGCAAGGAAAACTCACAATGACGTATAAGTATATAAGAGGATTATAAGAATTAACGATGCTCCAACGGATTCTTTTACAAGCACCTAAATGTATAATTTACGAGATAAAGATTAAGGTTTACAATACGATTAACGTTCAATAAGAATTAGGTTTTTAATAGTTTTAAGGTTAATAAGTGATAAGTTTATAAGGTAATTATTTACATTTTTAATCCTCTTGAAGAATTATATATGTAAATATTTTGAAAATATCTTTAAGTATAAATATTGATATGATTTACTATTAATAAAGCTTTATAATTATTTAAAGTTAATAGGAATAACGTTTTAATTAATAATAAATTATTAATCTACACCTTTAATTAGTTTATTTTATAAGAAAGATACTATTGGTAAATAATTTGTGAAATTATAAAATATTTATAATCTCCACAATTATCATGATTAATTCATAATTAAAGATAGTATAGTGTCCAATAATAAATTAATAATTTAAATTATTATTTAGAGTCCATTTTTATAAAAATAACTATTTATAACATTTGTAAATAATATTTTATAAAAGTTATTAAGGTGTTTTAAATAAATAAATTTATAGAAATTAATTAGGTAACTTTTAAAATAAGGAGAGTTTGTAAAACTTATTTTTATAATTTTTAGAATTTTTTTTATATTTTTTATAGGCTAAAAAGCCTTAAAAAAATATGTGGGGGTGCCCGGGTTCGAACCCGGGACCTCAAGGTTAGCAAGGGAGACTGGAACCGGTGAACCAAGGCATACAGTCGCGGTTTATCTCGGCTCCATTTCCTTTTAACTCATATCAAAGCCTTTTCCCCAAATCCATATGAACCCTAAACCGATTTCGATCCAATTGAACATCAAATTGATTATGATAACAGAAATACGCTTAGGGCTTTTAATCCCCTAATGAAATCAAGTATGTAAATGTCTTTAATTACCCGTATTCAATTGTGGAGCACAAGAATGGGTGATTAACAGGTCGCGACTGCCCCGAGGTCCAATCGATGTGTAAATGTGGATAGTAATCCAATTAGCTTTACAGAAAGCTTCTAAGGGATCCAATGATGAAAAGCCCTATGTTAATTTTGATTTAAATCACTCGGAAGGTGATTCTCACTTAGCTTGCAGGTTCGCGGCGAAGGAGGTAGTCGAACGTGGTGTTTGTGTGTTTTCCAGATGAAATTGAGAGTTGCATACGATTAGGAATAGATATATAATCATTCAGATTCGATTAATTCGATTATAATAGATGTTTAGTGGTCGATAGTGGAGTGGTTCGGCCGATAAACGGGAGGGAATCGGGGAAGAAGATGGGGGGTGGGGTTGGGTGTTTCAAAAATTACACAAATGGTCCCTCAACTTTCAATCTTTATTATTTTATATTAAACCTTCTATTGAAAGTTTATTAATTGGCAAAAGCAACCCTCCAAACTTAGTTAGATTTTGAGTTTTAACATTTTTCTAACTTATTAGTTATTTAATCTTTATACATTATTATTATTATTATTATTATTATTATTATTATTATTATTATTATTGTTATTGTTATTGTTATTATTATTATGTAATAAATTAAGTTATTAACTTAAATTAACAAAGACACAAGCATAAACAACCCATATAGTTTTATTAATGACAGAAAGGTTCTTACAAGCACATAACGACGTTAATTTTTATTTAACGAAAATACGAAAGGTTACAGTCTCCTCAACTTTTAAGAATTTCGTCCCGAAATTAAGAATGAAACTTAAACGAACAAAGAGGGTTTAAATGAAAGATAAGCGTACAAACGGACAGTGATAGACGTTTGATTACAGATGAGATGTTTCACTTTAGGGAATCCTTCAAGTCTCTTGACATAATACATGCCAACTTGAACTCTTCCAGTGAAATCCGAGACGTTTTGTGAGTAAACATTAGAAATGATGACGAGTTACCATGGTATGTTAGACTATAATCACAACTTCCAGAATATAATTTCGTGGTAAGGTGATGTCTAGAAATAAAAGACCAATAATGATAAGAAAGGTTAACCGTCGGAATTTAAGAATCCCAAACGTCACCATATGAAACGACCTTAATGCATATCTTGTGAATATGTATTTCTCCTTTGACCAACCATCGGTCTAAGAATAATACGCATACGAAGATCTTGGAATGAGTTCACGACGATGGTTAAGAATATTATTAAAATCAGAAAATGAATCAATCGTTCAAAATAACGATCGATGTTTTATCATCATACCACCGTATACGAATATCTGAAACAAATAAAAGTAATTTTCTCGACCCATTATCTCACATGAATCAATATGAGATTTGTCAATCGGTTTATAATGCACCAATTGTCATCATAACCTCTAAGATAAAAAGCATTTTCGTTGAAAGAAAAGTTAAACAGGAGATCCATAGGATCACGAATGCTAGGTCTTGTCATATGTGAAGGTGAGACACTTGGACACATACCAAGTTACGTCTTTTCTTTTATGTCAAACCCATGACCACAAGTTACAGAGGTTTATGAACCTCGACGACATAATATAAATAATAACGAGTCTCGTTGATCGAAATCAAGATAGAGTTTTAAGGATTTCCAAGGTTACGGTTTCGAAAGTGATTCAAGAAGTGATACAGACAATAAGAAAGGTATTTGTAACCATGTTTTACGAGGTAACAAATTTTCAAATGCAGATTGCATACGTAATTCATCAAACCCGTAAGTACAATCGAGAACATTCGTATGACTAGAAAGACATGAGTATAAGTTGATAATATCTTTAGCAGAAAGATTGTTTAGGAAGGCTACCATCACGCAATCATGTATTGATGATATCTCAAAATGAAAGTTGATAAGTAAGGAATAAATGGTTCCATATAGCTAGATCAAATCAAAACATGAGGATAAAGGGAAAGAAATCGATTTAAGGATTTAAATGCTCCAAGCTCGGAATCAAAATTAACTTAGAGTGATCGGGTCTTCTTTCAAGTTCAGAGATCATGCTTTGGCTTGATAGGATGGAACACTAACATTGTTTCACCCTTCAAGTTACTACATGTTTCTCGTCACTTGATTACAACCATGGTAAGTTGAAGATCAAGAAATGAGAATAGTCATCAAGGTATGGTTTTCACCCCTAACTTGATGGTGTACTCTCAAGGTATGACCACTAACTTACCAATCAAAAAGTTCGATCCCAACTCATTGTTAAGGATCCATAGAAATAAGACGAGATAACTCACCATTAAGGTAAGGGAAATCACTCCTATCTTAACGGTGAAGTTTTACAAAAACAAAATATAACAGAATGAACTTCTTCATCAAAATCTAGAATTCACTCCTTCTTTGATGAGGTCGTTTCATTTGAGAAAATACAATCTATGAAGATGAAATTATCATCAACGTATGGAATTCACGCCTATCTTGATGATCGAGTTTCATTATCACAAGAAAACCATCGAGGTTTAACATTTGTCACCAAAGTACGGGTTTCAATCCTATTTTGGTGAGATCATGTCATTTGTGAAGTGCAAGTTCCAATGAGAATAATTGAAGTCAATCCTCAGGATGAGGAATTTGCCCTAATCCAGAGGATGAAATTTCATAAAACACACAATTGGAAACCATTTATCGAAACGAATAGAGAACCATCAAAGTAAGGGAATCACCCCTGTTTTGATGAGTTAGAATTGTTTAGGAGGTACGAGTGTTCTTAGTCATAGATTAACTTACAAACTCTTGCATCTCTCACGGTGCAGACGGTTCAAGGTTCGACTTAACAACGAAAGGAAAAGTATATCAATTCAGAAAATTTCAAGTTACATCAATGTAACAAAAGGGAAATCATGTTTACAAAATTTAAAGGCAAAGTTCGAGGTAACAGGATTTGTTATGATGGTGTTCAAATCTTGGATGGTTTAAATCGGGAAGACGAAATCAAGGACAAGAATGATTCAACACCATATTGAGATGTGAACATTCGATTCACAATCGAAAGGAAAATACAAGGACTTCTCAAGATATGAGGTCAACCATAACCTTATTGAAGACATGCGTACTTATAAGTGGTCACTCACCTCAAGGGTTTCAAGTCAAGTAAATGGATTCAATGATCGAATCAGATCACCATTTACACTTTGCCTAGACAAAGTATCCCGAGATGTAGGAATTCCACCTACAACATTGCATGTTCTTAGTTATGAGACACATCCTTAAGAAGATTTGAGAACCATAAGTAATGGTTTAAAGTTTTAAAGATCATACGGTTTAGATTCCTAATATCTTTGGGTATATTAAAATCCATATTCACGTTGGTCCAGATATAGAAATAGTTACATGAAACGCCCAAAGTGTAACGATATTTAAACGTAAGAGTTGAAATTTAGGATGAGTTCAATATCAATAGGAACATTATGTATGATAAGAATGAGAATATATTAAAGCTTTGGTGATAAACCAGTTCGAAGAATCAAGGCTTTTTAAGATACAAATAGGATGGTTCCATTTGGTAATACATTACCATTTGGTATCGTTGACACGCCAAGGTAATTTGACCCATTTGCCTTAGAGACTTGTGTATTGACCATAGTTTATCACTCATCCCAGAAATTCCCAGGTAAGCATAACTGGTCTCGTAATGAGATTTATACGATATGATTGCCTTAGCCCGAAGGCCTTTTGCCAGGAAATCCAGAATACAGGTGTCTATGTGTCACACAAATTTCTTTGGTTCATAGAATCAAAACCTTGATGAAATTTTCATAGATTAGCCATTATTTGTCGGGGAGGGTCAAAGAGTCAAAGATAAGTTTAGGGAGTCAAGTAACTAAGTTTTAAGCATACATAAGGCAATCCTATGCTAAGGCATTAAGTTGCACAAAAGGCATAGCATTATGTAGCATGCGAACAATGTATATATTTACCAGAATATAAACATTATTCTATAAGATTCATGCATAACCTATAGTCTAGGTCATCATTTATAATAATCTAAATCCCTATAGTTATGGGCTCTGATACCAATCTGTCGCACCCCAACCTTGACGGCGGAATCGTCGAAGTGTGAGAGTTACGATTGTTCACAGCCACATAACGCTATATTTAAATGTAAATATTCATATTAATAGTTTCAAAAGAAATTACAAACATAAGTCTCAAATATGCAATAAGTTCAAACATAACATAACATAGCATAATTCTTTATTCCATTAACTAGGTCCAAATCCTGGATTATTGCAAGCTTCAAAAGTTCACTTCAAACTTGGGGGTTTTCCTGAAACATGATAAAAATAAAAGGTCAACTAAAAATAGTTGGTGAGTTTCTAAGGTTTTCATACATAATATGAAAAGATTACAAGTAGCAATTCATGTCATAGGTTATAAGCTAGTAAGATTATAGAACACATATCTTTATAACCGAACCTCGACTTGATTACAAATATATAAGATTGGCTAAGTGTATTTGGTTCCCTAGTGCACAAGCATACGGCTCCTAGGAGTCGGCAATACATCGACTTTAGCACCAAATAGGCTTGTCAGGCCCAAAGATCTAAGACGTCACCAGGCTAATAGTTAATGATTGTAAACAAACTATGTATCTCATATAGTCACTTACAACACACAAATAACCATGACAAAAATATGAATTGCAAGTGCTATACAAGTCTCAAACGTTTATAAGTGTATGATGTATAAGTATCATGTTTCACCCCAAGATAGTGTGAAATAAGTAAAAAGGGGCAAGTAAAACTCACAATGACGTATAAGTATATAAGAGGATTATAAGAATTAACGATGCTCCAACGGATTCTTTTACAAGCACCTAAATGTATAATTTACGAGATAAAGATTAAGGTTAACAATACGATTAACGTTCAATAAGAATTAGGTTTTTAATAGTTTTAAGGTTAATAAGTGATAAGTTTATAAGGTAATTATTTACATTTTTAATCCTCTTGAAGAATTATATATGTAAATATTTTAAAAATATCTTTAAGTATAAATATTGATATGATTCACTATTAATAAAGCTTTATAATTATTTAAAATTAATAGGAATAACGTTTTAATTAATAATAAATTACTAATCTACACCTTTAATTAGTTTATTTTATAAGAAAGATACTATTGGTAAATAATTTGTGAAATTATAAAATATTTATAATCTTCATAATTATCATGATTAATTCATAATTAAAGATAGTATAGTATCCAATAATAAATTAATAATTTAAATTATTATTTAGAGTTCATTTTTATAAAAATAACTATTTATAACATTTGTAAATAATATTTTATAACAGTTATTAAGGCGTTTTAAATAAATAAATTTATAGAAATTAATTAGGTAACTTTTAAAATAAGGAGAGTTTGTAAAACTTATTTTTATAATTTTTATAATTTTTTATATATATTTTTATAGGCTAAAAAGCCTTAAAAAATATGTGGGGGTGCCCGGGTTCAAACCCGGGCACCCTCTTAATATTTTTTAGACTTTTTAAGCTTTAATTTAAACAGGAAAAATTTTTAAAAATTATAAAAATATTTCTACAAACATTAAATATTTTTAAAACCATCTAATTATCTTCTGAAAATTTATTTCTAATAATATCTTAATATTTGATTTTATTTTATTAAAAAAAATAGTATAATTAGTTAAATATCTTATACAATAGACTTTAAAATTTGTTTATCTTAACAAAACATTACAATTGGATTATTTTTTTGTTTTAGCTTACTAATTATTATTTGTTTCAAATAATAAATAATAAATTTTTGATTCAAATGTTACTTTTAAAGACATAATTATCTCTAATGTTTATCTAACTTTTATATTTAATTTGTTTTCTTTTTAAAATGAGTAAATAAATATTAGACTTGAAACAATAATTGCTTATAATATTAATAGGCATTATTAATTAAAGTTTTATCATGGTAATTGTAGAAATTATATATTTTATAATTTCACAAATTATTTATAAATATTATTTTCTTATAAAATAGACTAACTAAAGGTTTATATTAATAATTTGTTATTAATCAAAACGTTATAATAATTATTTTTAGATAATAAAGATGTATTTACTTATTAAACCCTATCATTATTTATACTTAAATCATTTCTAGAATACTTAAATGAATAGTCCTTTTAATTGAATCAAAACATAAATGATTACGTTAAAAACTTATTACTTATTAAAACCCCCATAATTCCATTAAAACCCTAATCCTTATTTGAACATTAATCTTATTATTAACTTAAACTTGTAACATATATTTAGGTGCTTGTAACGAATACTTTGGATTATCTTTCGGATCTTACTTTAATCTTTTATATCATCTTGTAATGCATATATCAATGTGAGTATTTTCATACTCCTTTTTCTTATTTTCACACTTTGGGGTGAAACATGTTAACTTATATCATTGCACTTGTAAAACGTTTGATTCTTGTAAACTTATGGCATTTCACCTGTATGTTGTGGTTAGTTGAACTTTTGTGGTTATCATGTTATGGCGTTATATGTACAATCATTAACTATTGCTAGCCTGGCGACGTCATAGATCTATGGGCCTGACAAGCCTGCTTGGTTGATCCAAGTGCACTTAGCTAATCGTATATACTTTTAACGTTTGACACTTGTAAAACTTTGTCAAGGTTTGATTGTTGCATTGTTCATAACATCCCTAATCACTTTATTCACTAATTTACAACATGAATTGTCATCTTTTATATATTCTATGTATTGAAAACTATGGAATGCTCACCAACATTTTATATTGACCTTTTATTTTTAACATGTTTCAGGAATAACCCAAGTATGCGTTCTACTCTTTGAAGCTTATCTCACTTAGGACTGGACTTGGAGAAATAAACAATGATCTTGTTACTTTCAACCTTGTATTCATGATGTATCTTTATTTGAGCCTTTTACTTGTATTGTTATAATTGAATCTTGATTAATATACTTGGAATTAATAATAGCGTTATGTGGCTGTGAACAATCGTAACTCTCACACTTCGATGATTCCGCCGTCAAGGTTGGGGTGTGACATATGACATCTAAAATAGTATTGAAGTTGCACCAAACCAGAGTAAACGTAAAACAACCAAAATATAACTTAAAAGACCTCAAACATTATTGTTCGATTGGATTTAAAACAAAGGCATATTAATCGCTAACAAATAGTGGCTCCGATGATTGATGAATATACTTTCATTCTTAATCAACTTAACTTAGATCATCAGTGAGAGAAGGAAGTGACCAGGCCAGATCTACATTAACTGTAAACTTGAGATTGTTCGTCACCGTCATTGCTATCGGCAACAACATCGGAAAAGATTGGCCACCAAAAGTCGATTCTCCATAGGCGCCGACGTTGCTCCGTGGGGGTAGGCAGTTGTCGTCTCCCTCTCTCTCCTTAAAACCCCCTTTCTTTCTCTCTAAACAAAGGATATAACTTATATACATGCTCATATACAGGGACAATAATGCAAAAACGAAAAGTTTAGTGGTCAAATTCATATACCACATTATATCACTATTCATCACCACTGTGAGGCAAAGAGAGGCCAGAGGCGGTGGTACCACCACCATCACCACCACGGTTGTCAGCCTGACCTTAAATACTCCACCCCCGCAATCGGAATAACACATGTCACCACGATGACCACCATTACCATTGCCAACACTAACAACAACAGGGGATACGAAAGGTTACCTTCGCGGTTGCCGAAAAAATGGAAAACCACCGTTGGTGATGCGGATGATGTTACAGGGCCGGACACCGCCACAACAAAGATGTGGTCGCGGCCGATGTCACAATCAAGGCACAACCACACACCTGGTGAGAGAGGCGAAGCGGCCAATCGTATGATTGTTTGAAACGCCGACGGCAAAAGGGGAGATTGTGACACCAAGCCACCGCCAGTCTCCCTTTTTCTTAGGCATCAACAACTAGAGTGCCACCGTCCAAGGACACCGCCATGTGCACCCACACACACACCGTACCTCTTTCTCTTAAAAGGAAATTTACAGAGAAAACCCATTTAAAAGGGGATGGGGAGTAAAATGTAAGGCTTAAAAATTTCAATCGCCAAACACAAAGAAACAAAAATAAGTGCTCATCAGCTTTCCCTTTACTGTTCATCGCAGATACTATTCATCGTTTTGGGTTTTTAATAGTAGGTAATTGTGGTTAGTAACAAGTGAGAATGACGACTATTTGAGCTATCAGTACACTCACCTGACCAGCTATGCTAATCTAGTTTTGTATCTATCCCAAATGACAAATAAAAGTATAAAACAACATAAGATTCATGACTTCTATTAATACCATATAATGAATATAATATAATTTTGCATAATTTAATAAGTAGTATACAATTTACACTCAACAATAAAAAATATACAATCAATAAAATAACATTATAATATGTTACCAATATATTAAGATATTATCTATTCCTATCAATATGTTTGGTTGGTGATTTTTTTTATGTGTGTGAGTGTTTTTATAGGGTTTGTTTTGAGTGTAGATTCGAGGTTTGGGGGTGGGGTTTTGTTTGTGGGTTTTTGGTGTCTGGACACGTGTCTTTAATGTGTATTTCGGTTACGTTCGTTTATAAGGTTCGTTGACGTTGTCTTTCTCCGGATTCCTGTTTTCTTTCTTCCGTTATCGATACCCTAACGATTCTCGCTATTAAGGTTTGGGTTTTCCTTTTGCTTGCTCTTTCGGGGCTTTGATTTCCGTTGATTTTCTATTTTGGACTGTGTCGCCTTCTTGTGGCTTTGATTTTTGTCTGTTCTGTGTATGATGTTAGGTTTTGATTTAGTTTTTGGGACCTGCATGTTTTTTGTGTGTTATGGATTTGGGGTTTTGGTGCGATTTACTTTTTATATTTTGCTGATTATGTGGTTTCGAACTTTCATTTTGATTTTGGTTTAGGGTTACGTTAAAATTCGCATAGCCGCGACAACGCGCGGCGCTACGCTAAAACCTAGTTCAAATCAATAAACTTCATCATCCAAACATTAGTCATCTTTTATTTATAAAAGGTTTTGATGTAGCATACGTGGAATTTCTGGGACTAAAAGAATGATTGTGAATTTATCATATTTGGTCTCATATGATTTATGAATACATGAAAGCAAACAGCATAGCCCATGCCATACTTGCTACATAATCCCTTAAATATTTGCATATTGGGTTTGTAATTTTACTCGTATCATTTTTATGATAATAATTTAAATTCTTGATAACCTATAAATAATATTATATATTTATCAAATTCAAAAACTGATATCAAACACATCGATTATACTTAAAGTTTACATTAACCTTTTATTAAAAATAACTTCTAACATTACCATTATATTCATCATCTATTCTTACGCTAAACTTCCATAACCTAAATTAAGAGTAATTTATGTCAAATATGTAAAATTAAGTATATTTATTATTTCATATTATAATTGTTACTAGATAAATATGATATAGTTGAAGTTTTAACCGAGCATATCAAAATTTTCATTTGTCTTATTTGGTTGTCAAACCAATTAAGAAACTCATTGTTCGGGTCAATTAAGTTTTTGTAACTTTGTATTTTATGATTTGATTATAGATATATGAGTATAAATATGTAAAGTAATAAAACCAATCAATCATTAAAACAACCTTTATACTTTTATGCCTTTTACAAATAAGATATATTATGTATCATAGGAGTTTTGTTGTAAGATTTTGTTTTGTAACTCACATATTTCTTTTCGCTCATTCTTCTTTATAACTTGGCATGTTCATTGATCTTTTTTTCTCGAATATGATAATTGAAATAAGAGATTAAATGAAATGTGACTTAGGCTGTATTTGATTTCGGCTGATCCGGCTGACTGACTGACTTGGTCAGCAGGTCAGCCCGAGTCACCTGGGCTGATCACCTTTTGTTTTGTTGCTGACCCGGTCCTTTTTTTGGAGGTGCTGACCGAGTCAAGTGATGGTTGACGCGGTCCTTTTTTTGGAGGTGCTGACCGAGTCAAGTGATGACTGACCCGGCCATCCTTGCAAACAGCCCCTTAATCAACTCATGTTCACAACTGACGTTTAATCAAGCTAACCAAACCATATTTTACTATAATCCAAGGCTAACCTTCGGGTTTCTGCTTTCAGGCAAGTGGCTAAGTCGTCTTAATCCAGCGACAAAAACTCCTGCGCTAGGAGAAGGATGCACTCAAATAAAAAATTATGGCATAGTTTTAATGTTAAATAGTCTCAATATAAGATGATGTTATTATGAGAAAATATGGCTCTACATTTCAAAACATAGAAAAAATATATAAAGAAATACAAAGCCATTTAGTGATTTTAGTCGTTAAAAGCATCAATAATATACTTTAAGTTAAGAATGTTTAGTGATTTCTGTCGTCACATGATAAATCCAATAACCACTCCACCACATTAGTTCCGTTCCCTTTATGTTCTCACTTTTAATCTTTTACTTTTACATAAAGAATAGATAAACACACAGATTTTAAATCGACTTCAATCGTTGACTAAGATATCGGTTAATTCATAAACTCATCGAAACTAATTTTTTTAAACATGTGTTGTCGTGTTATTACTTTTCTGTCTCGATTTTATTTATTTGAAGTACTTATCAAGTTTAAATAAAATCAGAGTCGGCCCCGAGAATCGTCAAAAAATTTTTAGGACACGGGAAAGTGGAGTAAAACGGGACCCTTATTATATAAAGTGAATAACTCATATATAAAATTTTGACCCTGTGCAAGTAGAAAAAAACAAGACTATGGTTCGATCAACTGATCGTTCTGACCTTCTGCGTTCTGATCGTTCTTTTACATCTCCCACCTCAAATCGTAAGTTATTTTGTTTGAGTTTAAAAATGGATTTAAAAATCTAGTAATAGGTAAAATGGTAGTGGGCTAAAATAATTAAAATATTAATGGGCTCTAGAGTTTGTTAGGATTAAAATAATTAAAATTCTAATGAGTTTAAATGTTTAATAAAGTAGATAGGAGCTTTTTTTTAAATACATATATAATATAATTTTTCAAAATATTTTAAGCACCTGAGGAGATCGGGCCCTGGGCGGTCGCCCACCCTGCAACCTCTCAGGGCAAGCCCTGAATAAAAATTAGTTATAATTAGCGGTTATGATCGTAATATGTGACGGTTTGTTTTAAATAAAATTAATATTAAAATGTGAATAAAAATAAACACAATGCAATAGTTATTATATTGTTGCTAAGATGAGCCTTAAGGAATCCAAAGTGAATTTAAATAAAAAAGTAAAAGGAATATTTTATTTGACTCAACTTGATTTTAATAAATAATTTACATCGTATATAAAATAAACATAGCATCAATATATTAGAAATTTAGAAAAACGTTACCATAATTCTTTTGTAATCTCGCTTGGTGTTTTCATCACATCACATCAGATTACACCACATCAAATCATACCAACTTGTTTTTATTAGTAAAGATAATATTAATAAAAATGTTCCATCCGTTATATTTTTCCCATGGTTATATTTACCAATGACTTCATTTTGGCTCTACGAATGCCACAACATCATTCAACATTTTAAAAACCAAAATGACATCTCTATGTAACAACATTTTCTCAATTTCTAACCAGCTTTGAAACCATAAAACCTTTCGTGTGTTCAAGCTCCAAATGCTTAAGTTGTTGAAACACCATACCAAATGCTTTGGTTGTTGAAGATCTATGGGGCTAGGAAACACCTTTGATTGGAATTGGGCTTTCGATCAAACCTTCAACCAACCACAACCTCCAAAACAGTCGAAAGAGGAGTTTGCATCGTAGGATGAACTACAACCAAAAGAAACTGTGTATTGTGGGCAGTTGATGATGATGTCGATGAAGGACACTGTGCCATTGGTGGAACCATGACCATATGAGAATGAGAGCAATTCTGTTTCTCCCTACTCATGTGGTTTAATGTCACAGGGTAATTAGTTATGTTTTAATTATATTTTTATAGTAAATTTATAAACAATTGTCAACTTTTCTTAAAACAAATAATCTGTCACTGTGTGCATTGATGATGGTGCGTTGTGCTAGTTGAGTTTCACCGCACTACACCAATGGTAGCAGTGTAGTTGCGTCCGCCACACCATCCACCTCACTCATCAAGGCTTCACGGTGATGGCACTAAATATAGTCTAACCACACAAACAAAAGCCAAGGCATGTATCAACCAAACTAGAACTCATCTGGATTCTTATCGCATCTTACGTGTTGGTAAATTTCTTACATGACAGTAAACAAGTGGAACAATTAATATTCATCAAAAACTCAATTGTAAAAACTATATATAGCATCATTTAATATAAAAATTATTTTAATAAAGAACTTTAAGAATCAGACAAACACGTCATATGACAAGTAAAACAGTTATGTAAGTATGTAATATATTATTACTCTATGATGATATTTTAATTGATGTAAAGTATTTATATTGAACAAGTATTTAGCTTAACGACATCAAAGTGCTAAAATATCCATTTTAAATGATACATGCTCAGGCTCCATCTAGATTAACTTTTTAAAAATGATGTTAACCATCTAAAATGTTTACACAGCGAAAACGTTAGATTAGTGGGTGTAATGTTTCCTGATTTAATACTTTGCAGACCGATAAGACTCAACCTAACAAAATGACAATGCGCCCCGTATTTAACGGTACAAACTACAGATATTATTTTGCTTAAAATGACATTACAGACCGATAAGACTCAAACCTAACAAAATGACAATGCGCCTCGTATTTAACGGTACAAACTACAGATATTATTTTTGCTTAAAATGACATTCGGACGTGTGTAATACGTATATCTTCGCCCATTTATTAGATTGTGATTCTTTAACGTGTTAAAAATTGTCCTTCATAGACCACTGGTTGCTATATAAGCAGATGAGTGATTAACAGTTGAACAGAGATAATCAAACATAACATTCTGTGTGCTTAACTACAACAATGGTGGTAACGAAAGGCAAATGGGTTAAGGTCAGCATCTTCTTCTTCTTCTTCAACGATATCATCATTTCCCCCTTTCAATTTTGCATATAATCATAATATATTCGCTTAATTTTTGTATCTCAATCGATTGTTTCAATCATACATCGTTACAAAATTGATTAATCTGACAGTTTGTTGTGACGGATTTGTAGCTCGTAAAATCGACCACTTATTGTTCTAATCGTGTGTTAATTTCCTTTATAGAAGTAGGGTTTTAAAAAGAGGTGATGATCGATTATTTGTCATTTGTGCACATGAAGCTTTTCACTCATGTCTTCATATTGTTGTTTCCAAAACATGATTATCTTAGGGTTCTAGAAGAACCGGAAGTCAATGATGTTAGGGTTAGGTTACACTTTTTTCTCCGATGGAAGCAGACTGCAAAATTGTTGAATTGAAAGGGATAAATTTGTGATTAGTGAACTAATGGTCTTGAATTCAAGCTAAATCATTATCAAAGTTGTCAAAATCATATGATTTGATTCACGAAGAGACTGTGGATCCCATAGATATTTATTGGGTTATTCTGTCTGTAGATGCTAATTGAGTCAATTTATGATCAATGATTCATGATTTTAGAATAAAGGTTTTAGTTTTGGCTCATGGACACCAAATATTATTTTTGTTTCGCTTGCGATTCTTGGTGTTAATTAGAGGTGTAAATTCCTGACACGACATGAAAGTATGAGACGAATCCGACATGGAAATCATAGGTTTGGGTTTATTCTGAACCGGTTAGCTGTTACAGTCAATTTTGGGTGGAACCTGCAAACATATTTGGGTTTGGATCAACCTGTTGTTTGGGGTTGACCGGTTTAACCCGCTTATTTTATAATTTAAGAAAAGAATGCATTTTGTTAAACTGGTCAGGCATTTCATTTCAAAAGTTAAAAGTTAATGGGAAATGGCCGTTAAGTTTGTAGTTTAAACTATATTTATAAACATTTATATTTTTGGTTCTAAATTTATAATTTTTTAGAGTTAACATGCAAAAAGATAAAATATTTTCTTGTTTCTGGCTACATATGCATGTTGTGTTCGGTTTCATGTGTCCAGCACGATTTTTATGTTTGTATTGTGTTACAGTTTGACCTGCAAACACGACTGTGTTAGCACCCTAGTTTAGATGTTCCCAACCAATAATTGATCTTAATATCAAAAGCAGAAATCCTAAAGAATATTCTATTTGTCATGTATCTCGTTCATGATTCATAATCCATGGGTGATGGGCCATGGGTGATTCTTAATAATACTGTATATGTTGTGTTGATTTCTTCATAAAACTGTATATGTTGTGTCTTGCATGATTTTTGGGTTCGTATCATGTTACAGTTTGACCTGCAAACAAGACCGCGTTAGCACCCTAGTTTAAATGTTCCCAACCAATAATTGATCTTAATATAAAAAGCAGAAATCCCAAAGAATATTCTATATGTCACCTATAGTAATCATCCATGGCCCATGGGTGATTTCTTAATAATACTGTATTATAAGTTGTGTTGACTTCTGAAAGTCAAAAGTGATATCATTGTGTCTCTCATTTCCGTATTACTAACTGATGTTGAGCAAATTATACAATTTGATGTAGATCTTGAACATAGTCACCTAATTCGCGGTTCGCTCCGGTTCGAAAACGAGGTATGGGTTCGTGATTTGCTAGGGGCCACGAATCCAGTTCGTAAGGGGGCAGGTTCATTCCGGTTCGATCCGGTTCGGTGTACCAATCAATTCGGTTCACTCCACATAATTAAAAACAAGGCATGTTTAAAAGCAACATAATTATATATCTAAAAAAACATATATTCTTATTAAACAAACTGATAGTTCCAAAAATCCAGATTTATAATAAAAAAAAACAAATCCAAAATAAATAAAAACACAAACAGATAGATATTTTTCTGAAAAGGCAAGAAAACAACCTGGAACATTGAAGGTCAAATTAATTTTTCAATGAATTCGATCGAACTTTAGTGTTTGATTGAACACTACTGGAATTCGATTGGTCAAGAAGGAAATTAATTTTCCCTCCAATTTCATGAATTCATGAATTCACATTTACAGAAATCGCGAATTATGGTTACCCGATTCTCGAATCTATAGCGAATTTCTTGGACTACGAGCGAATTGCAGCCACGAACCACAATCGAACCACCGAGCAAACCACAATCGAACCCTTGAGCGAACCGCGAGCGGCTGGGTTGCTATCGAATGAGATCGATTCGAACCAATTGGAATATCGCTGGACATTGAGCGAATCCTTCAACCTTCATTAAAATAATTAAAAAACTATCATCAATTGTGGAATATTAAATGTGGTCTATTGACAGTAGAAATTTGAATTTTGCAGTTGAACCAAAAAGGAGCCGGCCCTGGTGCAAGAAGTTCTCACGCGATCACCATTGTTGGAGATAAAGCTTATGCCTTTGGTGGTGAGTTCAAGCCCCGTGTCCCTGTGGACAACTCCCTCCACGTCTTTGATCTAAACGAGCTAACATGGTCTGTAGCCGAAGTAACTGGTGACATCCCACCTCCACGAGTCGGTGTGACCATGGCTTCTATAGGTCAAACCATATATGTCTTTGGTGGTCGGGACGCAACACATGCTGAGCTCAATGAGCTCTATTCATTTGACACCTGTACCAACAAGTGGACCCTACTCTCCAGTGGGGACACCGGGCCAGCTCATCGTAGCTACCACTCGGTAACCACAGATGACCGGTACATGTATGTGTTTGGCGGGTGTGGTGTTGCAGGCCGACTCAACGATTTATGGGCTTTTAATGTTGTTGACAAAACATGGGCCAAGTTTCCATTACCTGGAGATAACCTCAAAGGCAGAGGTGGCCTGGGCTCACAGCAGTTGGAGGGAAGATCTGGGTGGTGTATGGTTTTGCGGGTATGGAGGTCGATGATGTGCATTTTTTCGAACCGACAACCGAAAAGTGGGTCCAGGTCGAGACGACAGGGGAGAAACCAACTCCTAGAAGTGTGTTTTCAAGTGTTGGTGTTGGGAAGTACATATTTGTGTGTGGTGGTGAAGTAGACCCTAGTGATCTGGGTCACTTGGGTGCGGGAAGGTTCACACACGAGGTATATGCATTGGACACAGAGACGTATGTGTGGAACCGGGTGGAGGATGGTTCGGGTGGTGTGGATCACCCTGGTCCACGAGGCTGGAGTGCGTTTTCAGGTGGGAGGCGAGATGGCAAAGAGGGGCTGTTGGTGTATGGCGGCAATTCTCCGAGCAATGACCGGTTAGATGACATTTACTTTTTTACACCTTGCTTGGATTAAGCATAAATAATCAAACTTAAAGCTTGGTATCTCAGGTAACATGTGTGTATTGTAATGGTATCTCAACTCTTGCTATGGTAATGTTTCAATGTATTTAGTGTAAAAAGGAAATAAATTGTTATGTAAGGACCCGTAGGTGGAAATAATATTTTGATTGTGGGTTTAAGTTAATTTGATGTAGGACAGAAGGAAAAAACCGCTAGAGTGAGTGTGGTCCTTAGCTAAAACCTAGAAGTTGGTATGTCTTGGATCTAGATGAACTCGTAGGGATGTTCATTATGCGGTTTGAGAACGGTTAAACTGAAAAAGCGAACGGGAACCAGAACCAAATAAAACCCAACCGAATTACATATTCGGATTTCAGTTCGGTTATAAATTGAAACTGGATTTCTAAATTTGTTTAATTCTAAATTTGGTTTAACCGAGTAACTTGAATAAACATCTTTTTATTTTTAACCCGTATTTTCTATATATATAGTCTAATAAACCGAATAACTAGAATAATATGAATAAACCACATTTTATAGTTAGCCAAATAAATCCAATAAACTGAATTTGATTTATTCGGTTGAAACTGAAAATCAAACCGAATAGATTTCGGTTTTGAACTACTTCAATTTGGTTCAGTTTTTGGTTTTTAATTCAATCCGAATAAACTGAAGAGATAACACCTCTCAGATGAAACTAAGGGGGCGTTTGATATGCGGGAATTCAATGGAATTCAATAGAATTGAAATCTAAATTCCATTGGTCATTGTGTTTGGTTGGTACGAATTCGTTGGAATTGGAATTTGAATTTCATTCTTCACGTGTTTAGTTGAAAAAGGAATTGGATTTGAAATTGTAATTAATTCCCTCAAATTCCTTCAAATAAAGGATTTCAAATCCTTCCAAATATTGAAGGATTTCAAATTCCACCGACTCTTGCCTCCACCACTAACCGCCATCTACCACTCCGCTCACCGCCGACCGACACTACCGACGACCCCGACCGCCGACCGCCGACGCCCCCCGCCAACCCTAACACCCGCCGCCCCCAACCGCCGACCGCCGCCTACCACCCCGCCCAGCGCCAACCGACTGTGACGCCCCCGATCGCCGACGCTGCTGCCCGCCCCCGATCACTGACCACGGTCGTCGTCCGCCGACCGCCGCCGTCCGTCACCGGCCGCCACCGACCGCCGACCCCGACCTCGCCGACCCCGACCACCGCCGACCCCAATTGCCGTCACCGCCGCCCACCGACGCCGACTATCGCCACCCTAATCGTCGATTGTCGCCGACCGTCGTTGCTGAACCTTGTCTCGACGACGGACGTTATCGGTTGGTGGCGGTCGATCGGCGGCGGCGGTCGGTTTTCGGTAACGGGCGCGGTTGGTGGTCGCGGACGATTGTCGACGGTGACGGCGGCGGCGGTCGGTGGTATGCAACGGCGATGATCGGTGGTCATTGAGGTGGTGGCGGTTTGCAACAGGTGAATTCCTTTATAATGTGTTGACACTGGAAATGCATTTGGAATTTAAATTCCCTTTATAGATTCTAATTCCTTTGAATTCCAAATTGTTTGGAAAATATTGAATTCCAAATGCAATTCCTTTGAATTATAATTCAAATTCCAATTCCAATTCTAATTCCAACAAATTCCGCGAACCAAACGCCCCCTAAGTATTAAGTGTATAACTATTAATATGGGTCCAAACAATCAAAGTTGGACTCCTTTAGATCACTTATATAAATTTTTGGGTCAAATTGGATTGTATTTATTTTTCTCACAGTTTATCCTTAGTTTAAGATAAAACAAATGTAATTGGAGAATGATTTAGATTGGGCGGGTAAACGCTTGCACACCACCATTTCTACCACCGCTCTTGACCCTCTACGAGTACCTTTACCGGTTGTTGTTTCCATCGCTACATCTTCGGTCACCACTTTTATAACCTCCACCACCTTCATTGCTACCATTGCCATTGCCACCTCTATTGCGGTCGCCGTCATTGCCTCCCCCATCACATCGATCGCCGCTTCCACCATCAGTAGCTATAAAAACAAATATAGTATGTGAACCCGTTCTAATCTGTCTGTTTTATTTTGAACCCACTTATCTGATCTTTTAAACTTGAGGGCGGGTCTTGGCGCAGCGGTACAAGCTGTTCCTACGGGATCAAAGGTCTCAGGTTCGATCCGTGGAAACGGCCTCCCCATAAAATGTGGGGGAAAGACCGCGTACATCTTCCCTTAAATGGGACGGACCCTCCCTGGACCCTGCGAAAACACGAGAGCTCTTTGCAGCACCAGGTACGCCCTTTTTTTATCTGATCTTTTAAACTGTTCGTTTGGATCCTAACACAATAACATGGTACACAATTAGTCAATCACCCGACATGTTCTTGTTACCTATCATAAATTAGGTAAGCTAGCTCTTAGTGATTAGACTTGTATCATGGTCAAGGAGCCACGTTTAAATTTTGAAAAGCCTAGCCCTTGACCGACACCTTTTCATCACCTCATCTGTTTCTTCTAATTATGAGGCGCTTCTAATTAAAGTCGTTTTAAAGTTTTTCTGGATGTGGTTATATCATAAAAAGCTAGATTGTTATTTTTTTAATTAGAGCAACTTTTCATATATTTCATATTACTTGTAGGATTTAAACTAGTGACTTCTAGTATAAAAAATATCTTACCGTTATAATTTCCTTTATAATAGTTGTAGAACACTTGACTTCCAATATTATTACCTACAATATTAAGTACAATTATAGCAATATTTATACCATGAGTTGGAGAATTCTTATTCTTTAATACTTGTTATAATTGTATTTAATATTTTACTTTAATAATATTTATGAGACTTTGGGTTGCAAGAGCTCTAATTAATTAAGGGTTATTGGATTTTAATAATCTCAACTTTTATTTATTGAACGAGATTAATCTCAACTCAGGAACTTTTTACAGTCACTTTTAATTTTTAAACTTATTTTCCTCCAATGATCTCTTACTAACTAAGAGTTAACACTCTTGAGTTTTTTTTTGATGAAATGAGGCTAACTTTGAGTCATTTTTCAATTACGGCACCGCCTAGTCTCAGTTAGGTCTGTTTTTCATTGTCTAGCCTTCATCATCACATGAAATCTAGCTCCAACAAGTTTGGTGGTTCAATCAGGAGGTGGAGATTGACGGATTTTTTAGTGCAGAAGTTTTAAATTGACGGATCTGACGATATGTTTCAACTTGCTGCTTAGTGTTTTGGCCACAAAAACAGTCCACGTGATAAAAAAAAACTAACGGCGTTAACTCTCAGTTAGTAAGTGATCATTGAAGGAAAATAAACTCAAAGTTAGGAGTGTATGTAAACATTTTCTGAGTTACGATTGATCCCGGCCAATAAATAAAACTTGAGATTATTAAAATCCAATAATATATTAATTAAAGATTACAAAGCTTCGACAAAAATAAAATCGTTAAAAATATGCTTAAGCGTTTATAAGTTCTTTAAAAATTTGTACATAAACAATTGAGTTGTTATTAACTAATAGTTGTAACAAATTGGTTTGGTGTATTAGTAAAATACAACAATAACAAGCGCTGACAAGTAACTCGATCCATCAAAATCATATGAGTGATCCACTTTTATACTTTTTAATTTGGTATAAAGAAATAAAAAAATGTTATTGTGGCATTTTTGAAAGTAGAACATACATATGTTTTGTTTATGGTTGAGGTTATTTTACAAAATGTATTTTTTCTACAAAGTATGAGAATATACAATGAGACTAAAAAAGTCACAAAAGTACTTCGAAATCTCTGTTTCTCTCGTCATCCTCTTTCAGAAAAGAAATAAAAAAAATTCATCATGTCTTTTTATGACACAATGATGTTATTGTGTCTTTCATAATGACACAATAAACGTTAATTTTTTTATTTTTTATTTTTCGTTTATTTTTTTTCTTAGTGAGGACGGCTAGGGAACAAAAGCTCGTAATTACTTTTTTGAAATTCGATTTAAATTGTGAGATATAATTTTTTTTGATTTTTTTAACTTATTGTGTCTTCTCACACTTTGTATCAAAAATACACTTTGTATCAAAAATACACTTTGTATTTGACCCTATTTCTTTATTTATTATGTTAAAAGCAATATAGATAAGAGTTAATTAAAAATAGAAATAGAAATAAAAATAGAAATAGAAATAGAAATAGTATATATACGAATGCAAGATTGATTTCCTAAGTATCTTCAAAAGGTCACGTTTAAACTATTGATTGATTTAAAGGTGTGGATACATTACACTTTTTTGGCTTTTAGATTTTGTTCTATGTCCCTTACTTTGAAACCGTGAACACACAACTTCGATGCCTCTTTGCCTTTAATAGCTTTACAAACATTACAAGCAAACAAGATAAACGATAATAATAATATGATTCGGAATATGCAAAAACGAGACCGCACTTTTATACTTATTTTCAGTGGCGGAGTTTGAACATTCCCGTAAAGATGCGGGAATATAATTAATTTTTTTAGGGGGACGAACTTGATATTTATATAAAAATTTTCATTACCAGACTAAAATTTAACACTACCGATGAAAAAAAGTGCCCCCTAACACAAAATAAGATAACAAGCTATGTATGCGAACTCTTACATCTCGCAACGTCATAACCTAGTGTGGATTTACAACTGAAACCACATGTCATACACATTTAGCTATTGCTATGTGAATACAAGAAGGGTTTAAACACGGACATAAATTTAGACGATCATACTATTTGACAAATAAATAATCAACTCAAACCAATTAACACAAACTTAAGATACCACATGATTATACGATCAACTCCATACAACAATGTATATTTCTTTTAAATAATACTTAAAAAAGACACGACTATAAAATAACATGGGATAATCTGATAATCATATCGTTTAATTTCTAGGGAATAAGTTATTTTAACATAACATAACACTATTCTGTGAATTAAATTGTATGTAAACATTAATTTGATAATTTCTACGAGTCATGAATAGTAAGGTACGTCTTTAAAGCTACATAGTACAAGCGTTTTAAGCATATGAGTTGACGTGCCTTTAACCTCCAATTTCTACGAGTAATGAATAGTAAGGTGCGTCTTTTTTTTAATGTAAAGAAAACATTAAATCTCATCTGACTTAAGTCAAAGCCTCAATTAGTCAAATTATATATATATTAAAAACCAAGGTCGGTTATGTGAGGAGAGATACTGTAGCTCACAGTACCTTCATGTTTGCGTGGGGTACAAACTCTCTGCGACCTCCCTGCGACTCTCATCTTCTTGCCTTTCTTCTTCCTGCGTGCGACCTCCGTGCGACTCTCATCCTCTTGCTTCTCTCGCCGTCGCAGTTGAGAAGGAGGTAATCAGAGCCGGCACCGGACCCAAGCCCGTCGCTGGTCAAAACGTCACCGTTCACTGCACCGGATACGGTAATCTCCGATCTCCACTTTCGCCCAGATTTCAAAACCCTAATTCACACAATTGTTTGTACATAAGATTTTGATTCATAGTATATCTTAGTCGCAGTTGAGAAGGAGGTAATCAGAGCCGGCACCGGACCCAAGCCCGTCGCTGGTCAAAACATCACCGTTCACTGCACCGGATACGGTAATCTCCGATCTCCGCTTTCGCCCAGATTTCAAAACCCTAATTCACACAATTGTTTGTACATAAGATTTTGATTCATAGTATATCTTTAGTTATTTGTGTTTGTATTGATGTAAGGTGGTTTTTGCACTTCCTTTTTATGTTTAATTTTGTGGGTTTTGTGTTTTGTTTGTGATTTCAGGGAAGAATGGTGATCTGTCTCAGAAGTTCTGGAGGTTAGAACTGATGTAGCATATTACTTTGTTTTTGTTTTTGGTTTTGGTTTTCGTTTTGGTTTTGAATTTATTTACTTTTGATGTGTTTTTGTTTAATGAGTTTATTGTTTTTGGTGAATATTAGCACGAAGGATCCGGGGCAGCAGCCGTTTACCTTTAAAATTGGTCAAGGTCAAGTTATTAAAGGTAATTTGCTGCTAATGGTGTATTGTTTTCAACCCATTAGTCCATCTATCAACCCACCCATCTCGCCACAGCTACTTGCAACTTTTAAATATATTAAGTAATAATTTGTTTTCTGACTTATCAACTAATCCTGAGCACAGAACATTAGAGAATCCTAGGAGGCACAAATAAGCTAGGAGGAAGCATAGGAGTGTACATGCGATTCAATAGATAAAGGAATGATAAAGATATAAGTGTACCTGAAGAGAATGCCTTATCAACTTGAGCTAAGCAGCTGTGCTTAATCCCCTTTAGACATTTAAATGGGATTATAATGAGAATTAAACATTTGAAACGACATTATTCTGATACAATTACTTGATGTTATGGTGGTTTTTATTACTATTTTGGTTGGTTATAATTTCAGAGATCTATGGGCAGAACTATGTTTCTTACATCTGATTTTCCGCGACACCATACTGCGTGCTGACTTATTTTGGTGGCTTGATATATGTTTGAACTTTGTACCATGATGTTTCTGCTATAGGCATATTAAGATCCCTTTATGTTTTCTGAACCTTCTGTGATTAGTAAGTAGTAACTAAAATAATTAAACTCATTCATTTATTTTGTAATTACAGGTATGCCATTACAAAGGCTTTCATTGTAGCTTTCTTGATGACATTCTTCTCTCTATTTGATGTCCCTGTTTTCTGGCCAATACTGCTCTGCTATTGGATCGTCCTATTTGCTCTCACTATGAAGCGTCAAATCATGCATATGATTAAATACAAATATGTCCCATTTAATTTTGGAAAGCAGGTAAGACCTCTAAGTTTCTTTAATAAATTCAATACCAACCTTAATATCATATATTAAATGTTTTTCAAAATTGAACAGAAATACGGTGGAAAGAAGTCACATTCAACCGGTGGTTCACCAAGTCACCGTGGTTGAAGAGGCAGATGTGTAGAGTTGAAGATAGCGTAGGAGTAACTCTGAGTTCCACTATTTTGCTTTTATTACACGTAGAAACAACTCTGATAGCTTATTTAGCACAAATGATTCCTTAATAATAATGTAGAATCTAATAACTATAACTGGCCATAGGATACAATTACACATGATGATATCAGAAGTCTTCTAGATCATGGTTATGCCAGTGGCGAGTATGAGGCAGTGAGTATGACAAATCTATTAATTATAACCGACCATAACCCATAGGATATGAGGACGTTCCGATAGTAGTTAACCTGCCATGGTGGTGCTATACCATATTAGAGCCCCCTTGAGTTGAATGCTGCTAGGTCATTTTAGGAAGCTGTAGAGATTGGGTCTCTCTTTGGACACTGCTGCAACTGCACTTTTGGGGCATGTACATGACCCAACAGCCAAGAGAGGTAATATTTTTTCTTTATTTGATGAATTGTTACATTTACATGATATTAGTCTCTCTTTTATGAGATGAAAAAGATGGTCAAAAACACTGACTTAGGCTCATGTTTAACATCTTGATACAACTGCAGAAAACATTTTTAAAGATGAATCGCTCACAGAAAAGAAAAAGACCAGCAGACGGTCTAATCGAATATGATCAGATAGTCCTCAATATCGTCAAAGCTACCAACACCCACAGTCACCAAAGGCATCAAGAACCTCTACAAAGGACACCACTACATTGCAGCAGAATTCAACCCTTCAACCACTGTCACCGGTGGCGTGTGGTGAGAATCAAGAAAATCAAACGACAAACCTGCATTCACTGAAGAGATAAAGTTTGCAGCCAACGAAACAGCAGCAAACCTGCAGGTACTTCTGTATAATATAATAATAATATGACACACATACAAACACACATAAGTTGAGTAAAAGTGAATATAATCAGGATGTATGGTCTTCAAGATTGTAAGGGAACTCATCCAGATAAGCAGAACTAAATGCTGGCCTTCCACGTACATTTGCTAATAGCATTTCCGTGTGATGAGTCATAACTCGGTTGAATTGAGGTTTAATGGTGTCTGTTAAGGGCGTTTGCTTTCCGTTGATGTGTGTGTTCGTTTCTGCTGGGGTGTTCACGGCGTTATACGTCACGCCGTTATCGTGATAAAGTTTTTATTTTTCTATGGATTTAATTAGTTTGATACTGATTATTTAATTTTTGTCTTTATCACAGGTGTTATTATCATCTTCAAATGGGAGTGATCGTCATGGGGACATTGACTAATTATTTGCCTATGCTTTTTGGGAGGATTTAATAGCAATAAAGTCATGAAAACTTTAATATCAAGACTTAAATTTAAATTATTAAAAGATAAGATGAATTCAAAGATCGAGTGACATTGCTTCTTCGACCCGAATTTACAAACAACTATTAGTATTCTCAATGAGTCGTTCTTAGAATTATGATCTAGGGGTCGGAGTAAGTGCAGAAGAAGACGATCAATTAAGGGGTTGATCGGATGATTCTACTCTGTTTTTTCTTCAAACGATGCAAAGTGTTTGATTTTGAATCGAGTTAAAGGGTTGATTTTGCTATATTTTTAAAGATTTGAAGGGGATTTGCGTTTGATTTTGATTCTGATTTGAATATGAGTTTGACAAAGGATCGTTTTCATGATTATGATCAAGGGTTGATTTTGCTCTGTTTCTGAAGGTGTAAAACTGATTAGGGTTTGATTTTGATTTGAATTTGAATTTGAAAATGGGGAGGGAGAATAGAGACATGAACCCAGTGATTTTGAAAATTGGGATTGCTCTAGCTTTTTCACTTGGTGGGATGCTTTTTACTTTCATAAGAAACAACAGGAGCAAACCATCTAAATCTTCATCTGATCATTCGAAATCTGCAGGTTTGTGTTTGAATTTGAGCTTTTTTTTTGGAATTTTTTAATAAATCATGTATTTGATGAACATATGTTTGTCTAGATCGCAATAATCAGAGGATTTCACGAAGGAGCTTGAAAAGTGAGCATTGTAACCACTCGTATTTTTATATATTAACTTCTGTTAATATTTGTTAATAATATGATCATGGGAATTTTAATTGTAAGTTTTCGATAATTAATAATTACAATAATTGTAATAATAATAATAATAATAATAATAATAATAATAATAATAACAACAACAACAATAATAACAATTGTTTATAAAAATATATTTTTAAAACAAGTGCAGGGGGTATTATTGTAATTTATGAAACTTAAAATAAAAGTTTCAAACATAAAATACAAAAGTTAAAACCACAGGGACCGAATCTGTAAATTTTTAAAACCCAAACATTCCCCCCGTCGACCCCCGTTTTTCCGGCGACTCGCCGGCGAGATTCCGGCCAACTCCGGCGAAGCCGAAAACAACAAATTTTCACCATTTCAACTCCAAAAACCGGTTCCAGTACACTCGTGGACTAGTTTCGAACTCAAGACAAGCATTAAACACGTTTAATCATCAAGATAATCGGATCCAAAGCTTCAACCTCGAAACCACGGAATTCCCGACCAAAACAGCCACTTTATTCGATTATGAACCCCACAATTTGACCAAATCGTTTCTTGGATCCATTTCGAACAGGTATCCAACGAAAATATGCGTTGAATTAGTCAACAACGGCTTTAAATTCTTACTTTTGTCTCGGATCCGAATCCAACAAACAACCCACTCAAACACTAACTTTAAATCAAATTAAATCAAATTGGAATGACCACTTATCTGTTTCTAAGTTGTTAACATCCCCAATTTCATCTAAAATCACCCGAAACCACCACCATTCGATCACCTTCAACCGTCGGACCTGCAACCCTTTCAAAACCCAACCTTCGATCGATCCTAATCAAAATTAACAACGGTCTTATATTCCAGATTATCATACGAAGCTAACCTCAAGTTTAATTTGATTATTATCACTATTTGAGCATCAAACGATTACCCCACGAGCCGCGACCTGTTCTTGAAGAGTTCAACCTCAATCGAACATAGTACAGGTAAATTACACACACATACATACTCGATACATCATGGGGAACAAAAGCCCCATGATTCCCGAAGATATCTAAGTCGAATTCATGCTCAATTTGAGCTTTGATCGATCTAGGGCTCGAAGTGAATTTGGGGGTTCAATCTATTCTGTTTAAATTCAATTGGAATCCATTTATATTCGCGGTTGTGACCTTGGTTCACTGGTCCCTGCACCCCTTTGCAATCCATGAGGTCCCGGGTTCAACCCCGGGCCACCTCAACCATTTTTTTAGGGTTTTTTTAAGCCTCTAAAAATTATAAAAAATTTGTAAAAATTATAAAAATGTTTTTACAAACATTAAAATTTTTAAAACCACTTAATTACTTTCTGAAATTTATTTTTTTGTATTTTATCCATTTATTTTATTTGTTTTAAATAAATAAAATAAATAATTATTTCTTTCTACCAAATAATAATTAGTGTATAATATGTAATTATACAATAAATAGATTGAATCCAATATATATACATAGGTATATATTATCCAATTATCAAAATAATTTTTATTTGATTAAATTACATGTATATAATTTTATATAATCGTATACAATTTATAACTCGTGTATATACTTAACATACAATATATAGTTATGTTCACTTATGTATAAATGTATTATATACATATAATCATGTATATAATTATACATAAAATTATATATAATTATTTGATTATATATGATTATGAATATAATTATACATATACAATTTATTAATAAATTGTATAAATGTATAACTTACACGTATGAATTTTTGATACAATCACTTTCAATAAATTCGTTTATTTCAAGACATTTCAAACCGAATAAAATTTATCAATTTAAACTACCATAGAAATCCTAATACATTCTCAAATTCTCAAATCGTTATTATTCTAACTCGAGACACCGTTCCTTAGGTTAATTATAAGGAAAACGTTGGTGTCTAAACTATCACGTCCAAATTCCAATCTCATCAATCAAGTGAGTATTCATATCCCCTTTTTATATCATTTCCTATTTGGGGGAAATCATGTGATACAATATATTCTATCACGATATTCTATTGTTATTTCATTTTCAATTCAATTCAAGACAGGTTATGTTATTACTTGCAATTACGTGAACATACTGTGATAAACTGGATGACAGTAGAACCCTAATTCAATCAATCAATCAATCCTGGCAACAATGTAGATCTACTGGTTTGGATAACCCACCCCATATGGCTTACGAGTGGTGATTGTGCCAGAGGCAATTAGTCAATCTATGGTGTTCGTGTGGAGTCTATTATATGCAAGTGTCAAGTCAAGGGGTTTATATTGTGTCGGTTTATCTATATGCTTCGCGGTTGCCATATAAGTCTTAATATTACCTTGTGAATTGAATTACAATCGATGGATCAATCAATCAATCTATATGTACATTCAAAACTGTGATTACTCACCAGCTAACTCGTTAGCTGACTTTATTTTCTCACATGATTTCAGGTTAAGCAAGATAGTGGACTTCTATGTGCTCATCTAAGACACGGACCTAGTTATAATAAAAGACAATTATTATTTGTGGTTTCGATTGTTGTATTTGTGTATGTTGAATTTATTTTATCATGTAATCTGATTGTAATATTAATTCCACTATTAGACAACCATGTGTTATGAACAATCAATCATTCCCTCGTCCGCTCCGATGATTCCGCCGTCGGTCGGGGTGTGACAGATTGGTATCAGAGCCATGGTTATAGGGAATTAGGTTATTAGAAATGGAATGACCTAGACTATAACTAGGTACCTTTACACATGAGTCCTCTCATGTATTTTATATGCATAGATAGGATTATATGTGCTTTACATGTTTATACCTGATTATGTGATTATATATTTTATGTGATTCTTCTTATACTATGAATCTATCAATATACACACGAAACTTAACTCATATTCTAAGGCATTGTGTGCCTAATTCAAGTGATTTCAAACTCCAAAACTCGATTGTTATTCATGGTTTTCAAATCTCATCAAAGTCCGTGTCACACGACCGAGAACATGCAATGCTGGAAGAGTGGGATACCTGTATCTTAAGGTGTTCTGTCTAGGCAAGGTATTTCATACAACTTGATTACCTTACCTGGGAACCCTCGAGATGAGTATTCGCTTATAGGTACGCATGTCCTCGTGCTGGACACAAATACTTTGATAAGTCAACGTATTCGTTTTGGTTAGCGAACCGAACGTTTACACTCCTAACCTCTCATTGTTGTTTTAAACAATCTCATTAACGATTTTATTATTTTGAAAAGTTTTAAAAACCAATTACCCGTTACTCATAAAGGTTTCTTCGTTCCTTATTATACAGCATGTCTTCTCGTCAAAACCGCTCCCGATCTAGAAGCTCTGGCCGCAAGATTGCTGCTATGGTGGCACGTGAAGTTGCTGCGGTTATCCCAACACTGCTTACTCATTTGAACCAAGGCAACAATACTGTCCAAAACACAACTGCACCAAACACTGTCCAAAACCCAACTGCACCAAACCCTCCCAAAACTTGTACTTACAAGCATTTCAATTCCTGCAATCCCACTAAGTTTAGCGGAGCCGAAGGTGCCACTGGTCTTCTGCAATGGTTCGAGAGTATTGAAAACACGTTTCTTAACAGCGAATGTCCTGAAAATCTCAAAGTTCGCTACGCTACCAGTGTTTTCCAGAAGAGAGCTTTAACTTGGTGGAACGGGGAGAAACGAACCCGTGGCACTGATGCTGCCCTGGCATTGACGTGGGCTGAAGTAAAGGAACTCATGACACGAGAATTCTGCCCACGAAATGAAATCAAAAGACTAGAAGCTGAATTCTGGGATTTGGCTCAGGAAAGCGGCGAGAATCTGGCTTACACCAACCGTTTTCACGAGTTGAGTCTCCTGGTTCCTCATCTAGTTACTCCCTCATCTCGAGCTATCGAGAAGTACATAGGTGGCCTCCCTATGCAAATTCAGGATACCGTGTGGGGTAGGAACCCTACTAACTTGGCAGATGCTATCCGTCTAGCAGCTCAGTTAACCGACAACCATGTCAAGGCCGGTACCTTGACCAGGAAGGGTGACAAGAAGAAAATGGAGAAGTCTTCTACTGAAACAACCAAGGAAGACAAGCCTGAAACTTCCAGGAACCGGAAGAGGAAGGCTAACTCTCAAAACTTTGCTGTAATTACCCCTGCTGTTCCAATCAACCAAGTCGCACCGACCTATCAACCAACCATGAATAATCAAGCCCCAACAAAGAAACCTTACACCGGGCCATTTCCAAAATGCAACATCTGCAAGTATCATCATCCTACTGGTGCTAAGTGTCGTCAGTGCACCAGTTGTGGTCGTTTTGGCCATACATTCAACATATGCAGGAATGCTGCTAAGGTATTGGTAAATGCGC
Organism: Flaveria linearis; assembly: GCA_024085815.1. Classification (NCBI taxonomy): domain Eukaryota; kingdom Viridiplantae; phylum Streptophyta; class Magnoliopsida; order Asterales; family Asteraceae; genus Flaveria; species Flaveria linearis. Next base: position 81,422,014 of record CM044004.1, on the reverse strand, counting down.
CAGTCCAACAAAACCCTCCTGCAATTGCTCAAGTTCGTGCATGTTATCAATGCGGTGATCCAACTCATTTCCGTAACCGATGTCCTCAGCTCGTTAATGCCGTACCCGCAGCACAAGGGCGTGCTTTTAACATCAATGCCCAACAAGCTCAGGCTGCCAATGATGTGGTGAATGGTACGTTCCTAATCGATCATCAATATGCTTCAATTTTATTTGATACCGGTGCCGATAAAAGTTTTGTATCCTTAGAATTTGAACCTTTGCTTGTTAATACCCGAACTAAGTTAGGGAAACCGTTTATAGTAGAATTAGCTGATGGAAAATCCGTCACAATTGATTCTGTCATCCAAAATTGTACTCTTAAACTTAGTGAACACGAATTTCCTGTCGATCTTATACCGATGCCACTTGGAAGTTTTGACGTCATTATAGGCATGGATTGGTTGTCAAAGAACCATGCTGAAGTCGTCTGTTTCGAGAAAATCATCCGGATCCCTCGCGCATCTGGAAGTGTCTTAAATATTTACGGGGAAAAGCTTTCCAAGGGATTAAAACTCATGTCCTGCACCAAAGCTCAAAAGTACCTCCGCAAACATTACGTGGCTTTCTTAGCCCATATTGTGAAGACGGATGGTAAACCTAAGAAGATTGAAGACATTCCGGTTGTTCGAGAGTTTCCTGAAGTCTTTCCGATGATTTAACCGGTCTTCCTCCCGTTCGTCAAGTTGAATTCCGAATCGACCTTGTACCTGGTGCAACTCCCGTGGCAAAATCTCCCTATCGACTTGCACCATCTGAGATGCAAGAGCTTGCTAGTCAACTTCAAGAGCTCTCCGATAAAGGCTTCATTCGACCAAGTTCCTCGCCCTGGGGAGCCCCAGTTCTGTTTGTGAAGAAGAAGGACGGTTCTTTTCGAATGTGCATCGACTACCGGGAGCTTAATAAGCTTACTATCAAAAACCGGTATCCTCTACCCAGGATCGACGATTTATTTGATCAGCTTCAAGGAGCCTCTCATTTTTCCAAAATCGATCTCCGCTCAGGTTATCATCAATTACGAGTGCACGATGATGATATTCCCAAGACAGCTTTTCACACAAGATATGGCCATTACGAGTTTACAGTAATGCCATTCGGGTTAACCAATGCACCTGCTGTGTTCATGGATTTAATGAACCGCGTGTGTAAACCATATCTGGACAAATTCGTGATCGTTTTCATTGACGACATTCTCATTTATTCAAAATCAAAATCCGATCACGAACATCATCTCCGTTCGATCCTTGAACTTCTGAAACAGGAAAAGCTTTATGCAAAATTCTCAAAGTGTGAATTTTGGCTTAAAGAAGTCCAATTCCTTGGTCACATCGTAAACGACAAAGGTATTCACGTGGATCCTGCAAAGATTGAGGCAGTGAAGAATTGGGTAGAACCCAAAACTCCTACCGAGATTCGTTCATTCCTTGGCTTAGCCGGTTACTACCGTCGCTTTATTCCAAACTTCTCAAAGATCGCTGTGCCTCTCACCGCCTTGACACATAAGGACAAGAGTTTCGTGTGGGGACCAGATCAGGAGAAAGCTTTTCAAACCTCAAGCAGAAGTTGTGTGATGCCCCAGTCTTGACTCTCCCCGATGGGAATGACGATTTCGTTGTCTACTGTGATGCTTCGAAGCAAGGTCTTGGTTGTGTTCTCATGCAACGAGGCAAAGTCATAGCTTATGCCTCAAGACAACTCAAAATTCATGAGAAAAATTACACAACCCATGATCTCGAGCTAGGAGCTGTGGTATTCGCACTCAAATTTGGAGGCACTACCTTTACGGCACCAAGTGTATTGTATTTACCGATCATAAAAGCCTTCAGCACATATTCAATCAGAAGGAATTAAACATGAGACAACGACGATGGGTTGAATTACTTAATGACTACGATTGTGAAATTCGCTACCATCTAGGAAAGGCGAATGTCGTAGCCGACGCATTAAGTCGAAAGGGTCAAGTTATGCTTCAAAGTATTACCATTCAAACCGATCTCCTAACCCGTATACTCGAAGCTCAACACGAATCAGTCACCGAGGGCAACATGTATGAGGAAATGTCATGCGGTGCTGAACTCCAATTGGAAACCAAGTCGGACGGACTATTGTATTTTCTAAATCGACTTTGGATTCCGAATCGTGATAATCTTCGAACAACCATTCTGGATGAGGCTCACAAGGCTCGCTATTCTATTCATCCGGGAGCAGATAAGATGTTCATGAATCTTCGGAACCAATATTGGTGGCCCGGCATGAAGAAGGATATAGCCTTGTATGTATCTAAATGCCTTACGTGCTCCAAAGTCAAAGCCGAACATCAACGTCCTTCTGGATTACTCGTACAGCCCGAGGTTCCATTATGGAAATGGGAGAGCATATCCATGGATTTCATTACCAAGCTACCTCGTACCGCTAGTGGTCACGATAGTATCTGGGTTATCATTGATCGATTGACTAAGTCGGCTCATTTCATTCCAATTCGGGAAGATTATCGAGTCGAGAAATTGGCTCGTATTTACATTAATGAAATAGTCAGTCGGCATGGTGTACCTTTAGATATTATTTCTGATCGCGATGGTCGTTTTATCTCTCGTTTCTGGAAAAGTCTTCAATCAGCTCTCGGAACTCAACTAAATATTAGCACAGCCTATCACCCGCAAACCGATGGTCAAACTGAAAGAACGATACAGACCCTCGAGGATATGCTCCGGGCTTGTGTCATTGATTTCAGTGGATCGTGGGATTCTCATCTTCCGTTGATTGAATTCTCATACAATAACAGTTATCATACCAGCATCCAGATGGCACCATTTGAGGCCTTGTATGGTCGAAAGTGTCGATCTCCCATCTGCTGGTCTGAAGTTGGTGAATCACAGTTTACTGGTCCGGAATTGATACAAGAAACAACCGACAAAATTCATAAGATCCGTGATAACTTGGTCGCTGCTAGAAATCGTCAAAAGCATTATGCTGACAAAAGACGTAAGCCCATGGAATACAATGTCGGTGATCTCGTACTTCTTAAGTGTCACCTTGGAAGGGAGTGATTCGCTTTGGAAAGAAAGGGAAGCTAGCACCTCGTTACGTGGGTCCATTCAAAGTGCTCGAACGAGTTGGGAAAGTGGCCTACAAGCTTGAACTACCTCAAGAACTTAGCAATATACATCCGACGTTTCATGTTTCAAATCTCAAGAAATGTCTTGCCAATGAAAATCTCCACATACCACTCGACGAAGTCCAGATTGATGAATCTATGCACTTTATTGAGAAACCTGTGGAAATTATGGATCGGGAAGTTAAACAACTCAAACGCAGTCGGATACCCATTGTCAAAGTTCGTTGGGAGTCTAAACGTGGGCCAGAGTACACCTGGGAACGCGAGGATCAAATGAAATCCAAGTATCCTCATCTCTTCGTTTCAGCCTCCTCGTGATTTAAATTTCGGGACGAAATTTTCTAAAGCAGGGGAGACTGTAACCACTCGTATTTTATATATTAACTTCTGTTAATATTTGTTAATATATGATCATGGGAATTTTAATTGTAAGTTTTCGATAATTAATAATTACAATAATTGTAATAATAATAATAATAATAATAATATAATAATAATAATAATAATAATAATAATAATAACAACAACAATAATAACAATTGTTTATAAAATATATTTTTAAAACAGTGCAGGGGGTTTATTGTAATTTATGAAACTTAAAATAAAGTTTCAAACATAAATACAAAAGTTAAAACCACAGGGACCGAGTTAAAACCACAGGGACCGAATCTGTAAATTTTTAAAACCCAAACATCCCCCCCGTCGACCCCCGTTTCCGGCGACTCGCCGGCGAGATTCCGGCCAACTCCGGCGAAGCCGAAACAACAAATTTTCACCATTTCAACTCCAAAAACCGGTTCCAGTACACTCGTGGACTAGTTTCGAACTCAAGACAAGCATTAAACACGTTTAATCATCAAGATAATCGGATCCAAAGCTTCAACCTCGAAACCACGGAATTCCCGACCAAAACAGCCACTTTATTCGATTATGAACCCACAATTTGACCAATCGTTTCTTGGATCCATTTCGAACAGGTATCCAACGAAAATATGCGTTGAATTAGTCAACAACGGCTTTAAATTCTTACTTTTGTCTCGGATCCGAATCCAACAACAACCCACTCAACACTAACTTTAATCAAATTAAATCAAATTGGAATGACCACTTATCTGTTTCTAAGTTGTTAACATCCCCAATTCATCTAAAATCACCCGAAACCACCACCATTCGATCACCTTCAACCGTCGGACCTGCAACCCTTTCAAAACCCAACCTTCGATCGATCCTAATCAAAATTAACAACGGTCTTATATTCCAGATTATCATACGAAGCTAACCTCAAGTTTAATTTGATTATTATCACTATTTGAGCATCAAACGATTACCCCACGAGCCGCGACCTGTTCTTGAAGAGTTCAACCTCAATCGAACATAGTACAGGTAAATTACACACACATACATACTCGATACATCATGGGGAACAAAAGCCCCATGATTCCCGAAGATATCTAAGTCGAATTCATGCTCAATTTGAGCTTTGATCGATCTAGGGCTCGAAGTGAATTTGGGGGTTCAATCTATTCTGTTTAAATTCAATTGGAATCCATTTATATTCGCGGTTGTGACCTTGGTTCACTGGTCCCTGCACCCCTTTGCAATCCATGAGGTCCCGGGTTCAACCCCGGGCCACCTCAACCATTTTTTTGGGGTTTTTTTAAGCCTCTAAAAATTATAAAAAAATTTGTAAAAATTATAAAAATGTTTTTACAAACATTAAAATTTTTAAAACCACTTAATTACTTTCTGAAATTTATTTTTTTGTATTTTATCCATTTATTTTATTTGTTTTAAATAAATAAAATAAATATTATTTCTTTCTACCAAATAATAATTAGTGTATAATATGTAATTATACAATAAATAGATTGAATCCAATATATATACATAGGTATATATTATCCAATTATCAAAACAATTTTTATTTGATTAAATTACATGTATATAATTTTATATAATCGTATACAATTTATAACTCGTGTATATACTTAACATACAATATATAGTTATGTTCACTTATGTATAAATGTATTATATACATATAATCATGTATATAATTATACATAAAATTATATATAATTATTTGATTATATATGATTATGATATAATTATACATATACAATTTATTAATAAATTGTATAAATGTATAACTTACACGTATGAATTTTTTGATACAATCACTTTCAATAAATTCGTTTATTTCAAGACATTTCAAACCGAATAAAATTTATCAATTTAAACTACCATAGAAATCCTAATACATTCTCAAATTCCCAATCGTTATTATTCTAACTCGAGACACCGTTCCTTAGGTTAATTATAAGAAAACGTTGGTGTCTAAACTATCACGTCCAAATTCCAATCTCATCAATCAAGTGAGTATTCATATCCCCTTTTTATATCATTTCCTATTTGGGGGAAATCATGTGATACATATATTCTATCACGATATTCTATTGTTATTTCATTTTCAATTCAATCAAGACAGGTTATGTTATTACTTGCAATTACGTGAACATACTGTGATAAACTGGATGACAGTAGAACCCTAATTCAATCAATCAATCAATCCTGGCAACAATGTAGATCTACTGGTTTGGATAACCCACCCCATATGGCTTACGAGTGGTGATTGTGCCAGAGGCAATTAGTCAATCTATGGTGTTCGTGTGGAGTCTATTATATGCAAGTGTCAAGTCAAGGGGTTTATATTGTGTCGGTTTATCTATATGCTTCGCGGTTGCCATATAAGTCTTAATATTACCTTGTGAATTGAATTACAATCGATGGATCAATCAATCAATCTATATGTACATTCAAAACTGTGATTACTCACCAGCTAACTCGTTAGCTGACTTTATTTTCTCACATGATTTCAGGTTAAGCAAGATAGTGGACTTCTATGTGCTCATCTAAGACACGGACCTAGTTATAATAAAAGACAATTATTATTTGTGGTTTCGATTGTTGTATTTGTGTATGTTGAATTTATTTTATCATGTAATCTGATTGTAATATTAATTCCACTATTAGACAACCATGTGTTATGAACAATCAATCATTCCCTCGTCCGCTCCGATGATTCCGCCGTCGGTCGGGTGTGACAAGCATCATGCATCTCAGACACTACAAATTCTTGCAGATTTGATCCATTGGCAACGGATAAACAGTAAGATTCTTGATTATACTTTTCACTCAAGTTTTATATTTGTTTGTTTGGATGTTGTTACTTGATTGGTTTTATGCTAATCGCGCCATCTAGCCATATAATTTATTGATTTAGGAAGTGTTTGGAAGCGCGATTAAACTATTTATTGCAATTTGATGTCAAGTTTGTTTGGGTAAAAGTGATTACAATGTGTTATGAGTGTTTGGAAAAGAAAAGTTACCTAATTTAGGGTGAAATAAGTCGTTTCTAATAAGTACTTGACAATGCTACTGCACCCTTTTAAGTGAAGGATTAAGCTATAACATAAGTTTAGTGATGCTTAAATCATGTATGTAAACAATTTAAATAAACCATGAAGATTTTCTTCAAGGTTTCAGAAGAAACAGATTCCGATTAAATTTCAATAATTAACACATTTGCCCTCAAAATATATATGATGTTAAAATCTTTTGTAACCAAATCAATGACGTAATGCATTGTAAAAAATTTTATGATGTTAAGAGTTGTGTTTCACATATTATTTTGTGTCGTATGAGGTTGGAAGCAAGTCCCGCGGGATGAAGTTTTTGATAACGCAAGAAAACCCGCCGCATCGCGCGGGGGCTTCTTACTAGTTATATTAAAGTAGTGTTTTCTCTTTGAAATTTGAAAATGAGCCAGATCGCTATAAATATGGTCAGAACAAAGTTGTTAAAAAAATACCCAGTTGTTAAATATATATTGCAAGATAAGTGACATTTACGTCTAAAACAAGTTGTTAAAAAATACCTAGCATCATCCCTAAGAATTGTCAGAACAATCGAACAATCATCAAGTTTTCATGATATTGACCACCATTGCTCTCTCTTCTTCTTATTTATCTAAAGTAAATACTCATTCCTTCTGTTCTCATAATTAAGTTTGTAAGAATAACACAATTAGCCACCCAACCTGTTTTTATATTCCCCTTTTAGCACTAAACTCCATAATTCTTTTATTTTAAGGTTTGTCAAAATAACAATATGAGTAAAATATTATTTTCGTCCCTGACGTTTCGTTTAATTTGTCATTTTAATTCATTCTTTTCATTTCAATCACTTTAGTTTATCAAATTTTGTCATTTTCATTCACTTCACGGACACCGTTAAAACTTCTGTTAAATTGAGGGTATGTAGTCTTTTTCAACACACTCATTATCCAATTAAATAAAATTACCAATTAATATTCAATTAAAACTAGAAAACAGATGAAATGACTAACGAGACCAGATACTTTAATTTGAAAACTTCGATTAACCCATCTATGTTGTTCGATTGAGGTCTAATGCGAGATTTCAATTAATCTTCACCTTCTGTTTGAACGGATACCATTGTTCGATTGATGTTTGCTATGAAATTGAGGTCTGCTGTTTCGTGCTTTGTTTGATTGAGGCATGTTGTTGTCATATTTTGTTCGATTGAAATATGCCGTTGTCACGTTATGTTCGATTAAACTCTGCTGTTGTCATGTTCTGTTCAATTGATGTTTACTTTGAGATTGATCTTGTATTTCGATTAGGGAGGGGACAATTTTCGTTTGATTGTGGGAGATATGACTAAAGTGAGGAATAGTATTTACCGTATCAAATACAAATAAAAAAGACACAACAAGAGGTCATGCGATGGTTAGATGTCATTGTATTTTTTTTGGTCAAGCTAATGGTTTTTGCTATGTTTGGTTTTCAATTTGTTTGTTTTTGTTATGTTGATCTTTAATTTACTGAACATGTTTAAGAATTGGAACAACACACTTCATGTTCAACAAAAGATTAACATAATAAAAACAAACAAAATGAAAATAAAACGTGATAATAACAAACCTAAATCAAATAAAACATGACAAAAGTAAACCATAATTCACAACAGACGTCAATCGAGCAATGATACTTGTTCCAACAAAACGTGAATATTAATTGAAATCTTATAGCAGACCTCAATCGGATAGCATGATTTGGATTAACAGAAGCTAGCTTTTAAATCGAAGCACTTGGTCTCAAGAGTCGTTTTATGTGTTTTTTAGTTTTAATACAATATTAATCGGTTAATTTGTTTTGATTGGATAATTAGTGTATTGAAAAAGACTAAAATACATTCAATTTTAACGGTGTTAGTAAAGTGAATAAAATGATAACATTTTGTAAACTACAGTAACAGAAACGACAATTGAAGGTTTTTGAATTAAAGGACAAATTTAACGAAACATTAGAGACGAGAATAACATTTTACTCTCTCATATATTCATGCTGACCTAGTCAATTCTTCAAATAATTTATTTGCCTTATTTTCCGGTATATAATTAATTAATTTCTTTTAAGATGTTAAAATCATATTTAAGACATCTAGATCGCTGGACCAAGTCCAGATATATCCCCACGTTTCTTTTTTCTTCCTTCAATAATTTTTTTGAACACAAACCGACAATACATACTTGTTCTCCATCACCTAAAATAAAGTCCCCTCATACAACTACAAGTTTAATTATATATCAACAATTAATAGTAAATATTATTAAAAACTATAGTATACCATGAAGGAAATTTATAGCATATGTTGCACAAATAAGATCAAAATATTGTATTTATTGGGACAATTTTTAAAAAATGTGGAAAAAGGGGTCCCTGAAATTACACCATATGGCATGGCATATGATCCCAACTGCTTCCAACTAAGCAGCACATGTCCACAACCAGTTGGCAGATTCTTCAATTCTTCCCTACCATCTTATCTTTTTCAAACGTACAACTAATTATTTCTATATAATTTGCTGTTAATAATAATATAAATAATTCTATATAATAAATTTATTATATCATTAATTTGTTGTACTATCTCTATCTTTCAAGATAGACAAAAGACTCGCCACCACCTACCCCTCCCAGACCTTACTCTTGAATGGAATTTACTGGGTATGTTTGTTTGCTTGTTTCTTAATTTGTTGTACTAAAACTTACAAAATAAAACCAGTTCATTCTACATATTCCTATATGATTGTCCTTCCAATGCAATAATATTAAGTTCTAGTCAAATTAATATAGAGTCATGATATACACACACTCCACTTTATAAATCAATACTCCATTTTATAAATCAACACCCCCATTCTATGCCTCGTATAGCACCAGACTCGACATATAGCGTTGAAGACATTGAAAACAAGGAAAAATAAGGGGGCATTTCAGAGGGCTATACGTCACATATAGCCGTATACGACCCCCTACATGACACATATATGACATACGATGCGTGCAACAAATTTTGACATTGACTACGAGAAAAAATTCAGGGAGGTTGTCAGGGGGTTACACGCCTTATATAGGTTATACGACCCACATATACGACACGTATGGTGCTATACGACCCATATAAAAATCTGGGGTGTTGTAATTTGGAGGGTGTCCTATGAACTAGTCTCTTAATATAATAACTCACAAATGTCAGTACTTAATTGTCATTTAAAACATAACTAAATTTTTAAGTAGAACACTATAATAACTAAATAAATATAAACATGACATTTTAAATATAATACATAGATAGTTATATAAGAACATAAACATCTCTCTTTTTCCTTCAACTCTCATATATTTGGTGAACTCCTCTTCCTTGGATCGTTGTTTACGACAGATTGAGACAACCTAGAGATGAGCTGCAAGGAAACACTTACCAATACTTACCGTGGATCAGGCTGAAGCTATTGTTGCATCTCGAGCTTCTACTATTGTTGCATCTCGAGCTTCTACTATTGTTGCATCTCATTATATTTGGTGAACACCATGTATCAATCCTTATATCACGTGTTGTTGGTATGCAAACAGGGGCGAAGCTTTTAAGGGGCCGGGGGGGGGGGGGGACGCCCCTCTATTTTTCGTCCGTAGTGTTAAATTTTAGTCTGATAGTGTAAATTTTTTGCCCGTAGTGTAAATTTTTATATAAATATCGAGTTCGCCCCCCCCTGAAAAAAAATCATTTCGCGCCCCCGCCCTCCTACAAAGTTGGTTAAACTCCGCCACTGTATGCAAACTAGCTATACCCTAACATAGTACATTTACTAAACAACATAAAGGAGACAAGTAGGCATGTAACACAAACCTTTTCTATTTTATGAAAAAACAAGTAATTACAATGAAAAAGAACGCAACAAAAGACTCATTATTTTCCTTTATAACAATTCAACCAAAATAAATATCTTTCCATAATAAATTAAAAAAAAAAGACAACTCTATCCCTCCACGAGAAAATCTCGTGCCACACCCACGATACCCGCTGTCATCTCATCACACCGACACAACATCAAAAAAAAAAAAAATTCTTCCTTATGTTTTTTTTTTCTTTTCAAATAAACAAAACCCAACGACCACCGACACCACCGACGCCACCGTAGCCACCACCCTTCCACCACCATTCGCCGTCTGATCCGCCGCATCCTCCTCCCCATAGTCATCACTCCCATCGGGCCCGGCGCCTCCGCCTCCTCCTCCGCCGTCTCCCCTTCTTCGCCGCCTTCTTTTTCTTAGCCCCTTTCGGCGCCGGCGCCGGCTCCTCCGCCTCCACAGCCCCTTTAAACAGCTCCCGCGGCTGCAACACCTTATCCACCGTATATATCGCTATCGGCTCCTCATCCACCACCGTCCCACTTATCGTCGCTGTTACAACCTTCGTCTTCAACTTCACATCATTCCCATCATTCTGCACCGTAAAATCATACTTCTTCTTAGCCCCTTCCGTCGCTAACGTGTTCATCAACCCGTTGCTAGACCTCAACATCCCCATCGAGTTGTACACCGGTACACCGTGGTACAACAACAACGACGTCTTCTCCGACGCCGTTAGGTTCTTGTATTTCGCTGAGAATGCAGCGATCGCGTCGTCGTCGGGACAGAAGATCGTGATCCCGCTTTCGACGTTGCTTAGGAATGTTCCTATGGCTCCTGACGATGTTAGGAGGTCGTGGAATGCTTGGCATCCGTCACGTTGTAACAAAGAGGTTAAATTTAGATCCGGTGCCGCCGTTGGGGCCTCCGCCTCCGGCGACTGCAGGATCGCGCTGATTTGGATCCCGAGAGGTTGTATGGCATCTCCAGGATCGATTTCACGTACACAGTGTCGGTTTGGGTTGGGTTGTCTTCCGGCGTGAACCGCACTTTTCCGCCTTTTACGTCTGTGATGTGGACGTATCCCGCAGTACCTGATGTTGTAAGACGGTAAAAGATTGAATTAATTATTATTATTATATTTAAGAAAATTATGTAAGATAGTAACAGATTGAATTAATTATTATATTATTATTATTATTATTATTATATTATTATTATATTATTATATAAATAAGCAAACTACGTAGATGGTAAAAGATTGAATTAAATTAATTTTATGATAGTACCTGGGCTTCACCAGTGGCTTGATACATGGTGGCGGTGGAGGTGGAGCCTTTGGTGATCTGGTGGAGCTTTTTGGACCCGAAGTAGTCGGCGAATACGTGAAGTGAAAGGACGTTTTTCATGGTTTGGAGGGAGAGGCCTTTGGCGATAAGCGAGGACATGGCGGCATTGTCGACGGCGCAGACGGTGATGGTCTGGCGGCGGTTGATTTCGTGGCTAGGTGTGTGATTGTGAGGTAGTGGTTGAAGGTGGAGAATTCGGGTGTTTGGCGAGGATTCGGGTGATGTTGTGGGAGCGGACGGTGGCGGTGATGGGAGGAGGAGGAGGAAGGAGAGGGATATCGCCGCCGTGGTCGGCATTGCTAACGGTGGTTGTGGTGTTTGTGATGGTAGTGGGGTGGAAGATAAGGTAGGGGAGTGAGTGGTGTTTGTGTGTTTAAAGTGTGTTATATATATTCATGTGGAAGACGTGATTGCTTGTCGATGATTTTTATTGGAAATATTATAAGTTATTTTGTTTAAGTTTGTTTGGACTATTATGGTATCATTATAAGGTTGGATTATTTTGGACTAATGAATATGCTCTTGGTTTTTTTCTTTCTTATTTCTTTTGACTATTTTAAAACAAACTTGATATAATGATGTTATTAACATAAACTGTGTGTTTTCAGATTTGAACCTTTAAATTCTTAAATAAAAGGATATAAAAAACAATTAGAATGTCTTTTTAGAAGTTTAGTTACTAACTCATTAGATGATGTTTCAGAACAAATTAATGTGTATGATTTTGTCTAAGTCAACTTTTAGAATGGTTTTAGTAAAAAATAAATTGATTGCTTATTTATTTATTTATTTATTTATTTTTGACTATGGCTTATGTTTCGAATCTTTAGTTTTACAATCTTTAGTTTTACTGTGTTTAACTTGTTTTATTAAACATATTGATAAGTTTAAAACTAGAATAAACAATATAATAATATTTTATAAGCTTAACATGGACATTTTACTATCCATTTAATTCAGTACATTACTATCTACTAAGGCATTTACAATTTATTAGGGCCGACAATTATTAACATTTTTATAACACGAAAACCTGTTTAATAAAAATAATCTTTTTAATTTTATATTTTAAAAATATTTAAAATCAAGAGGTCGAACTTAATTATTTCACATTCTTGATTTTAAAACATATTAAAAAATTATAGACATAATATACATGTAGTTAAAACGTATTTTATAAAAACCATAATTAATGCCATATGTAACAAAAAATAATTCGATCTCCAAAAGTGATTAAGAATTAAAAATAATTATAATAAAAGCGTCTGGAGAAAGTGAGTTCCAGACTGTCGATCAAATAATTTGGGTACCATCACATCAATGCTAAATATTTTGTAGGGGTAAATAAATACAAGTATAATGTCGCATTGTCACCCGAAATTGTAGAATACTATTATTTAGAATACGTACACCTAATTTTATTATTTTCTGTAAAATATTCACTAATTTAATTAACTTAATACCTCGGTTAAATCAAACAACGTATCACTGTCACGTTGTCCACGTCTACACTCTACACCTTTCATTATTTTGTCTATTTTTCGAAGCCCCTGTTTTTTGTGGTCCACGACATATTTAGTCCATATAATTTTCTAGATTACAAAATCCTCCTCACTATCTTGGATTTTACTTTCTTTTTTCAAACTTTCTGATAAAAGATTTATGATTTTACAATGGACAAAGTACAATATATAAAATGAATACATACGGTGATGAAACTCATTTTTCAGATATATCTAAAGTCATGCTTAAACTACTTAATTAGGTAGCATTTATTCGGATTTTTAGAGAGAATTGAGTGGAGTCGAGAGGGTATGGGGCGGGATGTTACGAGGTTAGATGAGCTGAGGTGGACGGCGAGAGATGGTGATGTAGGGTGGTTTCAATGTGTGATGTAGGAGGGGAGAAGAAACAAAGAAGGAAGAAAAGAAGCGGAAGGGAGAAGCGGGGTGGGGGTTGGTGAGAGACGGGTGGGTAGAAGTGTGGACGCTGCCCCACCTCTTCGGTGTCGTATTGGGAAATCACACCTGGAGGGAGCTCGGAAGGATTCCTTTCACCCTTAGGTTCATTAATCTTATATTGTCTACAAATATATATATTACTGAATGATTTTTATTAACATGGTGATACCGATAACTAAACTGAAAAAAAAAGATCATTAAAACTTAAAGGACTTTAAATGTAAAGAATGTCTACTGCATAGACGTCTATATAGGTGTCACTTTCATTTGTTAACCAGTAATTATACGATGTATAAGTATAACACTCTATATGAAAGTATAGACGTTTATACGCCCATATAAGCGTAAGGGTGAGCTAGTAAGTGTTTAATGAGTTTGTCAGATATGTATGTATAAATTCTCCCTTTTAAGGTTAGAGCTTTAAAAAATGAGAGTTTACTATATTGAAACATAACCAATGGCATGCCTAGAGCTTAAAGGGGCAAGCCACCCAGCTTAAGTTTTTCCATTGTTATATATCCTGAAAATTCCGACCATCATTCATGAAAATTTGCATCGCCCCTAAACTTTTGAAATGAAGACAGAACATAATTGTCTCAAACACATTATCAAGGGTGGAGCTACAATATAGTCCGGGGGTCGGTGACCCTTTGATAGTTCACTGAACCAAATTTTCTCACTAACTGGATGAGTGAATTTTTAGTAGTTTCACTTTCAAATAATCAAGTAGTTAAAAAAGGATAAAGTTATATCAAGATAAATGTTTTCGATAATATAACAAGCTAAATTTATATTGAATCCAAGATATTATGGATCAAATGCATTAAAGAGTTAGGGATCGGTTTAACGCTGAGTATAACTGCTATAAACATGTCACATATCACTACTTTTACGAGCATAACTTTTTCAAACATTACATCTTGCACCACTTTATGATTATATTTGCTTCAATTCGGTTCTTAATAATATGCCATAAAATTTTGAGATCGTTATAATGCTCTGTTTTTGGCGACGACCAAATCCGACCTAAATTGGACCGAAAAAATATATTATGTTGTCATACCGAACGACTTAACATTTCCGTCTCTTATGAGAAAAATTTCTGAATCCGCACCAAACATAATTAAAAGTCATGAGTGAGCAAAAACACATAATTGCATTTAATAAAACATCTTTTGTGATCAATGAAAAATCATTTGAAACTCCTTATTCATATAAGAGCATTCACATCCCATTCCTTACTTTACTATATAATTACACTAAAAATCACTACTTCTTCTCTCTCCTTTCAATTAAATATACTTTTTATACCCTTATCATTACTTCTTTCTCTCTCATTCACTCACAACCACTTTAAAAAATATTAAAAATTTATAAGGTTGTACATGATTCTTCAAAATACCAATCCACAATACATTTTCTCTCTCCTTCACTCACAACCACTCAAATCATTCCATATAATATACCAAACACATACTAATAGGCATGGGTTCTGAATGCTCTAAGCCGCACCATTAATATTTGTAGTGTTGTATCCACAAACTTTCCTCTTTTGATATGATACTAATATAGATGAACATTGTTGCTCACCACACAAGTTTAGGGCCGAATTTAATATCTTTTGCTGGTGGAGTGCCCTTAACTTTGAAAATCGCGGGGCCAAATAGTGTCGGTTGCCATAATTTATATAACCCTTATTTTTTTATTGTATGTTTCTAGAGGTGTAAAAAAATGGGTTAGAAAAAAAAATCCACTAAAGAAAACCAATCTTGTTTGGCAAAAAAACCAGTTTGAGCCAAACGGTTCTTAGCCCGACCCGAATTGACGGTTTGTGTATCGGTTTGGTCAGGGCCGGCCCAACAGTAAAAATGGCCCAAACTAGGGCTTTGGGCCTCCCAAAACTATAAGGCCTCCAATTTTGACTCAAACCCAATGGCCTCTCAAGTCTCAAGTCTCAAGTCTCAAGCCCAAGAATACAAAGCCCTAAATTTCTAATTTGCAGTTCATCTTCAACATTTCATCGGTTCTCATCTCCAATCATCCGACTTTTCTGTTTGAATCTCGATATCATCAAGCGACGCTTCGACAGTTTCAAGAATGGTTGTTGTGCGAATCGGTGACTCTTCGATTTCGAGTAGAAGCTGCAGTAAATGCCTCAACGGTCGACCGACGACCCCTTCAATTCAACTACAAATCAGCGAACCCAACTGCGAACTCTTCCCTGCTGCGCCCCTGCTTGCGAACCCAACTGTCTCTACAGTCTACATCACTGCTTGCGAGTTGCAAACCGCCGAACCCACACGACCACACTCTGCGCCCCTGATTCACTACTTGCGAACCCAACTGCGAACCTATCCCTGCTGCGCGGCCTGCGCCCCTGATTCATTGCTTGCGAGTTGCACTGCGCCCTTGATTTACTGCTTGCGAACCCAACTGCGAGTTGCGACAGTCGACTGATTTGCGAGTTGCCCCAGAAGGGTTGTGGATTTGCTCCCTTCATCAGGTTAGTTGATTTCTGATTTGGCTTAGTTTATAGTTTAGTTTCTGATTTGGTTATTAGTTTATGTTTTAGATTAGTTTATTTGATTTATTGGTTATTAGTTTCTGTTTTAGATTAGTTTATTTGGTTATTAGTTTCTGAAATCTGAATTGGTTATTTGATTAATTGTTTAGTTGATTTCTGATTTGGCTTAGTTTAGTTTCTGATTTGGTTATTAGTTTCTGTTTTAGATTAGTTTATTTGGTTTATTGGTTTTAGTTTCTGTTTAGATTAGTTTATATCAATATTATTTTTTAGGGCCTCATATTTTTTGTTCGTTTTGGGCCTCCAAAAACGTTAAGCCGGCCCTGGGTTTGGTAGTCTGTCACTCAAAACCGGTTTCAATTAAAAAACCGGTTTTTCCAAAAAAGTTGGTTTACAACCGGTCCAAACCGATTTGAGTGGTTTAAGGATTCTTGATAAAAAAAACCGGTTTGTACATATTCAAAAAACCGGTCCGGTTTGACAAAAGAAAAACCTGTTTATACACCTCGACATGTTTCAAAAAACTAGTGGATTTAAATATCATGTAGTTGGCAAACTAGGTTATTTGCAGATTATGAGCCGTTTGTTTATCGATCATAAAAACCATATCAACTTATACTTGTAAGAATTAAAGCCACATCACTTTTGTAGGAGATAATCACTAATGCACCGGGTTATCGGCCGTTCATTGATGCCTTAAGAGTTTTTTTTTTTTTTTTTTTTTTTCATAATGACTTGGTTGATCCTATGATTTTCAGCTTGTGAACATGTATAATTAAGAGGAAGTTTGAAAAATAAATAAAGCTTTGATATTTAAGCATCTAATTTATCAATTAATTTCTTTTAACGTTATGACATGTAACTTGATAGGTGACGCCGAAGCTGTACGGTGGCTCTTATGTGTCTTCTTTTTGTTGGAAGTAATCAATCAACCGTAACAACATTATTCATTTATGCTAACCACATTTATTGATTATCTACGACAAAAATTCCAACGATCCCTAGACGCAAGCCCATCAGATTCATGGTTCGCCTCATCCTTGCAACAACCCAGTTGCATCCGACGCACTCACACAATGAAAGGACAGGATGCGACTGGCGGAAGAGGAAGAGGTCGATCTTGAGAAACCTAATTTTAATAGATTGAAAGGATGAGATGTTATTTTATAATTAATAGTTTGAGGAAAATAGTTAATAGCTTTAGTAATAATTTAAAACATGATATAGTTTTTTTAAAAATTATCTAAAATGAATAATTTTCTTTTTTTTTGAAAATTGAAATGAATAATTTTCTTCATGAGATCTCGATAAAAGGCCCACATTGTAAAAAGGTACTAAGTATCCTTATTTGGACGGGTCTGGTGCTTATTATGTTTTAACCAAAAACAATATTCAGATTAACCATGTGAAGCTAATTCATTTAATTGAGCCTTTGTCTTACAAGAAAAATATCCTAAGTTCATTAATCAAGTTTCAAGTATGTATATATATTGTGTGATAATAATGGTCAATGGGATGTAGTAAAGATAAACCATGTTAACCAGAAAGCTAATAGGGTTAAACCGTTTTTTTTATCACAAAAATAACTATTTGTCTAGATGTGGTATACCTTTACGGATCTGAGAGAGCAATTACATCATATAATCATGATATGTGAAATTATGGTCATGTACTTTTGGTACACATCTGACTTTATTCCAATAAATTTTGGCTAAAAATCATGTAGCATGAGATGTATCAACTTTTTAGTCATGAATCATTAACAAGTGTGTAACAAATTTCAAAACATACATGTATCTTATAAGCAGAGTTACAAAACAACACTTGAGTGTGATACAATAGATCGAGTTAACCATTGGTCGCGAATCAAATTTGTTTTAATCTTCTTGTTTTCATTATATGGGGTCATATATGAATTTTATGGCGTCACTCGATTTTAATTCAAATTTATATTTATATAGCAATATGTATCATATAGGCTGGTTATAATAATTAAACTCATACTTGTCAAATTCATCAGTAGAATCAATGTGATTTCCTTTATTACATTGACCTAAAATGCAAACCTTTCCAACCAAGTAATGCCAGACGTCAAATATTTGTAAGAAATTCATCTATTCTTCATAAAATGAGAAAAAATGGAGCACAAAGAAATCAAACATTCAACAGAAAGCCCAATTTTAATAATAGCAATAATCGATGGAGTTCAAGCACCGATTTCATAGTGGTAGTATTATGTTTAATCTCCTAAGAACACAATCTTAGTTTCGATTATTTAACCAAATATTATTTCAACAAAGACATACAAACATATAGCTATGCATATAACTCAATAATTATATAAAAAGGTAAATAAACCTTGCTCAAGGAAGAAAGTTCTCGTGAAACTGCTTTGAATCTGCAAGTACCATTTAAATATGAAATTGTAATATAGTCATTACAAAATTCATGCTACACAATCCATCATTTGATCTATTTATTAGTTCGTCTTCATTGCTACCTCAAATTCACCATCAGCAGTTCAGCACCTCAAATGCTTATAAGAAATTAAGAAAATGAAAACAAAGAAAAGAATCGAACCAACGTATGCTTCATATTTTTGTTTGTTATCAACTTTGTTTGTTCTAAGTATTGGTAAACGTCGAAATGGGGCTAATTGTTGGTCCCGACGTTTACCAATACTTCACATAGTATGAATCATAAATTTAAAGGAGGATGGGTCGAGAATAATTATGCAAGAATAATAAAGACCATGTTTTTTTCCAATGTCAAAATATATTATTGAACTAATCAAAAGAAACTAACAAACCATCAATTAAAACAAACAAATTGATCGTGGACAAACCATGATCAGTGAACGCAAATCGTAGAAATTAACGTAGTTAGAATTCAAATACATACACTTTCAATCTCTATAATGTGTTTTCACACACTGAAGTCTTTCATAAATCTCTTTAAATAAGATCTATATATATAATACTAGCTTTAGAAAACCCGTGTAATACACGGGTTGAATAAATAAAATATTAATATAATAAAATTATGGAAAATAAAAAATATTTCAAGATATGATATGAATGAAATTACGTATGATTAAGTGCTATAAGTAATAAAACAATGATATCAACCTTTTTTAACTTTGTTTTTAATTTTTTTTTCAAAAGAATAACATTTTATTTTAAACAATTGTATAAAAATCATTTTTAAATATTTCATTATCATAACTCCTAAATTAAATTATTTTTAGTTTTTAAAGAATTTACTTTTTAAAGTACTAATTATATATATATCATATTTTTAAAAATTTTTGATATTTTAGAAAAAATATTATTTATAAACATTTGTTTATTTAGAAATAACATTAATAAAAAATCCTTTTCTTAATTTATAAAAATATATTTAATCTAAAAAAATATTAAATAATATTATTAGTAATTAAGGTAATTATTTAATAGAGAGAGAGGCGGGAAAATTTTGATGAGGAGAATTGTGATGATGACATATGTCATACCAAATTACTCTTTTATTATAATAGGTAGATTGTTTTAAATCTTTAGTTATTATACTTTGTTTAAATCATTCGAGTATTCCAACACAACAATGTAAATTATAATTTCCATTCTTGATATCTGACTCTGATTAAAGTGCTTTCATTTGCTAATTGTGTAGGGTGAATCATGATCAAGACAGTAGTTTGTTCTTGTGACTCCAAATACACATTCATCTCTTTACTTATTGAAATGTTTTATTTAACATCTATTGACTCCAAAATACACCTTTCTCTCTTTACTAATTGAATTGTTTGACTTAATACTTGATTACTAGATGAACCATCTAGTATTTGGTCATTAGCTGGTTCTAAAGTACATCTAATTAAGTTCTTAATAAACAGCCAAGATGACTCATATACACTGAATCTTCTACGTATTAGATGTTTTACTATATTTGAGATATATACAAACATAGTTTACAAATTATTTCTACAAAAACCTAGACATTTTCATCTACAAATCTATACAAGAAACTTGTACCAAACACATGATCATTAGATCTAAAATTGGTGAAAGTACGCTTATGTTTATATATGAATCATGGTATCCCTGTTGTTTTCAGAATTGTCGCCATTTAACAGTTTCAACATAAAAAGTTATCACCATCAACTTTCACATACACCATTTTTGATGTTTGCGAGATTCAAAAATTGATTTCTTCCTTTTGTACGTGCCCTTGTTGATTTAAGAAAAAAATAAACATTGCCGAAACTAGAGACTTGTGTGAAGCATATACTAAGAGTAAAGAATTCCTTCCATAGCGTTTTCAGCTATGAATCTACAACATAACATGTATAAAAGTTTATTTAATAGAGAATGGAGGATATAAACTACTAGAGATTGAAAAACGTAAGTTAACCTTTATTAACCGCTATACCTAACCTAGTTGATTTCAACAAAAATATTATAACTAAACCAAAGCACGTATATTTGTTTTAGGACGTGATATGAACAAATTATTCTCAATATTAAGCATACTCCTTTATGCATGTGTTTATTAAGCTAAGTGTCATATGAAGTTAATTTTAGGCTGGTTATTGAATGGTTGTCTCTCGTTGCGAGTTGGGTCTTTGATTTATCTCGAACCGATCTTACACTTGACCTATATTACACTTGATCATAGATGTGAAGGTCAACATACATACAATCAAATGAGAAAGTTTCATCAAGTGACATGAAGATGAAACTCTAACAAATAAAAACAACAATTCAAGAGACGAGAGTGAGCGTTTGAAGACTCATCAGAAGACAAGATAGTGGTTGACTAAGATATTAAACCAGAAACCAACCCATGATAATAAAGATACAGTACAAAGTCATGAATTTGTATAACCCAATGATACAAAGGAACTAATTATACATAATGTTCATTACATTGATAACAGAATAGAAAATTCTTGATCTTTAATTTCACTCTTCATTGATTTTCCGGATTTCCTTGATCACCTACGCATAAATAAGAAAACATCACAAAAGAACAACGGCTTTGCAAACATTGCCACGTGACGGAAACAACAATAGTAGTGGCGATATAGAAACAAAATGTACAATTAAATGTATACCATGAGCGGATACAAAACTGAACATGTGATATTGAAAACTGAAATCTGAATTTTAACGTAACTAATAATATCTGATACGAACTGAACATGTGATACTAAGATAGAATTGATGTACACGACAAGTATATACAAACAAAATAGTCGTGTGATATAAGGAAGTACTTAGAGCCAAAACTAAACTGACGAGTACATAACTATCTAGCCTATGCACCTATATGAGATGGTGTGTGGAGTGTACACACATGATTCCATACCCCCGGAACTAAATTGATCTCACTGAAACTGAGCTCGGGTCAATCCATTCACCTCCCATATAAATGTGGCCAAAGTACTACTTAACTACAAATGTGTTAATGGAGTCGTGAAATTTTATAAAATCATCATGAAAAGTGTCATGTCATTGACGTTACAATGACTTGTTGTACATGATCGGGTAACATAGTACTAAATCAAATGGTAGTATAACCATCTAACATCTTATATTTTATGGGAACATGTATGATTGACACAAAATTATAAAACCTATTGCATGCTACAATTAAGACCAATAAGTTAAACAGGTTAGAGCAGAGCATAACTAGATATAATAAATACTGGTTTATGGACGACGTATAAATGCTTGAAGGCCAATGGGACCTATCAACGGAAACAACGTGGAATAACATACTTAAAATATCAAAAATCCACACTACAAGGTAACCATATGACATAATTTACACTATGATAAAAATACCGAGACTCCGTGCCTTAGTCGAACAAACAATTGAAAAGCAAAACAATTCCAGCCTTCCTCAATGAGTATGAGTACCTACAGTTTAGTTATGGCCGAAATCAAATTAGTAATGTTAAAATTCGTTTTTCAAACTTGGTGGTTTAATTGAGTTTCGTTTTTGAGTTCCTGCAACGTAGACTTTTAGGACTTTTATTATGTGTTAAGAACTTAGTGATGCTTGTCTTGATTTAGTGAATTCTCATAACATTTAAGTTTCTTAATTACTCGTACTCGGTTGGCTCAAAGATTTTTTGGGACCTAATCGAACAAAAAAATATGGTCGTTTTTAAAAGGCAAATTGGAAATAAAATCCAATCTTTATCAAATTGGCCATTAATAATCCCACCTCAAGTATTTACCATATTGGTTCAACCTTTTCATCTTTTTTGTTTTATGGTCCCCCGTTAAAAAACCCTAACGGAGTTAACTCCGTTATTGGTAAAATACTTGAGGTGGGATTATTAATGGCCAATTTGATAAAGATTGGATTATTTATTTCCAATTTGCCAAATAAAAAAACGCCAAGTCACCGAGCCACGTAGGAGAGAGTTAACTCTGTTAGGGTTTTTTTAACGGGGGACTATAAAACAAAAAAGATGAAAAGGTTGAACCAATATTGGTAAATACTTGAGGTGAGATTATTAATGGCCAATTTGATAAAATTGGATTATTTATTTTCAATTTGCCTTTTTAAAAATGCAATCTAAACAAAAAACATAATCATAAGCAACATTCAAATTTCTTAAAACAAACAATAATAAAGAAAATTTGATGTACTAACTTGAGTCATTGATAGTTGAGTTCTCTGAATTGAAAAAAGCAAAAAGAGTTAACCGATATCATTCAGATCACTTGGAGAGAAAGGAACTAAGAAAGGGTCGTCTGTTTTGTGAATTGTGTGACCGTATCTTTTCAATAACCGATCAAATCATCAGAATTTTTATTGAAACTTAGAAATTCAAGTGTTATTTTAACTTCAAGATTTCATTAGCCTATTAATATAAAGCCCACTATATATTATTTTTTACAAAAATAAGGACCTTATTTTTATGGGATCCTAAACCCAATACTTCACAACTAAATCATAGAACCGACCTGCCCCATAGTATAATACTAGTGGGTATTCCTGCGCTTTGCAGCGGGAAGTTAAATTTATAATAATTAGTTTCATTGATTTATACATTAGTATTTATGCTAACGTTTTTAAAAAAATAAAAATCATAATGTTCATAAAATAAAACTTTAATATTTGGAATTTTATAAAATATCAATTGATAATAAAAAATGGCTAATTGGTTTAAGCATCAAAACATGAATAGAAAACAATGTGATGGTGCGCTTGGAAATCACGAAAAAAATTCATCAACAAAAAAGTGAAAAGAGACATGGAAGCAAATAAAAGCATCCATTTTTGAACTTTAGTTTATTAATCACTATAGGTGTGACCCGTGCTATGTGACGAGATTATAAGGTTGAAAGATTAATTTTGATGATCTATATGTTAGTACTAATCACTCAAAAAAGATTACATGCGAAACAATCTGTATTGTAATTGATGCGGTGGGTGAAATCTTAGTTTAACTATCAACCAAAACCACTGCACGTTTAATTTAGATGCATCTATCATCACCCCTTTAGATTAGGCAACTGAATTCCTATAGGAGCATATTGCAACTCCACGTAAGTGGCCTTTACAGATGATATTGTTGAAAAAGCTTCAACTATAAAGGCATCCATGGTTGCTCGATATTTAAACCTTCTGAACTTTATCAACGTTGGTCGATGTTGAATATTAATTTTATTGAATCGATCTGTAAGATATTTGGAAAGTGTGATCAAGAATTTTACATGATTTAGTAAAAGATAAAGCAACATACCATATTATTTCCTTTATTGTGTTTTTGTTAATAGTTGTCAACAGTAGCCTATAACAACATGGGTACATTTA